>CANSNZ010000239.1:1590000-2030000 GCA_947646795.1 Beta lomatogona | reverse complement strand
TTATTAGTATTGATAAAATAGCATCCCGGTCAAAAATTGGAACATACAAAATAAGTCCAAAAAAAGTAAAAATAAGTTCGTCGAAAATAAAAAAAAAGTCAAAAAAATAAGTTCGATGGCCAAAATAAAAAAGTTCGAAACGAATGCCCTCAACTATTGCAAGTAATTCGGCCAGTTTAGCATTAATGGTGAAAATTTTATTTTGAAACCCCGCAACCCAAGTTCTGTTATGCGTTGAAGGCTACCCGCAATACCCGAGGGCTCGCGCAGGGAGGAGAATGAAGCATCGACATGAATGGCCATTCAATAGGGAAGCAGGTCCTTTAAAGAGAAACTAGAAGGTGGGTTCGAGGGAATTGGGCTGTGGGCGGGGAGGCAAGACAGGAATTCACCAGCCTCGAAAGATGTTCTCTTGAGAGTCAAGTTGTGGTTCGGGAGAGAGGTCCCTTCAAAGAGGTGTTTATTCCAATTTTTCCAGATTTCATAGCATAAAAATGGAGATAAAGTATTCCACATCAGGCCATCGAGGCGAGTATTGTTTTTGAGGTTATGGGTACACCAAGAATTGAGATCTCTCATATTTCGACCAGTATCAAGGGGGATATGGTGCCGTAAAATCATAGTTTGCTCACAATCTTGTAGGACATGAAGAATGCTCTCATCAAAAGAGTTGCAAATATTGCAAGTATGGTTGGGGACGATGTTGCTGGAAAATATCATTTTTTTTATGGGGAGCGCTTATGCCATAAAAGCCAAAGAAAGAATTTAAGTTTTGGAGGGAGGTGGCCGTCCCAAACCCAAGAAATATCCTTTGGGGTAGGGTGATTAGCCAAGGTTTCAAGCAGGAAGGCTTGCTTTAGAGAGAAAGAGTTGTTTTAAACCAAGGAGGAATATGGCATGTCATTTTGATTTGTGGGTCTCCATTGGACACTAAACAAGTGATGAATGATAAAAAGCGGGATTTCAATTGAGAAAGGGATTCCGTCCCAGTTTCCCTGATTCCAAACATCTCTCACACTCGCATTTAACTCCCTAAGAGTAAATGCTCCTATTACAAAGGCTCTAATTGACCCTATTCCTAGCCAATTATCATTCCAGAAGGACGCATTAGGGCCATTCCCCAAGTTCCATTGACAACTTTTTTCAAGGATGTACCACGCCTTTCCGACACTTTACCATACTTGAGACCCTTGATTGAATTTTGTGATTCTATCTTTGTGCGCATATTTCGATAGGATGCATCCCTGAGCGAGGTTGGGGGGACCATGTCACATTTTCCATCCTAGTTTAGCCATAAGCACTTTGTTTAGGGTACGGTGATTGCAGATTCCTAGACCTCCTAAACTTTTGGGCAGGAAAGCATCCTCCTTGGCAACTAGGTGCATTCTATTTTTACCCTCCTTCTCCCCCCATAGGAAGTTGTTACAGATTCTGTCTAGGTCATTTAGTGTTGCAATAGGAAAGAAGTTAGCTTGCATGTAGTAGTTGGGGATTGTGTTGAGAGTGGAGTTGATGAGGACTACTCTCCCAGCCCTAGAGAGACATTTAGTTTTTCAAATGGCTAGACGCTTTCTAACTTTATCGACCACAAATTGAACATCCCTCCTCTTGGGTCTCTTATGGGATATGGGCAGTCCTAGGTACAAGCCTAAACTTTTGGAAGCGTCCACATTTATTGTTTCCTTGAATAGATCTTGGAGGTCGGAGGGAATATTTGGGGAAAAGATGAGCCTACTCTTATCCTCATTAATGCTTTGTCCCGATTCCTGGCTAAAGGTTTGCAGCACATCTCTAACAGAAAAAGTCGTTGATTCATCTACCCTTCCAAACAAAAGGTCATCTGCGAAAAGGACATGAGACACCGGAACTCGCTTTCTCCCCACCCAAAAGGGTGCCCAGGCTTTAGACTCGCATGTTTGGTTAATGGGGGAGGTGAGGTATTTGAGATAGATGTTAAAGAGGTAAGGGGATATGGGGTCCCCTTGACGAAGCCCCCTAGAGTGCTCAAAGGGTTCAATTTTCTTTCCATTAATGAGCACGAAGGAAGATGTATTTGAAATGCAATTCATAATGAGGTTGATGGAGCTTGAGTCTAAGTTTAGATTAATTAGGCACTTCCTCACAAAACCCCATTCCATGCGGTCATAGGCTTTTTCTAGATCCACTTTGAGAGCAAACCAACCCATTTTCCCCTTCTTTTTATGCATCGAATGTACAATTTCCGAGACCACCACAAGATTAATTTCCGGACCTCTAGATTTGATAAAGCTATTTTGGTTGTAGGCGATCCACTTCAGGATAAGGGGTTTGATCCTATTGACTAGGACTTTTGTGATTAGCTTATACATTGTGTTGCACAAGCTAATCGGCCTAAGGTGCTTGACTGTTTCAGGGCAAGTTTGTTTAGGAATAAGGCACTTAGAGCTTGACTTAAAGTCTCTGGAATCTTCCCTCTCACAAACCAAACTTGCATTTCCTTACATATCTCGTCTTTAAACAGATCCCATTTGTTTTGGAAGAAAATTGGGTGAAAACCGTCCGGTCCGGGGGATTTAAGGGGTTTCATTGAGAATAAAGCTTCTCTCACTTCCTCAGTAGATGGGGGGTAGGCTATCCTAATTGAGTTTTCCGAGAGATTAGAAATAGTCGAAGAGGAGATGTGTTGAGTCCTATAGAGGTTTTGAAAGGCCGACCTTATGTGCTCACTAACTGCTTCCGGTTCCTCTAGATTGACTCCAACTTCTGTTCTAATAGATAGGATGCGGTTAGCGTTTCTTTTGATCGTAAGACTCATGTGGAAAAAATTCGTGTTCCTTTCCCCGTTCGCTACCCAATTAATCCTACTTTTCAAGAGCCATAACCACTCTTCTTGCTCTAGAATTTCCATAATTTCATTTTCAAGGTTAGCTTCAAGATTTTGGAGGAAAGGGGATGTTAGGTTAAGATGGAGGGCAGTTTGCGTCCCCTCAAGTCGTTTCATAGCTCTACTTTTCCTAAGATAAATATTGCCAAAACTTTCCGCATTCCATTTAGTTCAGGTTTCCCTCACGTTTTGAAGCCTCACATGGACCGTACTTGTAACTCCCTCCCACGCAAGAGCAACTGTGTTATCATAGGTAGGGTCGCGAATCCACATAGGTTCGAACCTAAATGGATTCGCCCCATGCATTGGACAAGGGCTATCAATTTTTAACAACAACGGGCAGTGGTCCGAAATGACCCTAGGGAGATGCCATATACTAGAATTAGGAAACGAAGTAAGCCATGCCTTATTCCCCCAACCCCGTCTAGCCTTTTAGAATTGGGGTTGCGTTCTCTTTTATTCGACCAAGTAAATTTAGGACCATTATAGCCTAGGTCAATTAACTTGCAATAGTTCATGGTTTCAACATATAACTCAACTCGACGACGATTAATAACTCTTCCTCCAAATTTTTCCGTTTGATATGTGACTTCGTTAAAGTCACCTAATACTAACCAAGGAATTTTAATATCAACCGAAAAATCACAAAGTTGCTGCCATAAATTTGCACGTAAATAATGTTTGGTGCTTGCATAAATTGACGTTAAAATATATGAAAGGGGTTTTAAGGGGACTTACCTCCACCAAAGCGTAGATCCCTTGGAAATTCTCCCCAAGGATGTGGATGTTAACTTTTTCAGACTTCCACATAAGGAGAATACCCCCCGCATGCCCATTAGGCTCCACAAGGTGAGTCGAGTCGAAACCTAGATCATTAATGAGACAACCAGTGTTTTGCCGAGATACTTGTGTTTCAAGGAGTATGCAAATGTCCGGGTTATTTTGCAGGAGTAAGTGCTGAATGTTGGGTTTAAAGTAGGGCCGGCTAATCCCTGTCACATTCCACATGACAACAGACATATTACATGGAAGGCGAGGCTTCTTTTTTAGGCCTCAAAGCATTTCGTTATTGGCCATTTGCCATGGCAGCACTACTTCCCCCGATTCGAGGTGTATCCAAATGTTCCTCATGGGTATGAGAGTGACTTCGGCCTCGCGGAGCCCTTTTCATCCTTTGGCCTCTTCCCGATTTGCCATGATCTTCATTTGTTTCATCATAGGATGGATTTCCGCAAGGAGGAGGGCGTTTGTATTGTTTATCGCCTTGAACATCACCAGAGCACTCCTCAACTGAACTTTTGAACGATGGTGCGGGAGGAGGCTCCGTGGGTCTAGCCCTGGTCCAAAGGAGTGGAGAAGTTCCCTCTCTTCGGTTTCTACTCCACCCTCGCCTTTTAGTAACCACTTCAGCAGAATTTGAACCGGTCTTGGGAGGTGAGTTATGTATTGGATTTGGGCAAGGTGAGTGGGAAAGAACCCTACTCCAAATACATACATTAGGAGTTCCTTGAATCAGGGTTCCACATTGATCGGGTCTAGGATGATTTGCTTCACTTCGAACAACGAGAGTTCGATTATCTCCCCGTGGTCTTTTGCTAGGAGATAATCCACAAATAGAGGGGATGTATCTGGTTTTAGAGGGCCGGATGGTCTCACAAAATTGATCGGAGCCTCGGGTTTTATTTTCTGAACACGGGAGAGGTGGTTCGGATGACAGGTATAATGGGATTAATGATGGTGATAGAGGTGGTGGGGTGGTTGGCTCGATTTCCTCCGGGGCTTGGTTCATTTTGTTTTTGGAGTTGGGGGTTTTCGGGTTCTAGGTGAGGATGAATTTGGGTTTCTTTTTGGTGTGGTGGTGGGGTTTTATTTTGAGAGTATAAAGGGGAGGAGGATGGATCAGCTTCCAAGGGAGGACAGGGTGATTTGACATGACCAGAGCCACGTTTCGGGCTGGGCATGGGCGAGATTATCTTGGGGTTTTCATCCAGATTTTCAGAGATTTTCCCCAGGAGAGAGAAAGAGTTTGCTTGATTTTCTTCTTCCATGGAAACAGGTTTCCTAGGAGGTAACACTTAATTGTCCATCTCATCCGCCGCCTGACAATTCCCTTTTTGTGTTTCCCCTTTTCTTTTTGGGATCCATCTTCCAGAAGATTTACTTCTTCTATCTTTGGACTTTCCTCTCCCTTAATTACCCTTGTTGACTTTTGGTGGGATTCTTTTCTCCACTTTCTGTCAAGATTCCACTGTCAACTTTTCGTTCCCGAATTTTTCTTTTCCGGTAGACGTATTATCTTCCATTCCACCTTTTACAGTCTCCCTCTTCTCCATGTTAACACACTTGGGACATGATTGAGAGTTATGCCCAAATTTATGGCTGGGTGATCAGTACTAATGACCCTCTAAGAATTCGAAGGGTTGGAATCCTTTGCCTATCCATGCTCCACTTGGTGGCGACTTATCATCTTCCACGAGGATACATATTCTAGAAAATCTCCTATTGCCTCCCTCTAATGTTTTGGCGTCAATTCTCACCACCTCTCCTATGGTTTACCCTAACTTGACAAGAATATCTTGTTTGTATAACTCAATAGGTAATTCGGGTAAACTGACCCACACAATATTACATCTTGCTTGGGACGGGCGGAACCCGGGTTCCCAACTTTGGATCCATACATGGGCTCCTTGAATGAACCAAGGTCCTTCACATAGGATATAATTTCTTTTGCTAATTGAAGTACAATCAATAACATAGAATCCCTTCCCTAGCGCAATCAGATTTGTGGTATCAGGGAGGAGCCAATTCTTCATAATAGGATCATCGAAAATCCCTCGAAAATGATTTCCCGATTACTTTGCATATCAAGGCTGTACTCCAAGGCTTGCTAAGGTCGGAGTACCGTTCCTCAGAGATTGGGACAAAAACATGGTCTATTTGAAGTGTTAGGGGTGGGGACAACGCAAAGGGTAGGGCCTTAGAGTCGCAATAGGTTGTGGGGTTGGATGAGGGGGGGAGTTTGGGGGTAGACGGGGCCGCAACAACAAAAGCGAAGCTCAGGGAGGGGGGGATGGTCCGGATTGGGGGTAGAACACGGTTGCGGGGATGAAACAGGCTACTTCGACCCAACCTTGGGGAACCTTACCTACGGCGGGGCGGATCTACGGCGGCGGAGGAGAGTGGTTTTAGCGTTCAGGGCTGGGTAAGGGAGGGGGTCAGACCTTTTTGAGGGGTTTCTCTCTCCTTTTGATCAGGAGGTTTCTCTCTCATCTTTAGATTATTGTAAGCCCTGAACTTGATAAATAAAAAACTTGTGTACCAGTCAGGAACTTCCTAATCATCAGACTTCAGGCTTTGACCTGAAAACTTTTCATATATTTGCTTGTATATGAATGCATTTTCAATCATCTTGTTTATTGAACATATGTCCCTGAAGGATGTGTTATATTCCGAGAGCATGTCCAAATCTCCTATCTTTTCAGTTGTCTATGGTTCAATGAGGTTGATCGATTTACTTCCAGAGGCCAAGTTAGTTTCTCAACTATAAGGGATAAAATTAGAAAGCAGGTAAACTGGACTTTCAGCATGTTCATGGACTATGAAAGGCGCGATTTTGTTGTTCAGGTAAGTTACTTTTTCCAGTCTTGAGTTCAGTTTTGATAGGGAGTCTTTATGCTATATACAGTACTTATATAAGATTGTACTCTAATATGTCAGTATGTTTCTCTTTTGTCTATATCTTGCTTGATTCAAAAAATCACCTCTTTCCAATGATGTGGCCTAATAAGCTGATTATGTTAAACTATGTTGTCTTCTTTTTTTTGCTCAACTTGTATTTTGAGAATTTCGCCTACTCCTGTTACTATGCAAAAGCGCTCAAAGCCACCCAGCAATTCTTTTTTTCAAGATTTTAAAATTTAGTGGGCCCCCAAAGGGCATAATTGTTTTTACACACTAGTGGTCTAATATAACAACAATGTCAGAGCCTCAATTCTATAATAGGTGGTCTAATGATATATTGATCATAAAAGGTGATTCTTTGAAAATTGATACTCCAAACATAAGGAATACTTTTGGAGAAAATTCAGTCATATCTTACCAGTATATAATATTTGCTTTGAATTTTCATAACATATAGTTGATCTTGTTTGGATTGTTAATCTCCTACTAAATTAGGTTCCAATGATGGTCAGGGCTACCATATGGATGTGTTAAAGCAAAAGCAAGCAGCTCCATTAGCTGCTAAGTATCCTTCTGAAGTTGTTCATTCTCCTCCTCCTCATCCACCTCCTCTGTCGTCCCCTCCCTTACCAACTACACAGACCGAAAACCCTACAAACCGAAGAAACCCACTGAGGAGAGGAAGAGGCCGAAGGCGAAATCGCAAGGTTGCTGCTGGATCTACGGAGTCAATAGTCACAGGCACAGGCACAAATTGAGGGCCTAAATTTTTGTGAAGGCAACAAATTATATAGTTCCCTACATCAAAGAAAAAACACCAACTTCCCCTGCCTTGTGCAAGGCTTGGTTAATTGTACCATTTAAGAAAAGTGTTGCATTTTTATCATCTTCATTTACACAGCTAATATCATTACTGTTATTATTTTTCCCCATAGAAAGGAGAAAGAGCCAAGTGAAAAACGGGAATTGTTATTCATTTTTTTTGTATATATAAGAATACCACAATTTTTAAATAAATTCGTCCTTTGAGTATTCCTTAGTTGTCTCTAGTGGATGATTTTTCTCATTCGCCCTTGAATACGTTGATTAGAATTGGATTCAATTGCAAAATATGATTACTATTGGAATTTTTTCTACATTATTAATTTGTTAAATTTGTTAATGTGGCCTTGTTGTTGGATTGTATATTATCCTAATAAAACTTAAGTGCTTATGGTTGTTTGGTAATAGGATTCAAGGTAGGGAAAGCGAACAACTCTATTGTTTCCAATCTGAAAGTGTTTGGGTTCAACATTTTTTTGATGATTTTTGGCGGTTTTCTTTCCCAATTTTTGCCCAATGAATTAAATTTTACCCCCAACTCAGGCTATCTTGATTCCCCATCCACCTTGGGACTTGACCTTCCCCAAACTCCTCTAGGCATACACTTACACAACCTTTACTACCATATCTTCCTTACCCCACTTCCATTACTAATGCCATAAATTTGTAATCCTCGCCACCGAAATTGCCAACCACGCCACACCAATCACCATAGGTTCCTTCCAAGACACGTCCTCATGTTAACCAACCCAAAAACCCGATGACCACCTGCCCACAACACTCACAAACCTACAATACCTATGACCACGACTAGTACAACCACATATGTAACCCCATCTTAGCCTCTTAATAGGTGAGGTTTGTGCTTGTCATCATGCCGTAAGGGCCGTAACATAAACGAGGAATTCTCTCATACTTCACCGAGATTCTGGCTTGGTCACCACCCCGCACCTTTATTTTAATATCCTCCTTTAAAGGTTGTCGAAGATCGATCATGACCCTAATACAAATAAATCTTTCAATCTCCATAGTGTATGTTTTATAGGTCTTGACATATGTTCCGATTTTACTTGCCAACATCCGCGCATTCTGATCGCTGCTTCACTCCTAGAAAGGTAAGTTGTAAAATCTCACCCACAATGGAAGTGAGTGTAATTGAATCTCTGATGGTTTCCCATCAGGCCATCATCAAGGATGTCACTGAATGTTGATCGAAGTGCCATGGTTGATTCTCCATTATTCGCATCTTATCTCGCCAACGAAACAATTGAAAAGAATACAAGTTCTCGTCAATTTTTTGGGTTTCAATCCCATGCATGCTTAGATTTCCAAATTTTTGATAATGTATCTATTAAGGCTCTTGAATTCACAGTCCTGCTTGTCCACAACCTCCCAATAATCATTCGGGAGGTTTTGGCTTCTTCCTCTTCTTCGTCCTCCACAACCCATTATATCTCCTGACCATCGACCTAAATCTCCTTAAGCAATTGCTCACTTTATGAATTTTGAGATTCCAAGGCTACCATTGAGAATTACGATGACAGAATTGGAACAAATCTCAAGATAAAATCTTGAGAAGAACCCCCCCGAAGAGGAAAACCTAGAAGGACACTAGAAGAACCCTCCCCAGAAAAGCCTAGAGTGAATCTTTTTTAAAGTTACTGGCTATGTTCTCTTCAACTCGATTTCCTAAAGACTAGCTACTGAATGTATATCATGGAAGAGTTCAAGTGTGATTTTGCTTTCTGATATACAACACCAATTTTCTTATAAATGAAGCTAAGTGAATCCTATATATCTAGTGGGTAATTTGAATATTGGGTAAGTGTATTAATCTCCTTCTTTTTCACTATCCCCTATCTGTAAATTTTAAATTATTGACCCTTTGCGTATCGATGTTGTATACTTTAATTATTTTATTCAGCAGCAACAAGTAAATTTGCTCACCTTTACGAAAAAAATAATAATTGTGCAACTGTACAAGTGAGAAACAAATTTAAAATAACGTCATAAGGCTGTTATAAACATATTAGAATCCTTGTACTAAATAACAAAATGGAGCCCTATACATAAAAACTTTAAAATATAGAAAATATATTCCATGAAATAACTATTCTTGGGAGGAGGAACATGAAGCTCAGAAAATAAAGAAAAAGATCAAATAATGATTAATGATTAGAAAAAGGAAATGGAAAAGCTCAAGTTGTATTGATTCGGAACGACTCAACAAATAGGAACTAAAATAGATGAAATCTTTCTAACGATCTAATAATAGTATTATTTCAATTTTTAATTTGTCATTTTTAGTTATATTTCTAATATGAACAACGAGTTTAAATTTTTTGGCCCACTAAGATTAAGAAGTCTATAATGTGGGATCGCTTTACAAGTCTTACTCAACACTGTTAATTAGAGTCAATTAATTACGAGGCAAGAGTTATGTAATATTTTCAATCGAAGTGGCTCTGAATTCTGTAGAGAACACGCAACTGTACTGTATGGGTAGTACCAAGTATGCTAGCGGACGCATTAGCATGTCCGTGAGCATCATATCAGGACTTGATCAAGAGATAGCCAAAACAACGCTTGAAGTCAGTTCCATGAAGTTGTCCGACAACTCTGTTGGTGGCCATCTAATAAGACAAAATAGAGGAATCTTTCCTCATGTCAGGCACATCACAGCCATACACGTGTCTACGGATTATTCACCCTGTTAGAGGAATAATACCTATGTAAATAGCCAAATGGTACTATTCTGCAGGTACATTCTGAACACTACTTTCTCTCTCTATCTCTCTCTAAATCCTTCACGGACATAATACTGACTTGAGCGTCGGAGGGGGTTTCCTCGGCACCTCCCCGGGGGTAGTTTACGTTTGTTGTCTTGCAGGGTTTCCATGACGGCCACGCGAGGCTTTCCATCGCGGTCGCGGCATCCAACACAAAGCGGTCACCCGTTTTACAACCGAAACAACTTGGCGCTAGAAGGAGGAGTACCACTTGTGAGAACGGTCATGGAAACCAAAGCAGACAAGAACGATGACGGTCAGTTCAGGAAGTATATCTTTGATAATGATGGAGACTTGAGTACAAAGTTCAAGAAACAAAATTATACTATAGGATAACATACCTCAATCTTATCACTTATCACGAACTATAAGGATAAATGATAGAACAATCTACAGCGATGATATAGAGGACATAGTTCGAATTAGCAGACAAGCAAGGATTTGATGAAGGATCTTGGCAGCCAAATGACTAATGCCCCAACAAACAAGAGTTGTGATGCTAAAAACCTAGAGTTTTTTTATTTCTCATTCCAAGGTATATACTATGTTATCAAGTTCGATTTCATTCCTTGCAAATAATTCGTATCCACAATGCATGTAAAATGACTTAATCTTATGAAAAAGTCTCATGTTAAGTATGCAAATTACGAAATATAATTACGACCACGATAAAAAAAGCCAAAGAACATGAATAATCGTCGTGCCGGCCAAATAACAGGTCCTGTTAAAAAAGATGATCATAAGGTTAATAAAACTTTATATCGGCCACATGACAGGCCATGACCATAAAAGAGTCAAAATCTATCTCTGCCATATGATAGGCTAGGATCAAAACATGGTTTATGATGAGCCAAGATCCATCTCGGCCATATGACAGGCTAGGATCAAAATATGGTTCAAAAGTAAACCAAGATCCATCTCGGCCGTATGACAGGCCAGGATCAAAAGATGGTTTATGATGAACCAAGATCCATCTCGGCCATATGACAGGCTATGATCAAAATATGGTTCAAAAGTAAACCAAGATCCATCTCGGCCATATGACAGGCCAGGATCAAAACATGGTTTATGATTAACCAAGATCCATCTCGGCCATATGACAGGCTAGGATCAAAATATGGTTCAAAAGTAAATGAATGTTCATCTCGGCCATATGACAGGCCAGGATCAAAACGTGGTTTATGATGAACCAAGATCCATCTCGGCCATATAACATACTAGGATCAAAATATGGTTCAAAAGTAAACCAAGATCCATCTCGGTCATATGACATGCCAGGATCAAAACATGGTTCATGATGAACCAAGATCCATGTCGGCCATATGACAGGCTAGGATCAAAATATGGTTCAAAAGTAAACCAAGATCCATCTCGGCCATATGACAGGCTAGGATTAAAACATGGTTTATGATGAAATAAGATCCATCTCGGCCATATGACAAGTTAGGAACAAAATATGGTTCAAAAGTAAACCAAGGTCCATCTCGGCCGTATGACAGGCCAGGATCCAAACATGGTTATAATGAACCAAGATCCATCTCGGCCATATGACAGGCCAGGATCAAAACATGGTTTATGATGAACCAAGATCCATCTCGGCCATATGGCAGGCTAGGATCAAAATATGGTTCAAAAGTAAACCAAGGTCCATCTCGACCATATGATAGGCCACGACAAAGCATGGATTATAATAAACTAAGCTCCATCCCAGTCATATGATAGGCCTAGACCAAAACATGTTTAACAAATAAAATTTTGTCCATCCAAGCCATATGACAGGCCAAGATCAAAACATGGTTTAGAAATTAAACCTTGGTCCATCATGGCCGTATGACAGGCCAATATCAAAGTATGGCTTAAAGAATAAACCTTGGTCCATCCCGGCCATATGACAGGAAAAGATCAAAGTACGTATGGTTTAAAAATAAGGTTCATCTATGCCATATCACAGGCTAGGATCAAAACATGGTTATAATGAACCAAGATCCATCTCGGCCACATGACAGGCCATGACCGTAAAAAGGTCAAAATTTATATCGGCCATATGACAGGCCATGATCAAAACATGGTTATAATGAACCAAGATCCATCTCGGCCACATGACTGACCATGATCGTAAAAATTTCAAAATTTATATTGGCCACATAACAGGCCAAGACCAAAACATGGTTTACAAATAAACTAAGGTCTATCTCGGCCACATGACAGGCCATGACCGTAAAAAGGTCAAAATTTATATTGGCCATATGACTGGCCAGGATCAAAACATGGTTATAATGAACTAAGATCCACCTCGGCCATATGACATGCCAGGATCACAAAACATGGTTATAATGAACCAAGATGCATCTCGGTCATGTGATAGGCCTGAAAATAAAAAATGGTTCAGAAAACCAAGTTCCTTCCAGGACATATGAAAGGCCTGGAACAAAAACTGGTTTTAAAAACCAAGTTTATTCGCGGCCATATGACAGGCCTTGAACAAAAAATGGTTCAAAAAACCAAGTTCATTCGCGGCCATATCATTAGCCATGAACAAAAAATGGTTCAAAGAACCAAGTTCCTTCTCGGCCATATGACAGGCCTGGAACAAAGAACGGTTTGAAAAACCAAGTTCTTTCACAGCCATATGACTGACCTGAAAATAAAAAATGGTTTGATAAACCAAATTCCTTAACGACCATATGATAGGCCAGGAATAAAAATAGTTCTTTCACGGCCATATGACTGTCTTGAAAATAAAAAATGGTTTGATAAACCAAATTCCTTAACGGCCATATGACAGGCCAGGAATAAAAATGGTTCAAAAAACCAAGTTCTTTCACGGCCAGATGACTGGCCTGAAAATAATTAATGGTTTAAAAAACCAAGTTTTTTCGCAGCCATATGACAGGCCTGGAACAAAAAATGGTTTAAAAAACCAAGTTTTTTCACGGCCATATGACAGGCCTGGAACAAAAAATGGTTTAAAAAACCAAGTTCCTTCACGGCCATATGACAGGCCTGGAACAAAAAATGGTTCAAAAAACCAAGTTTTTCGCGGCCATATGACAGGCTTGGAACAAAAAAGGTTTGAAAAACCAAGTTCATTCGCGGCCATATCACTAGCCTTGAGCAAAAAATAGTTCAAAATACCAAGTTCATTCGCGGCCATATCATTGGCCATGAACAAAAAATGGTTCAAAGAACCAAGTTCCTTCTCGGCCATATGACAGGCCTGGAACAAAAATGATTTGAAAAACCAAGTTCTTTCACGGCCATATCACTGGCCTGAAAATAAAAAATAGTTTGATAAACCAAATTCCTTAACGACCATATGACAGGCCAGGAATAAAAATGGTTCAAAAAACCAAGTTCTTTCATGGCCATATGACTAGCCTGAAAATAATAAATGGTTTAAAAAAGTACCAAACGTCATCTGCGTCGGATGAGTCTATGGTCCGACGCAGATGACTAATTATGGCTGAGCAGGTTACAAAAAGTACCAAACGTCATCTGCGTCGGATGAGTCTATGGTCCGACGCAGATTAAGATTTGCATTTTGCAGACTTATTTGCGTCACATGGAATCTTAATGCGACGCACATAGCGACCCCATTTGCGTCGTTTGCCGGTATACGTGCGACGCAAAACAGGCCTGTATAATTTTGCTAGGCTATTTTGCGTCGGATGTTCTGTAGGATCCGACGCACATATATCATTTGCGTCAGTTGCTCTCTCGTGCGACGCAAATAATCAGCCGCAAATAGTGAATTCTATAGTAGTGACTGGCCTGAAAATAAAAAATGGTTTGATAAATCAAATTCCTTAACGGCCATATGACAGGCCAGGAATAAAAGTGGTTCAAAAAACCAAGTTCTTTCACGGCCATATGACTGGCCTGAAAATAATAAATGGTTTAAAAAACCAAGTTTTTTCGCGGCCATATAACAGGCCTGGAACCAAAAATGGTTTAAAAACCAAGTTCTTTAGCGGCCACATGACT
The DNA here is from genome assembly GCA_947646795.1 of Beta lomatogona. Taxonomy (NCBI): domain Eukaryota; kingdom Viridiplantae; phylum Streptophyta; class Magnoliopsida; order Caryophyllales; family Amaranthaceae; genus Beta; species Beta lomatogona. Next base: position 2,015,861 of record CANSNZ010000239.1, on the reverse strand, counting down.
CGCAAAGAACACTAAAAAGTTTCAAAAATTAAGTTCCTTAGCGGCCACATGACAGGCCCAAGAACAATAAAAATTATTAAAGTATAATTTTAGTCATGGCATTCGTCCCATCGCATCCAAAGAACCTCTAAGGTGTCACTTGTCACCATAGACACTTAGGGGGATAGATGCATGGGTATAATCCCAACTGTCCTCGCGGCCATGACCATTACCATGACGGACATGGATATAATGATGGAAGTAAATATATAGTTGCATGGGTATGAACCCAGCTCTATTCGCGACCACTACCTTGGCAGACATGGATATAATGATGGATGCAAGTATAAGTTGACAACAATAACTCAAGGTTAGTCGGTGCATGATATAGAGGCCATTAGCCCCATATCGGCCATGGTCATGTCAAAAAATGGTTTAAGAGCTCCTCCATCACTCTGTTAAATGGGCGACATGTGTCCAAAGAGTAAGAAACGACTCAATAAATAATAATAATTTGAAAAAATATGGTGCCACATTTTTCAAAAATTGTACTTGCTCACGTGCTCAGTACAAAAATGCAGACAATAATGACAAAAATGTCAAATAAAAAAAATAAATAATAATACTTCCTCCGTTTTTTATTACATATTATACTTTCCTTAAATGGAATGGTGCAAAATACATGTTACACTTTTTTTTCTTCCCCAAAATGGAAAGTTTTATGCTGCAAAATTACCAATTTACCCTTACTTATAATAATTAACCAAAATTAAACCTAATTAATTAAACCTAATTATATATTAATCTAAATTAATTAAACCTGTTCTCTCTCTTCCACCACCCCTCCCCAACCCACCCCAGCAGCCCCACCCATTCCCTCTTCCCTCCACCCCAGCCCAGCCCCTCCCTCTCCCTCTCTCATCCATTCCACTCCACCGGCGCAGCCCCTCCTCCACCCTCTCCCCGTCGATTTCCCCCTCCCATTCCACCGGCGCAGCCCCCTCCCCCCCCCCCCCTCCCTCGTCGATTTCCCCCTCCCCGCAGTACCCTAGTTTGCGATGAGTGCGAATTCCCCAACCCCTTCGACTGTCTCCCATCACTTCCCCGTAGTCTGTCTCCCACCATACAAGACAACGCTGAGAATGGAGGAGGAGCGAGAATTGGAGGTGCAAAGGGAATTTCGAACCTCAAGCTGTGAAAATTCCGGCGAGTGGAAGTAACCCCCCACCCCTTTGAAAATTTTCGCGTCTCTCTCTCGTCCTCGCACGCCTCAAGCTTTAGATCTCGCGTCTCCCCCTTCGAATTTCGAACCTCAAGCTTCAGATCTCGCCTGAGTTCAGCCGAAAAACTCAGCATGGGCTTAAGGTTTGTCAGCGAAAACTCGAATTCAGCCGCGAAAAGTCGTGCTTCGTGTGTGCTTGTAGTGGCTAGAACCAGCATGGGCTGAGTTGTTTGTCGGGGATAGCGGGGGACTGGGAATTGACGGGGAGGGGGAGGGGTGGGGGTTGGGGAATTCGAAGGGGAAGGGGGGGGGGCCGGGGAAATCGACGGGGGAGGGGTAGGGGCTGCGGATGCGGCGGTGGAAGGGGAGGGTAAAATGGACGGGGAAGGGGCGGTGGAGTGGAGGCGAGAGGGAGGAGGTGGGGGGGGTCAGGGTGGGTGGAGGGAAGAGGGAGGGGGTGGAGGGGAGAGGGAAGGAGTTGGGTTGCTGGGGTGGGTGGGGGAGGGGTGGTCCTCTCTCTCTTTAATCCCCTCCCTTATTTTTACTTAATCCCCAATTAAATTTTTGCATAGGTTCCCGCAATTTTCAAAAGTGTAACATGTAATAAAAAACGGAGGAAGTAACTAAAAGTTGGTAACGACCATGTATATATACGACTGAGACCAAAAGAAAAATGGTCACCTGATAGACCAATGGTTCTTATCGGCCAGATAACAGGGCAAAGTTATGAAATGGTCATATGACAGACTAATGGTTCTTATCGGCCATATAACAGGCCAAAGTCATGAAATAGTCATATGACATACCAAAGGCTCTTAGCGGCCACATAATAGGCCAAAGTCATGAAATGGTCATAGCCAAAGTAATAAAATGGTCATATGACAGATCAAAGGCTCTTATCGGCCATATAACAGGCTAAAGTCATGAAATGGTCATATGACAGACCAATGGTTCTTATAGGCCATATAACAGGTCATAAATTGAAAAATAATCAGATGATATGCCAAGTGCAAATTGACGAATAAATCCTCATCGCATCCGAAAAACCTCCATGGCATTAATTAACGCCATAGACGCTTGGGGGCTAGTTGTATGGGTAGTACCAAGTATGCTAGCGGACGCATTAGCATGTCTGTAAGCATCATACCAGGACGTGATCAAGAGACAGCCATAACAACGCTTGAAGTCAATTCCATGAAGTCGTCCGACAACACTGTTGGCGGCCATCTAATAAGACAAAATAGAGGAATAATCTTTCCTCATGTCAGGCACATCACAGCCATACACGTGTCTACGAATTATTCACCCTGTTAGAGGTATAGTACCTCTATAAATAGCCAAATGGTACTATTCTGTAGGTACATTCTGAACACTACTTTCTCTCTCTATCTTTCTACTTTCTCTCTCTAAATCCTTCACGGACATAATACTGACTTGAGCGTCGGAGGGGGTTTCCTCGGCACCCCCCCGGGGGTAGTTTACGTTTGTTGTCTTGCAGGGTTTCCATGACGGCCACGCGAGGCTTTCCATCTCGGCCGTGGTATCCAACATTTTAGAATCCTTGTACTAATTAACAAAACGGAGCCCTATACATAACAAACATAAAAATATAGAAAATATATTCCATGAAATAACTATTCTTAGGAGGAGGAACATGAAGCTCAGAAAATAAAGAAAAAGATCAAAGAATGATTAATGATTAGAAAAAGGAAATGGAAAAGCTCAAGTTGTATTGATTCGGTACGACTCAACAAATAGGAACTAAAATAGATGAAATCTTTCTAACGATCTAATAATAGTATTATTTCAATTTTAAATTTGTCATTTTTAGTTATATTTCTAATATGAACAACGAGTTTAAATTTTTTGACCCACTAAGATTAAGAAGTCTATAATGTGGGGTCGCTTTACACGTCTTACACAACACTGTTAATTAGTGTCAATTAATTAGGAGGCAAGAGTTATGTAATTAAGATTTTCAATCGAAGTGGGTCTGAATTCTGTAGAAAACACACAGCTGTACTGTTGTGGAAGTATTCATTAATCATGCATACATCTAATAGATTATTTAGAGCCACAAGGTACAAGAAGTTAAAGAATTTGACACGGTATGAATTTCAACCAATCATTATAAGTTGCAACCGCATGTTTAAAACACAAAAGTGCCACCACTTCTCATCATATGAATATTTGATTCAATGGTTTACATGTTTTTTTCTTTCTTTTGATGTTACACCATTACAACTTACAAGACCATTCAACCAAAAAAAAAGACCATTCAACCGTAACACTTAAGCTCTGGCAGTCTGGTACTCTGGTGACTGGTGTATTCACCTTTTTCATTATTAGGAAAGATACCCTAAGATTAGGGCCGTTGTTTAGCATGAACAATTAAAGAAGCGTTATGGAATTATGGAAATCGGAAATGGTATGAGACTATGAGAGTGAGAATCTCATGGTCTCATGGATATGGATTTGCAATCCTATCCTTCTTTTAGTTGTTTGTTTCATACGAAAATATGAATTTAGAATAAGATATGGGGATCTCAATCCTTATGACTTATGAGGTTTCACAATTAATTGTTGAGACTTTTTATGAAAGGACGGCCATAGTTAGGACCGTTCTTGTCAATTTTTACTAAAATAACACTATTTCTGTTAACTTGAATTTAAATATAATTATTCTATTTAGTTTAATTTAGCTTCATTAAGTTTAGTTCAGCCAATTTCAACTCAAAAAATAGGGTCTAATTTACTTAAAAATTTGAGTTCCATATACATTTTGAACATTATATGTATCAAATCTATTTTGAATGAATGTTTCCACAAAAAAGAATTGGCAAATTTTGCCTGAACAGCACAAACTATGGTGCGGGTGCACCCAGCACCACCAACTTTGACTGGTAGTCAAAACACCACAAACGGTTGACCTGGGTGCAACGAGTGTCATTAATGACGTCAGAGCTAAATGTTCTTGCGGACAGCGGGGAATCTGTATTATTTTTTTTCCCATTTTCCCCTTTTGTCTTTTATTTATCCTATTTTTTCATTAATTAGAAGCCTAAGTTACGTAAACATGTGTCGAGAAATGTTAGCTTTGGCGTCATTTATGACACACTGCTCGCCAATAGTTTGTAGTGTTTTGGCTACTAGCCAAAGTTGGTGGGGTTAAATGCACCTGCGCCATATTTTGTGGTGTTGAGGCCAATTTTTCCAAAAGAATTTGATAAGCGTTTATATTGAGCGTAGGAGATTATCCTCTTTGTTTTAATATATACTGCATATGTGTAAATTTATAGAATATATTTAATGAGAGGATCACCGATATTATTGAATTCTGGGTCCATAGAATATCACTGTCAATCCTAGATAATATAAGTTCAAATAAGTTAAATTCAGGACTAGCTAATAAGTCCATGATGATTGGCATTTTTAAGATATTTTGATTGGTTTGAAGGATTTAGTTGCACTACCTACGGTTTACAACTAGTTTTTAAGCCCGTGCTACGCCCCGAGTATATAGTGACAGTTTTCATTTATTAATATTTCACTATAAAATGATAACACTAAATATTACTTGGTGTAGTGGTTAAGACATTAATATATGAGCTTGAAGTCATGGGATCAAATCTTATACAATGGATTTTCTAAGTTTTTTATTGTATGTGAATTACATGGATTAGGAAATCTTAATGGAGAGCGCCACGTGACACCATTACTTGTTTATGATCGCTTTTTAATATGTTAGTATAGATTAATTGTTGTAGGGCATATTTTCTGGTTGTGAGGATTAGCAAAAGCTAAATAATTATCATTAACTCCCGTAGGGTATTTATACAAGTATACATCAGCTATGAGTATAAGAAGATAATAACAAGTGGTTACAAAAGATAAAGCGAAGAATATTCACAGCATCTATGAGATAATACTAAGCATCTTGTAAACAAAACTATCAACGATAGTACGAGATATAGGTTGACTAAGTGAGGATAGATATGCTTAACTAACTTAAGATATTATCTTTTTCATGCCCCCGCAAGTTGGACGGCCTTGAGGTAAGACCAATCTTAGACAGTAGCATGTCTAAACAACGAGGCGCCAGCGGCTTTGTGAGAGCGTCAGCTAACTGATCATCATTTACTACTCGAGTTACTCTAAGTGACCCTTCTTGAACTTTTTCACGGATGAAGTAAAAATCAATACCAAGATGCTTCATGCGGGAGTGAAAAACCGGATTGGCAGCTAGGTTAGTTGCACCAATATTGTCACAATAGATGGTTGGTGTAGAAGTGGATGACAAGCTAAGTTCCTTAAGAACATGACCAAGCCAAGCAAGTTCAGCAGCCGTTTGAGCGACGGACCTGTATTCGGCCTCAGTAGAGGATCGGGCAACCGATCGCTGTTTCTTGGAGCTCCATGAAATGGGATTGCGACCAAGAAATACAATGTATGCATCGGTGCTAATAAAACATCTTTATCACCTGCCCAATCGGAGTCGGAGAAAGCATGTAAGGTTTGCGGGGATTGGTGATAGAAGTTGAGGCCATGTGAAATGCTGCCTTTGAGATAACGAAGGAGGCGTTTAGTGGCTTGCCAATGAATGGTGGTGGTTTGGTGCATAAACTGAGAGAGCTTATTGACAGCGAAAGCAACATCGGGACGGGTTAGGCCAAGATATTGGAGACTCCTTACAATGGTGCGATATTCTATGGGGTTGAAGAGGGGATCACCATGATTGAGAGTGAGAGAAATATTAGGGTCCAGGGGAGTTGTAACTGGTTTGGACTCGCTCATGTTAGTTCGGGTGAGGAGATCGCAAATATATTTGCGTTGGCTTAGGAAGAGGCCGGTTTTTATGGTTTGGACTTAAACCCCAAGAAAGTAGGAGAGGGGGCCGAGATCTTTGAGGGAGAAACGATGGCCAACGGTGGTGATGAATTGAGAGACAAGAGTAGGACAAGCCCCGGTGACGATAATATCGTCAACGTAGACAAGTACATATAGTGGTTTGGAGGTTTCGGTGAAAAATAAGGAAGTATCGGATAGCACTTGTTAAGTAGTTTCGGAGCTCAGTATACCAAGCTCGGAGAGCTTGTTTTAGCCCATATATGGCTTTCTTTAGCTGACATACATGAGTTGGGTTTTGTGGGTCAACAAAGCCGGGGGGTTGAACCATGAAAACATCATCCTGTAAAGTACCCTGCAAAAGCGCATCATTAATATCAAGTTGACGCAAAGGCCAACGATTAGTAGTGGCAACACTTAAAAGGAGTCGCACAGTGGCCGGTTTGATGACGGGGGAGAAGGTTTCAGTATAATCAAGCCCCGGGCGTTGATGGAAGCCTTTGGCAACAAGACGGACTTTGTATTTGTCAAGAGAACCATCTGGTTTATATTTGGTGTGGAAGACCCATTTGCACCCTACAATATTTTGAGAGGGGGATGAGGGAACAAGTTCCCATGTGCCGTTTTGTAGTAGAGCATTGTATTGGGTTGTCATGGCTTGTTTCCAGGTGGGGTCGGTGAGGGCTTGTTTGGTGGTCGAGGGTTCGATGTGAGTGAGTTGGGCGTGGAGGTTAAGTTTTTGTATGGGTTTATAAATATTGTGTAAGGCACGGGTTGAGTAGGGGTGAGGAGGAGGGGGGAGGGGGCGAGTGGAGGTGTCGAGGGAGGTAAGGGCGATGGGCGAGTAGTAGGAGGGAGGTGGGAGATGGGTTGGCGGAAGCGAGGAGGGGAGGGTAGAGGGGTAGTTGGTGGCGGGGGGGGAGTGGGAGGGGGAGAAGGAGAAGGAGTAGGCGAGACTGAAGGTTGGGTGTGTGGGACGAGTGGGCACGAGAAGGCACACCACTCATCAACAGTTGAGGAGAGCGAGGGGGTAGGCGAGGAGGAGAGTTGGGCGAATGGGAAAGTGTGTTCAATGAAGCGAACGTGTTGCGAGGAGTACACACGTTGGGTGGCTGGGTTTAAGCACAAATAGGCATGCTCAATTGGGAAGTAGCCGACGAAAACGCAGGCAGCAGACTTAGGTTGGAGTTTGTGTTTAGAGTAGGGACGAAGCCACGAGCAGCATAAGGCGCCGAAGCTTCTTAAATTGTGATATTTAGGTGTAGTGCCGAAAAGTTTGGAGTAGGGTGAGTCATAGTTGAGAGTGGGGGTGGGCATTCTATTTATTAGATAGATAGCAGTTTTGAAAGCGTAAGGCCAGTAGGTAAGCGGCATGGAGGCATGAGTTAGCAAGGCAAGGCTAGTTTCAGTGATGTGGCGGTGACGTCTCTCCGCATACCCATTGTGTTCGGGCGTGTGGGGAAGGGAAGTAAGAAGAGAGATGCCTTGGGAGGCAAGATATGGATCAAGTTTGTCAAATTCGCCTCCATTATCAGAGTAGAGAGTGAGAATGGGGCGGCTAAATTGTTTTTCAACAAGCGTTTTGTAGGTGAGGAATATAGAGTATGTGTCAGATTTCTTTTTGAGAGGAAATAGCCAAGTGAATTTTGTAAAATGATCCACAAATATTATGTAATATTTGAAACCATCGACAGAATATACGGGAGACGACCAAACATCACTGAAAATAATTTGTAAAGGTACAGTAGTAGTAAGAGATGAAGTAGTAAATGGAAGTTTATGACTTTTATTAATGTGGCAAGAGTTACATGGAAGATCTATAGATTTTGAAAGTGCTAAAGTAGACATCATTTTATTCAAAATTAAAGTAGATGGGTGACCAAGTCGATGATGCCAGTCGATGATGTTGGTAGAAGTAGGAAAAGCGTGTGGCTTGGTGGTGCTAGGCCAATGGTAGACTCCATTCTTAGTTGGACCGGTTAGAAAAGATGCCCCCGTCACTTGATCCTCATCACAAAAAGAGGTAGGTAAGAATTCCACAATAACATTGTTATCTAAACAAAGTTGGGAGATAGAGATAATATTTTTGTGCATTGAAGGAACACATAAAACGTTATTAAGAGTGAGAGATTGAGTAGGAGTGAGGAGAGTAGTCAAACCAGTGTGGGGAATAGGAAGGCCCGAGCCATCACCAATCACTATTTCATCAGTACCATCATATGGATAGTGAAGAGAAAGGTTGGCTAAGTCAGAAATTACGTGATGAGATGCACCGCTATCGAGGAGCCATGAGGGGGAGGGGGTGTTTTGTGCGTGAACATTGGCAGTGTTGGCTTGTGGTGTAGGCTCGGTGGAGCGAGAGGGCGCGTGAAGGGGGCGAACGTAGGGGTGAAGGGATTTGAAGGTAGGGTAATAGGTGAATGTATGTCCTTGGGTCCCTTAAAGGGATTGCGGGGGTTTTGGTTTGGCGTGGGGAAGGCAGCAGGTTTGGAGGAGGGTGAGGGGTTGGATTGATGAGTGTAGGTGGAGCGTGTGTTTGTGGGGTTGGCCATGGTAGGGAACGAAGCATTTTGAACAATTTGATTTTCAAGTTTAAGCTTTCGACGAATAAGTTTTTCATTGAGAGCATCGAAGGATATAGGGGCATCTCACTTTTGGACGGCTTCAACAATTAGCTTATAGTCATCAGGGAGACCATCGAGGATGTGGTCGGTGATATCTTCCGGGTCGAGGGGAGCACCAAGGAGGGCAAGTCCATCGACAATGCGTCGGATTTTGTGCATGTAGTCCTCGATGGAACTAGGACCTTTGGTGAGGTTTTTGATTTGAGATTTTAGTTGCTGGAAGGTTTAGCATAGGTGAGGGCAAGAATATCCGAAGCTTCCTTAGAGGTGTTGGCACGTGAGATGAGGGGGCCAAGAGAGGGAAAGAGAGTGCCAGCAAGAGCACCAAAGAGAAGTTTGTCTTGGCGAACCGATGTGACATTGGCGGGGTTAAGGGTGGATGATCCATCCTCGGTGGTGATTTTAGGAGGGGGAGGGTTAGAGGAGCCATCAATAAATTGATGAAGGTCATAACCGATAAGAAGAGCCTCAAGTTGAGCCTTCCAAATGATGTAGTTGGAGGAGGTAAGCTTTTGAACAGAGTGAGCGTTCATAACGGTTAGGGGTTTGGAAGGTTAAGTGGAGTTAGAGAGGGAGTGAGAGTCGTGTGCCATAGTGAAAAGAGAGGAGAAAAAAAAAATTAGTGTGGATCAGGGTTGTGATACCATGTGAAGATTAGCAAAAGCTTAATAATTATCATTAACTTCCGTAGGGTATTTATACAAGTATACATCAGCTATGAGTATAAGAAGATAATAACAAGTGGTTACAAAAGATAAAGCGAAGAATATTCACAGCATCTATGAGATAATACTAAGCATCTTGTAAACAATACTATCAACAGTAGTACGAGATATAGGTTGACTAAGTGAGGATAGATATGCTTAACTAACTTAATGTATTATCTTTATCACTGGTGACCTAACACGTTTTTTTCATGTACTATATATGTAAAGAGGTGAGTACTTCCCGAACTACGATTCTCTTGTCTATAAAATAAACCCAAAAGCTTGAAATTTATAATTAAGCATATACAGGCAAGCCAATTTTCAATTTTTTTAATTAAATCTGCAACAGTGTTTCACTGTTCTCTCTACGCCCCAAACAAATAACCAAAAATTTCATCCACTCCAATCCCTTTTTCTTTTAACATTTTTTCCATTAACTCTCCCCCCCCCCCTCCATCAACCCTGAAAATGTCAATGGAAGATACAATTTAAAGTTCATATCCATCAAAAAGGGTCATCCTTGAAAACTAAATGGCCAAATTACCCTATATTTTTCACCCAATCTCAATATTTTCTTCAAAGACTAATAATATCCTTATTCGAATCTGATTTTGAGTGGAAATAGTTTTGGTATTATGCTAATATTGGTATATCTTGCTGGTTGTGAAACATACAATCTGATTGTGAACATACTAACAACATACGCAACTAATAATTTTAGAATGATAAAAGGTCAGAGAGGTGATTTGCCAAATGGAAAGATGTTGGTGTATTTGCTGCAAATGGAAAATGTGTGGTGGTTTTGATTTGTGAAGAGGCTCCAGAGTTCTTCAGGTGGTAAGGCACAGAGGTATTGATCTGTACATAAAACTTAAAAGTATAAATCAATTATTATTTTAAGTTGTAAATTACATATATTCACTGATCACCGAAATATTGTTCTTAGATTAGCTTTAATACTATTTCTATTGACTTCTCTTGATATTGATTACTAAACAACCGTCAACCTGGTTTCAGCCATTACAATTTCAACAATACAATAATTTGTCTTTGTTAAATATTATAATTATTCTTTGAAGAACACAAAAGCTATACGATGAAATTTTAGTTAAATATTATTAACATTTTAATTGGAGCTGGTTGGGAAGCAGTCAATTTAATTAAATTTTGGTAAGATATGACTAAAATTAGACTTTAAAAATAGGCCAAATTACCATTAAACGGGCCCTAAATTGTTAAGACGGCCCTGTATACAGGCTCTTAGCAGTGTAGTTGATTGAAAGCTGCCACATCGATCATGGGAGGAACCGCTATGATGCCATTATTATTCACCACAATAGCAGATAATCAAGCAAACTCCAAGGTAAAATTTGCTTCAAAAGATATCATTAATAATAACTCAAAGTTTATGCTAACTAATGATGAGTTATCTTTGAGCTCGAGACTATTTGGCTATTATTCTACAAGAAGGCTTAGATTTATGACCAGAAGAGCACCGCAAGCATGGGCAGCTCCGATGAACAAGGACGAGCACGAGGCGGTTGAGGGAAGAAAAGTGGGTGCTTTCACGGCTGTGGTAGAAGTAACTTTAAGGACGACGAAGATGGATTACTTGACAGAGGTTGAGTTAGGTTGGATGAATGCCTTGGCATACAAGAGACAATCTGCAGAGTTCGAAGGGGGTGTTACTCTCCAGCTAGTCAGTACAAACACTAATTCAGGTAAAATAGTACTTGTATATATTTACTTTTAAAGGTAAGTTGAACTGTTGAAGTCCCTTGCATTGCAAGTAGACGGAATTTAGGAATCCCTTTTGCAGGGGTGAGACTCGGTCCCAGGATTAAAGGTGATGCCAACACTATTAGACTATCATCTGATGCTCAACTTGTATATATTTTATATGCGGTAGAAACTTAACGACGAGATAACAAGAGGAAAATGTTTGGCAACATAAAACTAATTCATTTTAAGGCATATGTTCCATTTACGAAAAGCAAGTAACTTACGCATTTACTTGTAAATATTCTTTACGCGATTTTTTTAATCATTATTTTTGTTGTTTTTTTCTTTACTCTATCGCGCGTTTTAAGTTCATTATTTTTTAGATAATAAACCGTGCCATTTACATGCAGGAAACTTAACGGAAGCAGAAGTAAGCAAAGAAGCTATGTTACGATGGCAAGACTCGAGTGTCGTACGGAGGGAAGGGGAGAATATGAGTTACAGAGTACAGATCATATTGGATGCTAGCTTTGGGTTACCGGGTGCAATATTAGTTAGGAACAACTACGAAAAGGAGCTCTTCTTGGAGAGCATTATATTTGAAGGGATTGTTCAATTTGATTGCAATTCTTGGATTCAGCCTTGAAAGATTTACCCAAAGCCACGAATTTTCTTCTCTAACAAGGTAAGCCAAATCAACGCCTAACTAATAATTTTTCAACCTTACTAAACACAAGCCTTCAATTTCATTATTTTACAAATTTCATAATGATCTACACGGCTTAGCCTTATTTGTTAAAGAGAGATTTGAGGCAAAATTAGAGGTTTGAACTCACATTAGAGGATTTGACTAGTCAATGTGTTTGATAAAGAGAGGTTTTAATTAGTTGATTGGGTCCAAAAAGCTCTTTTTGGAAAAGCTGAGAGATGCGCTTTTTTATATTAGAGGTTTGGGAATGAGTGGGTCAATTATATTTATATCCTAACGTTTTTTAAAATTAAATTAATAAACAATAAAAAGTACAACAATAGATTAATGCAAATGTCCTTATTGGTCATTTTACACAATTATGTAGCAATCAGCTATCAACTACTTACCAAACACCTTTATACAAACAACTAGTCAAATAATCAGCTTATACAATCAGCTATTACCTACCAGCTAATACAATCAGCTAACGGCTAACAACTAACAACTAACAACTATCCGCTAATTGCCAAATACAGCCTTAATCTATTTGAGAAAAAATTTCACAACTACCTAAAATATGTTAAGATTTTAATAAAAGACCTAACATATATAGATAAACACCAATTGCCAAATAGTGGTGGCCTTGTGGGATATTCGCCAGAGGAACCAACTTTTTTATGAGAGAAAGATTTGACCAATAATAGTACGTAATGGCCTATTTTTGCACTCTAATACTTAATGATGGTACTATATTAGCATTTATGAGTTAAGAATTTATGATAAAATCACCCTGTTCCAAAATAAGTGTAACGCTCAGTAAATTGACACTATTTATTTATCAACTAATTTAGCTCCATCTTCTCACTATTATATAAAAAAATAGACAAGTGGAACCTTGGTAGATTCATATCAATGTACAATTTCATATTATCAAATTTTTATAATTTTTATTTGTGTGCAATTAAAGATATTAATAATCAAAGAATCACATAGGGTTACATAAAACTGTAAATTTAACACTTATTTAGGAACGGATAAAGTATTGTGTTATAGCATAGGTGGCAAACGAGTCGTTCGAGTCAGGTAATTTCTTTGTTGGTTCTATTTAAAGTCTTCTTATATTCGGTTCAAGTTCGGGTCGCATCAAGTCTGATTCGGGTCTTCTTATTTTCTGGTCAAGTTCGGGTCGCATCGAGTCTGATTTTGGTCTATGCAATCGAGTTAGGTTCTGGTCGTTTCGGGTCTATTCCAGGTTAAATCAATATTTATAATAAATATATTCTAAAAAAATAAAATAATAACAAATATGATATATTTTAAGTCAATACTTACAGATAGAGTTAGGAGAGAATATTAAAGTAAATTATAGAGTATGAAAATAAAATAAAAATAAAAATTTGGTTCTCATTATAGCCGCGATCATAGTTGACGGTGTAGTTCAGGTCGGGTTATTTCGGGTCAAGTTAGTCTTGGGATGTTCGGGGATGTTCGGGGATCAGGTCAACTCTGGATTGCAATTTTGGAGTCTAATTCATGTCTCCAGTCGGGGTTTTTTGTGTTGGGTCAATTTTGCCAAACTTAATTTATAGTATTAATGTAAGTTAATTTTATAGTACAGCTAAATGTTTCATGTATAGGCAACATTTATAGTAGTATCAATGTAGATGAATGGTACTAGAAAGTGTGCTTCATTGGTATTAAAAACTGTTCCAATAATACTACTCCCTCCGTAACATAATAACTGCAACAAATGAATATTTTATACCTTACAAATAATACCCATTTGTTGCAATTATTATGTTACGGAGGAAGTATGTGATTACCAAAAATTGTGCTATCAATACCAAAATATGGTCCATTTCCTAAATCAATGGTTAGAAATGCATGAAGGGGAAAAGGAGGGAAATTGTTTAGAATTTTTTTTACTTGCTAGATAAGATATCGTCATATTAAGAAAGGAAAGTAAATAATGCAGATAAATAGAGAGGATCGTAATATTACCTCAATCCGACCCTTCCCTCCCTTTCTTCTTCTTCCTTATTCCCTACCAAATTTGGTACAAATCACATTATTGATGTAAGACACTCCATATGGAGATTACTACATCTACCCACTGGGTAGACTACCCATTAGAAATAGACAATTAAAAAATAATTAATTCTGCTGAGTTGGATTTCAGTAATTATTAATATATATCTCTCTAGTGGGTAGATTACCCAGTGGGTAGACAAAAAATTTCCCACTCCATATATATAATGCTCTCTCATATCCCAAAATTCTCCTACCTATAATTTAGACATTATCCAACCCCACATGTTGTTGCAATAGCGCAGACCATTAAGCTGTTGGCATCTCATTGTTGGAGTTCAAATGGACTCCAATATAAGTATTTTGGTAATTTTAAAAGATGAAGGTACCAAAGTAAAGGTAAGCTAGTACCATATCACGATGAAGTTGGTGCTAGAATTTTCACTTTGCTAAAATATGGTGTAGCACATTGTCTTCTTACTAGGGTCTCAGACACTACTAACTAGCTCTATAGAAACAAATTTTGGAATGATGGTAAAACTTATGAATTTGGTTGCAAAATGCAAACAGGCCTTTTTACCAAACAAGACACCGGTAGGACTTCAACAACTACGAGAGAAAGAACTAGAGGAACTAAGAGGGGATGGAAGCGGAATGAGAAGAATATCAGATAGAATATATGACTATGACATCTACAACGATTTAGGAAATCCAGATAAGGGAATCGAACATGCAAGGATTACCCTTGGTGGTGAAACCTACCCGCATCCTAGACGTTGTCGAACTGGCCGTCCTCCAACCAAGATTGGTATGCATCATATTACTTTATCCTTTTGGGCTTATAATGATGTGATTATTAAAGTGCCCTTTTGGGTGGTAAATTTGATAGAACTGAAAATCGACATGGGCAATCCAATCATGATGAGAGTTCGTTCCACTTACAGGCCCAAAAGAGGTTCCATACTAAAACCAATTGATAATAGTAGGAGTAACTCCTCTAGCTTATATTGTGGTACTTTTACTCGTCTTTCTCCAATGTGGGACAACTCACATGTGCACAACAAAGGGGTTCAACAGATGAGCTCATAATGAGAGATTGTATAGTTGTTTCTATGCTTCTATTAGGCTTTAATCAAGAGATAAATAATTTTGAGAGGAAGAAAAAAAAAGAGAGGAAGAGGTGGAGGCTAATCTAAAAGTGAGAGAGCCTAAACCTTCATTGAGAGGGGAAAATGAAACAAGCCTCAAGAAGATAAAGAAGTCAGAGGTGCTAATTGAGTTGAGTAGCTCGTGAGCAACTTGAACTCGACTCAGTCAAAACTCGGTCAACAATCAACTTGAGCTCGATCTCAACTCGATACATTAATGAGAGGAGCTGAGCTAGCCTAAACTCACTCGATAAACTAGTGAGCTGCTCGATCAATAAATTTTTAATCATATTACAATATTTTATTATCAACTATATGTTTATGATAAAATATTAAACAGATTATTGTAAGTTACTTGTAATGACTATCAAATTAAGAATTTTACATTAAATACATAAACTAATATAATAATAAAAAGATTAAGGAATTTTGATTGCTAATAATTTAGGGAAACTAATCAATTATATCTGTTCGCGAATAAATTAAACTCGTCTCAAAACCTTAATGAGAAGAGTCGAGCTAAAAAATTTCAAACTCGATAAGAAATAGCTCGACTCAAAACCTTAACGAATCAAGTCGAGTCAAGCATAAGTCAGCCTGTGACCGAGTCGCTCAATAAGCACCCCTAGAAGCCACTAAAAGAATTTGTACTTCAAATCTAAGTATGGTTTTCTTGAGAGAATTAATGGGTAACTAAGCTTGAGTTTTTTTTTATAAATAGTGTGGGAGTTAGTCTTGTGAATCAAGTTGATTAGTGAGAAATAAAAATAGTGGGAAACTAATATTATCTCCAAGTCTTGTGTCCTACTATTTTGTATTATCATATGTGCCACTCAATATATTTTTTTTTATAAGGGTGCCACTCAATATTATTGGCCTACATCACTAGATTTGATCAAACTTTTAATTTTTAAAAAATAAGGCAAAGAATAATTGGCATCAACCAATAAAATTGAATGGTGTAGGTAATAGTACAAGTAAGGCAAAATATATTTTTTCCTTTTTAAACAACTTGTATACTTGTTTATTGTTGTTGTTTCTTTGATTTTATTCCACTTCAAAATGTATAGCGGTGAGATTGTATGCGTCATTTATTATTTCATCTTGTGTCTCACTTCCTTCTAATTTTGTCATCTCATCAATCTGAAAGTAATTACCTTAAATAATTCATGTGAGTGGGTAAGGATGGCAAGATGATAATTATTTGGGACACTAGATGTGGTCGTCAGGGGCCAGTTCGTATCATTTAGGGGCCTTTGTGCTAAATTAAATTATAAGCATTGAAAATTTTTGGGGAATAGAAGAGACGGGTGAGTTATTGATGGGTTTTTTGGAGAATAGGAAGAGACAAAGCAAAACACCAGATAGAAATTAACCTCTTTGAATCTGTATCTAATATTACACTCGATAAGTTGGAAAGGAGCACCTGTAATTAGATTTAGTTTTGGGTGGACAACTAATAGAATTGAGCCCTTATATTTTGGTGTCCCTATACAATTGCTCACCCTTTACATGACCTTAGCTGCCCCTGTGAGACGTACAATAGATCCCTATGGTTTGAAACCCTACCTAATATTGTAATTTTGAATTAAATGTGCTAACTGTTAGTTATAATGCTCTCTTGACTCTTTGGGTTTGGAGCACTGTACAATCACTATAGGTGACAAGAATAGTGTTTTTTCTCTTGTAGATTCAAAGGCAGAGAGCCCCGTGAATCCAGGTGTTCCAGTGTACGTTCCAAGAGATGAAGAATATGTTGAGTCTAAGAAAAAAGCCCTTGAGTCGCGCAAAACAAAGGGAAAGATACGAAATGTGATTCCATATCTACTCCACATGATTATTCCTGAAGAAGATGGTTATAATTTTAAAGACTACTCAGAGATAAACTCGTTGTTCAAACAACAACCTCTTCCCAAGTTTAAATCTCTGGGAAAGACGATATCATTGTCACTCTTCAAAACCTTCAAGAAGATTACTAAAGAGTTTTTAGAAGACATCATCAAATTTGATCCTCCTACAGTTATTCAGAGTAAGGTTAATTTGGTTTTTTTTTTTTTTTTTTTTTTTTTACATCGAGAATATGTTAAGGTTTTATTTTAATACCGCAAGTGAACGGTGTCGTAGCACATACGGGTCGAACTCAGGGAGGTGCAAGATTAAACACTAGTTGACTCTAGACTATGAAATAGCTACACATTCCAAATATCCAGAAGAATCTATAAACTAATAACAAAATATGATAATTAAAACACTAAGATTAAGTATCACCACTAATATGAATTGATCAAAATATAACTCACATCCCAGTTATTAAAATATACCTTAGGCGAGATTGACATTCCCTTATGATTCAGTGATAAAGCACAGCTGCGAACCGAAACTAAATACTCGGTCATTCCTCAATACCTAGAGCTCACTTTCGTGATAGCAAAAGGCCTAACTAACATGTATGTCTCCTATTTTCATGGCTTACACACATAATTAGAAGCATTAAGAACCAATGTCAAATAATTCTCAATTCTAGTTCTCACCTATTTTCATGGGAGAATTCAAATCAATGACAAGATTATCTAAATTGAGACCCAACTTTCGTTGATGAACTCAATTAATAAAATAACAATTTAACATCAAACAAATATTCCTAATCTCAATTCCAACTTTCGTTGATAATATAAATTAGGGCTAAATCAAGATGCACAATTGACAATAACAACAATCTTATCAAACCCTAAACATACAATCGAATTACATGGGAATTAGAGAATAATTTACATGATCAATCCATACTAGGGCTCAACTCAATCCTATATAAAAAGACTACTCACTAATCATGGCAAAAAGAGCAATAAACATAATAGAAAACATAATTAATATATAATAGAGAGAAGAGAAGAGAATAAAATTTGATTAATATTGAAGATGAATAAGAAAGCTTGAGTCTTGAATCTCCAAAGTAACAATAGAAATCAAACTAGGGCATAAAACTAGAGAGAAAACTAGAGAAACAAAATAACGTGATATTGAAAAGTGAGTAATAGATAATAGATCTAAGTCCTAATACTCGTAGGGAACCAGAATTACAAGATAAGGAAACCAAATAAATCATTAAATGGCCGAAATTATCAAAACCGCGTGCGCCTAAGAAGTTCCTGGCAGACTGGGCCAACTTACGAAGCCCATATCTCTCAAATACAACTCGCCTCGGGCCGTGCAATATATCGTTGGAAAGCTCTTCAAGCCTACTTTCCAATGCCGCTGGAATCAACCCAATATCAGCATCGAGTCAAAAGTTATGGATAAAAGAGTGAACATGACTCGATTTCCATAATTCTTTCAATGAATTCCAACTCCAATTAAGCTCCAATTTGCACTCAAATACTTCTAAAGTGATCCTTATCAATGTAGCTTGCTCCCAATTGCTCCTAAGTACTCATATTTGTCCAATAATACTCCAATTAAGTTGTCAATACCTGAAATTTATCAAATAATACCAAAAACGCACAAGAAGAGTAATATTTCGCGTATTAAGTAATAGTATGCAATTATGAACTATAATGCATCTAAATGCTCCTAAAATGCAACCTAAATACACCTAAAATCTATATAAAAATACGACACATCAAACTCCCCCAAGCTAAACCATTGATTGTCCTCAAGCAATTAGACATAGACATTGGAAAAGAAAGGCAACCTACAATATGGGACTACGATAGGGCCAAGCACACAATTGAGAACACGAGAGATACAATTACTACACGAACCAAGCATCGAAACATTCTCAAGCAAAGCCGCATAGCACGTCGTGTAATGCAATCAACTCTCCTAACATACCACATACCGTCTCCCCTAAGCTAGACTTAACCAAACCTGAGAGACCTCACTTTAGTCATGTGCACTCATACTCTCATGCGTTTATTGCATAATCAATGTCACTCAACCTAAAATGTCGACTCAAATGAAACATTTACTATTTAACTTTGACTATCGACTCACTTTCCACTCGAAATTATAATGCAAAAAGATCATGAGGACTTTTAAGGGTTGTAATGGGGCTGAGGTTATGGGTAGGAAATGTATTTGGAAATGTGGTGCTAAAAGCCAACTAGTGGAGAAAACAACACTTAACATCTATGGCCATTAGATGCAAACGTCACAAAAAAAACTTCTAATAGAAGTTCAACAACACATTACCATTAAATCAAGAGAATACCCATCTTGCTTCATCAATTCCAACCAAATTTCATTCAACTTTTATTCAAAATTTTTTTTCATTTTTTTCAGAATTATTTTTCACAACTTTTTCATCATTCTTTTCATTTTATACTTCCACACTATTTCAAGCAACTTCCTTCACATCTTTTCTTCCAATAATCACCGCAAAACCACGAATACAAGCTCAAAACATAAACTTTAATGTTACTCCACTTAGCAAGGTTTGGGTAGAGAAATCATAAAAGGCTAGAGGCTTGTGATGTAGATTGATTCAGAACAAAGTCATGAAAGGCTCAGCGGGGCTAGAGAAAGAATAATATATATGAAAAGAAAATATATCTGAAAGCTCATATTAATGAAAAGAACGCCTCAATCATATCCAAATGCTTATAAAGTCAAGTGTCAAAAAGTACCAAGTCAAAGTCAAGATCCATGCAACAATGAGGAACTAATCACACATGAAAGAACATAACTGACACAGATTCGTCAGTTTATAGGCACAAAAGCTCACTTGTGTTAAGATGTCTAAACAGTAGGTTAAATCAAGCCAGAGAGATCAACCAATCTTACCACAAGCAATCAATCGCGATACAATTATGCTATGAAGAATCATGAACGAGATGAATTACGCTTAAAATCGTAGTAAAGACATCAACAAGGTTTTCAAATAATGCTAGCAATAGCCCCATAGATGCAACTTAGATGAGATGAAATCTAATATGCTGATGCAACTAAGAAAGCAGTACAATTTTTTTGGTTACACGTAAACTCCCACTCCTAGTAAGCAGTACAAACCGTGCAACAACCTAAGAAAGCAATAAAAACTACACTCGAAAGCAGTAAATGATAGAATATTCCTCCCCCAAGCTAAAAATTGCAGTGACCTCACTACAATAAGCAAGATTAGAGAAGGAATACTAATAAAATCCATCAATCATCGAATTACCAAGTCACAAAATCATCGAGCACTCCCACAAACACCACAATCCAGCCTTATCGCGGCACACAAATCCCAACAATGAAAGGAGTTAATCAATAGAGTCATAAGAAAACAAGTATGGCATCACAAACAAAAATCCAAGCAAAAACATAGAAAGTCTTATCAAAGTATGAACAATGTAGAGTAACGAAGCTTACTACCCAATCTAATGGGAAGAAGAGTTGAATAAGCGCAAAATTCCACATTGTTATGCTTCTTGAAGACCAACTTGAATCAATTGTAGCCAACTTATACGAATCCTATAACAACCATCAATTAGAAAAATTAGAGAAATTAGAGAAAATGGAAAATACGTTAGGTATTGAAGAGAAAAAGTTATAAGAAAAAGAAAAAGGAGTAAAAAAAAGGAGAAAAGAAAAAGAAAGGAAAAGAGAGATTAGAAATCAGATTAATACAAAATTAAATTAGAAAATAAAAAGAAGAAATAAAAGAAAAAAGAGAAAGAAAGAAGACATAAGAAAGAACAGAACAGAGGGGAAGAAAACTGGCATCAACAGCGTGCGAACCACGAGAAGGCAAGGTGATGGAATTTCAAGGGTGCCGGTGAGATTTCAGTGGTGTGGTGGTCGGAGGCGAACTGGGCACGGCTGAAGAGACCACGAGCGTGGCTTTCGGGTGCAGCAGTGCTGTGCAGGTGTGGCGGTGAAACGGTGGTGGTTGTGCGAATGGTTCTGCCGTTCTGAGCAGGAGTGAGAGGGAAGCTTCGCTGGTGGTGAAGGGAGGTGATGGTGGGAGACTGGGAGTGGGGGCTGTTGGTTGGTTGGTTGGTTGCAGGTGGGGGTGAGTGGTCGTACAAGATGATGATGACGATCATGTTTAATTTTCTCATCTCAAAAAGCGCGGGTCGCGTTTCATACCGCGAGTCGCGGTATTTGCCGCGAGTCGCGGTATGCTCTCGGCATTTGTCCGCGAGCTAGGCCATTGCACCGCGACTCGTCTTTTCGAAGACCTTTTCCACCTTCTTTTCTACAATTTTTTTTTTTGCTAACCCAAAAAACTGACACAAAAGCATCAATGTAATTAAAATCAGACAAAAAAGAAAAATCAAAGCAAATGAAAAGAAAAAAAAAAGGTAAACTCGGGTTGCCTCCCGAAAAGCGCAAATTTATAAAGGTCCCGCACGACCATATAAAATCAGTAGACTAATGCAGAACACTTCAACGCTCTAAGAAGCTTATCATATGTCCCTGCAAACATCTCAAAGCATGTTATATAAGAGTGAGAAGGAAAGAGGAAGTACACTAGTCCTAAAAATCTATTAAACCTAGAAAAAGAAAAATCAAAGGAGAAGTGACTTTTACAAGAGTAAGAAAAAGAAAAGTCGTTAGTCGTTTTACAAGACTCAAAAGGAGAGATAACCACTAACTGTACATCAATTATATGGTCATAAGAGTCATTCATATTGGGAGAAATAGCGAACGATGGGGCGTATAATATAGGGGAAGAAGGAATAAGGTCAAGTTTTCGAGAGAAAGGAACATGAGACTCAAAAACAGTGGGTGGAACCGACAAAGACTCATGAATAACTTCACTCTCATTTATAAACTTCTCCAATGAAGGATTTTCAGCCAAGGGTTGTTCCTCACTCAAAACGTCCTTCACATCAGTCTTCCTAGTAATTTGATAATCATCCCCATAGTTTTCAAGTTCTTTCCAACCCTCATCATCATCATCATCATAAATATATGGGTGGAAACTATAACTCCGAGCAGATTGACAATCATATTGGGGAGAAGGGTCAAAATCATTTACTAATGTCACATCACATAAAGAAATGTCATGAAAAGTAGAGTGACAATTAGAACTATATGGAGGTGTTATAATGTAGCTTTGAGGTGAAGGAGTGGAGGAATTTTCCTGGACTAGTCTAGCAGATAATGACATATCCCACTCATAATTATTCTTAGCCAACCACTCGATTAGATCCCAACAATAACCAGGTGTTTGGGATAGAAATTGTCCATTAGACATAGACTCAAACACCGCTCTACTTTCTTCATTTAAACCCTCATAAATCACTTGACACATATCCCATTGTTCATATCCATGATTAGGACCAATAAAGTCTCCAAGTCTACGATAGTATTTCCAAAACAATGCATTCTCATATTGAGGAAAATAGAAAATTGCTCTAGAATTACTAGCATGTATATGGGGATCACAACACATATCAGGTAATTGATTAGAACTCACGCAAAAAAAAAAAAAAAAAAAAAAAAAAAAAAAAAACATGGGTTGCCTTCCCGAAAAGCGCAAATTTATAAAGGTCCCGCACGACCATATAAAATCAGTAGACTAATGCAGAACACTTCAACGCTCTAAGAAGCTTATCATATGTCCCTGCAAACATCTCAAAGCATGTTATATAAGAGTGAGAAGGAAAAAGGAAGTACACTAGTCCTAAAAATCTATTAAACCTAGAAAAAGAAAAATCAAAGGAGAAGTGACTTTTACAAGAGTAAGAAAAAGAAAAGTTGTTAGTCGTTTTACAAGACTCAAAAGGAGAGATAAGCACTAACTGTACATCAATTATATGGTCATAAGAGTCATTCATATTGGGAGAAATAGAGAACGATGGAGCGTATAATATAGGGGAAGAAGGAATAAGGTCAAGTTTTCGAGAGACAGGAACATGAGACTCAAAAACAGTGGGTGGAACCGACAAAGACGCATGAATAACTTCACTCTCATTTATAAACTTCTCCAATGAAGGATTTTCAGCCAAGGGTTGTTCCTCACTCAAAACGTCCTTCACATCAGTCTTCCTAGTAATTTGATAATCATCCCCATAATTTTCAAGTTCTTTCCAACCCTCATCATCATCATCATAAATATATGGGTGGAAACTATAACTCCGAGCAGATTGACAATCATATTGGGGAGAAGGGTCAAAATCATTTACTAATGTCACATCACATAAAGACATGTCATGAAAAGTAGAGTAACAATTAGAACTATATGGAGGTGTTATAATGTAGCTTTGAGGTGAAGGAGTGGAGGAATTTTCCTGGACTAGTCTAGCAGATAATGACATATCCCACTCATAATTATTCTTAGCCAACCACTCGATTAGATCCCAACAATAACCAGGTGTTTGGGATAGAAATTGTCCATTAGACATAGACTCAAACACCGCTATACTTTCTTCATTTAAACCCTCATAGATCACTTGACACATATCCCATTGTTCATATCCGTGATTAGGACCAATAAAGTCTCCAAGTCTACGATATTATTTCCAAAACAATGCATTCTCATATTGAGGAAAATAGAAAATTGCTCTAGAATTACTAGCATGTATATGGGGATCACAACACATATAAGGTAATTGATTAGAACTCACGCAAAAAAAAAAAAAAAAAAAAAAAAAAAGGAAAACATGGGTTGCCTTCCCGAAAAGCGCAAATTTATAAAGGCCCCGCACGACCATATAAAATCAGTAGACTAATGCAGAACACTTCAACGCTCTAAGAAGCTTATTATATGTCCCTGCAAACATCTCAAAGCATGTTATATAAGAGTCAGAAGGAAAAAGGAAGTACACTAGTCCTAAAAATCTATTAAACCTAGAAAAAGAAAAATCAAAGGAGAAGTGACTTTTACAAGAGTAAGAAAAAGAAAAGTCGTTAGTCGTTTTACAAGACTCAAAAGGAGAGATAACCACTAACTGTACATCAATTATATGGTCATAAGAGTCATTCATATTGGGAGAAATAGAGAACGATGGGGCGTATAATATAGGGGAAGAAGGAATAAGGTCAAGTTTTCGAGAGACAGGAACATGAGACTCAAAAACAGTGGGTGGAACCGACAAAGACTCATGAATAACTTCACTCTCATTTATAAACTTCTCCAATGAAGGATTTTCAGCCAAGGGTTGTTCCTCACTCAAAACGTCCTTCACATCAGTCTTCCTAGTAATTTGATAATCATCCCCATAGTTTTCAAGTTCTTTCCAACCCTCGTCATCATCATCATAAATATATGGGTGGAAACTATAACTCCGAGCAGATTGACAATCATATTGGGGAGAAGGGTCAAAATCATTTACTAATGTCACATCACATAAAGAAATGTCATGAAAAGTAGAGTGACAATTAGAACTATATGGAGGTGTTATAATGTAGCTTTGAGGTGAAGGAGTGGAGGAATTTTCCTGGACTGGTCTAGCAGATAATGACATATCCCACTCATAATTATTCTTAGCCAACCACTCGATTAGATCCCAACAATAACCAGGTGATTGGGATAGAAATTGTCCATTAGACATAGACTCAAACACCGCTCTACTTTCTTCATTTAAACCCTCATAAATCACTTGACACATATTCCATTGTTCATATCCGTGATTAGGACCAATAAAGTCTCCAAGTCTACGATAGTATTTCCAAAACAATTCATTCTCATATTGAGGAAAATAGAAAATTGCTCTAGAATTACTAGCATGTATATGGGGATCACAACACATATCAGGTAATTGATTAGAACTCACGCAAAAATTGGAAGTATATTGACACGATGTATCAAAGTAAGAAACGTGAGAATCCAAATAATTGTAGCCATTGTCCCTATCAATAGAATTGTCCTCATTATAGTGATAATATGACGCCATGAACAGTGAAAGGGAAGAAATTTACAAAAGTAAAAAAAAAAAGTTATCTACAAGAGAAAATAAAAGTATATACAATGTAGTCTCTTAAATCTATAATCAAACTAATTCTAATCCGTTAACTCCCTGGCAACGGCGCCAAAAACTTGTTAAGGTTTTATTTTAATACCGGAAGTGAACGGTATCGTAGCACATACGGGTCGAACTCAGGGTGGTGCAAGATTAAACACTAGTTGACTCTAGACTATGAAATAGCTACACATTCCAAATATCCAGAAGAATCTATAAACTAATAACAAAATATGATAATTAAAACACTAAGATTAAGTATCACCACTAATATGAATTGATCAAAATATAACTCACATCCCAGTTATTCAATTATAGCTTAGGCGAGATTGACATTCCCTTATGACTTATGATAAAGCACAGCTGCGAACCGAAACTAAATACTCGGTCATTCCTCAATACCTAGAGCTCACTTTCGTGATAGCAAAAGGCCTAACTAACATGTATGTCTCCTATTTTCATGGCTTACACACATAATTAGAAGCATTAAGAACCAATGTCAAATAATTCTCAATTCTAGTTCTCACCTATTTTCATGGGAGAATTCAAATCAATGACAAGATTATCTAAATTAAGACCCAACTTTCGTTCATGAACTCAATTAATAAAATAACAATTTAACATCAAACAAATATTGCTAATCTCAATTCCAACTTTCGTTGATAATATAAATTAGGGCTAAATCAAGATGCACAATTGACAATAACAACAATCTTATCAAACCCTAAACATACAATCGAATTACATGGGAATTAGAGAATAATTTACATGATCAATCCATAGTAGCTCAACTCAATCCTAGATAAAAAGACTACTCACTAATCATGGCAAAAAGAGCAATAAACATAATAGAAAACATAATTAATATATAATAGAGAGAAGAGAAGAGAATAAAACTTGATTAATATTGAAGATGAATAAGAAAGCTTGAGTCTTGAATCTCCAAAATAACAATAGGAACCAAACTAGGGCATAAAACTAGAGAGAAAACTAGAGAAACAAAATAACGTGATATTGAAAAGTGAGTAATAGATAATAGATCTAAGTCCTAATACTCGTAGGGAACCAGAATTACAAGATAAGGAAACCAAATAAATCATTAAATGGCCGAAATTATCAAAACCGCGTGCGCCTAAGAAGTTCCTGGCAGACTAGGCCAACTTGCGAAGCCCATATCTCTCAAATACAACTCGCCTCGGGCCGTGCAATATATCGTTGGAAAGCTCTTCAAGCCTACTTTCCAATGCCGCTGGAATCAACCCAATATCAGCATCGAGTCAAAAGTTATGGATAAAAGAGTGAACATGACTCGATTTCCATAATTCTTTCAATGAATTCCAACTCCAATTAAGCTCCAATTTGCACTCAAATACTTCTAAAGTGATCCTTATCAATGTAGCTTGCTCCCAATTGCTCCTAAGTACTCATATTTGTCCAATAATACTCCAATTAAGTTGTCAATACCTGAAATTCATCAAATAATACCAAAAACGCACAAGAAGAGTAATATTTCGCGTATTAAGTAATAGTATGCAATTATGAACTATAATGCATCTAAATGCTCCTAAAATGCAACCTAAATACACCTAAAATCTATATAAAAATACGACACATCAGAATACAACCAAACATAACAAAAAGCAAACAGAAACTAAAGTGAGCTTCATTTGCTCTTACATACTATATGAAGGAAAAACAAACTACTACGTGTCCCGTCCAAAGGTTAATTTCGTTAATCCACCATTATATTACCTTTCTCTTCCCCAAATTTCTTCATATCATGGCTTGTTTTTTTTCACCTTATTTTTACTTTCTCAAACTGATTGAAACTAATTGTTACAGGATGAAATTAACTTTTACCAATTGAAACTTTGTTTTTTTGAGGTGACTTTTAGTAATTGAAACTGGTTTTTAATCTCTGGTGTTTTTCTCTTATAGTTCAATGACAACATCTATCTATATATCTATATATATATATATATCTATACAAATATATTTAAAGGTGTTCCTATCAAAGAAATAGTGCCACGTGACACTCTTCTCAAGCTTCTAATATACATGTTTCTGATCTCATTAAAAAATATTGACAATGTGTAGCTACGAGGAATCGAACACATGACCTTTGAAATGAAATGTTAAAGTTTAACCACCAATCCGTTTCAATTTCATTGTTTAATGTTTCAAAGTAAAACATGATAAAATCTTATAATTATATGTAACTATAAAAACATAGACAGTTTTTTTGATCTCTAACACTTTTATTAAAGTAATAACATTCTCTTACCCCCAATCCATTGACATTGTTCTTTTTATCCACAATTTCTTGGAAGTTTTTTTTAAAACAACTTATCATACCATAACATCCACTTTTCAATTTCACACTAGAACGAAAATTATGAAAAGCTAATAAAATCAATTATGAAACTTATGAATAATAATATATTTGATAATTGTAACTGCCTGGAGCATTGCCTCGGCCAAAAATACTAGTCTATACAAATATATTAAAAGTTGTGCCTAAGAAAGTCTATGTGACATGTGGCACTCTCCTCAAACTTCTTATGGAAATGCTTTATGTCTATATGTACTCCTCAATTAAAAAAATATAAATATTGTGTATTGCAAGGTCTCGAACACGTGACCTTTGAAATGAAAAGTAAGAGTTTAACCATCAATACACTATGACTTCATTGTCTAATGTTAAAAATAAAATATGATAAAGTCATATCATAAATATACTTGACTAAAAAGACTTAATCAAGTGTATACATATCTAATACTCTTATTACGTAACTAACAAGAGACTATTGATGTCATGTTTTCTTACCACAATTCGTTTTAAGCTATTATTTTCAAACTCAAACCTTTCAGATTTTTTTTACTTATAACATCATGACGTAAACTTTTCAATTTCTTAATGGACAAAAAATATAAAAAGTGGCAAAATAAATTATGAAATTCAAGAATAATAACATATAACATATTTGTTTATTTTAACTGACCCAAGGCATCGCCTGGGCCAAAATACTAGTTAATATATTAAAAGATGTTGCTAAGAAAGTTAGTGTGCCACGTGGCACTCACTTCTAAGGCTCTAATGCAAATGCTTTATTTCCAAGTTAAACCTCAATTAAAAAATAATGTTGTGTAGTTACAAGTTATCGAACACGTGACCTTTGAAATGAAAAGTGAAAGTTTAACCATGAATCGAACATAACACCATTATTTAGTATTTCAAAAATAAAATATCATACAGTCTTATAATTATATCTTATTAAATGATTTACATAAGTAATTATATACCTAACCTTTTTATGATAATAACAAGAGACTGTTATAGACATAAACTCTTACACCAATTCCTTATAGAAAGTTAAGCTATTGCTTTAATACCCAAACTTTTAAGGGTTTATTTTTCAATATATCATGCAATTACTTATCATGTTGTTACGTCAATTTTTCTCACTAGACAAAAAAATTACGAAAAGTAACAACCCGGAGCATCGCCCGGGACACTCACTAGTAAATATATTAAAAGGTGTTCCTCAACAAGGAACTGTGCCATGTAGCGCTATCCCTTAAAGTGTTGACTTCAAGTACTCCACATACAATTAAAAAAATTAGAAAATGCATGGAATAAGATTTGATCCCATGACTTCAAGCTTGTATACTAAAGTCTTAACCACTAAACCAAGTAATGTTTTGTGTTATAATTTCAATGTAAGATACTAATAAATGAAAATTATGATTACCCGAGGCATGGCCCGGACCTAAAAGCTAGTTTACTCATTATAACTTATTTTTTCTCATTGGAGTTGATTTTTACTAATTAAAACATTTTACTAAATCTTACTTTTTTTTTGAGAAGTGAACATGGCCCAAATCTCTTTTTTTTTTTTTTAAAAAAAAGAATGTTTTCTACATGTTCAATTGACAAAATAATGATATGGTTGAAAAACAAGATTTATGGTTATGATTGTAGCAATTACCATAAAATCCACCCAGCAAAGTTGAACCAAAATTAGTAGTACAAGAATAATACAAAATAAAAAACAAAATTTATTTTCTGAGAACAATGATATGTTTACTTCAATTTCTTATGAATCTTCACTTTAAAATCTTAACGACCTATATGGTAGCTGATGATTAATAGTGTGTTTATGCTGATGAATTTGAATGTGATTCTGTAAATGAAATTCTACTTTAATCAAGTTGATGAAACTTTTTATGATCTCCATATATGTGGTTTTATTTATTTATAAAATCTCGTCATCACTAAATGCCAACTCTTAAATAATAGTAACAAATAGTTGTAGGAATTTAGATGCTTAATGCGGAAAATGAGTATCATGTACTCAAACATCTAACACCAAGATCTTTGCATAAATCAACATGAATCTACTAAGAGTATAGAATATACCTCTTGATGCGTGAATTCCTCTTACACCCCGAGCCTTCTAGTGGAGTTCCTTTAGAACGTCAAACGCCGTTCCTCTAGTATTGGTCTACGAACAACCCTTGGATCACCACGTATGCTAGTACGGAAGAGAGAAGAACTCCCTTGCTTTTGAGGTGTGTAGTAACCAAATGAGGGGAAAGAAGAGCAAGAAGAAAATAAGTTTTTCTCCTCACAAGATGGTATAATATATCTCATCTCCTTTGTAACCCCATATCTTCATATAAGGTGGTTACAAAGAGATTTCATTAGGCTTTATTTGCCTCATAATGTCATACATTATGAGTCTACTAAACTCATGAGTTACAACTCATTCCACCCATCCAAAACCCGCCCAACCCATTTCACAAATGGATTTGGGTAATATCCAAGGGTTGTCACATTGTGTGACCTCATAGGACCCAATATATATTAGTAGTTGGCCCAATTATACTAACCCAACAAACCGCAATTAGCTTTTAGCAAAACGTCGCGGTCACTTAACATTATTGAATATATTATCTCCATAATTTGTCCATATACATTTAGTTGGTTACACTTGATCGAGGACAAAATCCTTCAATCTCCCACTTATCTAAGAAGTGTGTAACCTTCAAACTCCTTAAGTCACTTAATGTCTAACTTGATGACATTGTAACATCGTATGTAAACCATACCAATATTCAAGTTGTTTCATGAAATCCGAGTTCGAAATGTCGAAACAAATGATTAACTCCTTAATCCATTTGAGCACGGCCATGCATTTTTAGTTCTCGCTCTTCAAGAGGCCAAGACACCAATCCTAACTCTTAGGAGGACTTTATCCAGTCTTGTATAACCAAAATTCCCACTCAAATTGTAGCAGTTCCGATCACTACCTTTATAGCCTCCTTTTACGGCATGACGTTTTGCAGTGTCAAAAACATACTAATCCTTAAGTAAGAATAGTGTCATACTCATGTCAAAGGAATCCACTAAATATATTAATGAGATTCTCATAAACCTTTTAGAGAACTCCCACGAGGTCTGCCCAACGTGTATCAACTATACACGCTTATGCAAATGACTAGACATCTCTATGTCCCCATAGCCCATGAAACTGTGTTATCAATCAACTTGCAATCTAGTCCATGAAACAGAATCATTTACGTTCAACTTTAATGATTCGAACTATGGACCAAGGTATATTATAACTCATGTTCACTGGATAGGGTTTCATTTGTCAAATCACATATTTGACAATCCTATCAAACGTTATAAAATACTATGAACGTTTTATTTACTACTAAACCAAGATTAAATAAGAACATAACCTTTTATTGATAAACATAACCAAACATATCACAAGAGTAACTACAACTGTGAACTAATTAAAAGTAAATAGTACACAATCAAAACCACTCTTCCACATGCTTAAGCCCTATAGCCCTAGTATGACTCTCATGCTTAGGTTGAGGCAATGGTTTAGTCAAAGAATCAGCGACATTGCTATCCGTATGAACTTTTGCTAACTATTACATCTTTTCTCTCAACGATTTCTCGAATGAGATGAACCTTCCTAAGTACATGTTTACACCTTTGATGTGATCTTGGTTCCTTAGAGTGAGCTATGGCACCATTGTTATCACAATGTAAAACAATACCATCTCCAACACTATACTCCTAGCTCCAGAATGAACTTCTTCATCCAAACGACTTCCTTTGCTGCAATTGCCGCAGCAATGTACTCAGCTTCTGTTGTAGAATCAGCGACAGTGCTTTTCTTTGAACTTTTACAGCTCACTGCCCCTCCATTTAGACAAAAGATGAAACCAGATTGGGATTGAAAATCATCTTTGTCAGTTTGGAAGCTCGCATCTGTGTAACCCTCAACAATTAACTTACTTTCACCTCCATACACTAAGAAATTATCCTTAGTCCTTCTTAAGTACTTTAGGATATTCTTAGCTGCACTCTAATGTATGTCACCTAGATTTGATTGGAATCTGTTGCACATGCTCAAGGCATATGAAACATCTAGGCGAGTACAAATCATGGAGTGCATAATGGACCCTATAGCTAACGCATAAGGAACATTACTCATTCGCATAATCTCATCAGGTCCAGAAGGACACTGAGTCTTGCTAAGCGACACACCATGTTGCATGGGTAGAAAACCTCTATTAGAGTTTTCCATATTGGACTTAGTAACGATCTTATCTATATAAGTTTGTTGGCTAAGTCCAATCATCCTCTTAGACCTATCCCTATAGATCTTGATCCCCAAAATGTACTCAGCGTTTCCAAGGTCTTTCATAGAAAAACAACTCTTCAACCATTCCTTGACTGAATCAAGCATGGGTATGTCGTTTCCTATGAGAAGTATATCATCTATATACAAGACCAAGAAGACTATGTTACTCCCACTTTCCTTCTTGTAAACACAAGACTCTTCTCCGTTTTTGAGAAAACCAAACTGTTTGATTGCCTCATCAAAACGAAGATTCCAACTCTGGGATACTTGCTTCAATCCATAAATGGACTTTTGAAGCTTACATACCTTCCTAGGATATTCTGGATCCAGAAAACCTTCCGGTTGTGTCATATACACATCCTCTTTCAAGAACCCATTCAAGAAAGCGGTTTTGACATCCATTTGCCAAATCTCATAATCATAAAAGGCAGTAATCGCTAGGAGTATCCGAATGGATTTAAGCATTACTACTGGTGAAAAGGTTTCGTCATAGTCCATACCATGAACTTGCTTGAACTCTTTTGCAACCAACCTTGCTTTGTAAACCTGAATGTTACCATCCTTGTCTGTTTTCACTTTGAAAACCCATTTGCAACCAATAGGTGTAACCCCTTCGAGCAAATCCATCAAGTTCCATACTTGATTTTCAGACATAGATGCTGATAGGCATGTCGCGTACCTATCAAAAATAACCTAACTATTCCTCCTAACTAATGTAGTAGGGTAAGTCAGAGTCGATCGCACAGAGATAAACAGGTATCAAACACTAGTTATCCTTGACTCAATTCAACTAAACATGTGACAAACAATTATGATCGATGAGCAACTAATTACTATGAATGTAATGCGACTAATAATATGAGAATAAATTCAAGGACTAAAAACACCTAGAATTAAGCATCACCACTAGCATATTTAACGTAAAGATAAATTCCTACCCCAAACTAGTCAAGTAAATGTTCACAAGGAAAAATGCGCCCTAAATAATACCATAAACCTCTCCCGAGTATCAATGGCTTCCCTAATATGCAATCAAGCCTACTCCCATGGAATCATGCAAACTAAAGACATTAAACACAGCACTCTAACTTCCTAACAGTCTATTCTACCTACTCCCGTGGAGAACTTCATGCCCTTAATTGAAATACTCAAATCCATCAAAACCCAACTCCCGTTGTGATCAAGACAATAGAATGATAGCAATACTAATTATCCCTAATCTAATATTGGAAATTGCACAATCAATTAAGCAAGAACAATTAAGCAACTAAATTGGAGAATTAAAGGAATAAATCAAACATCAATCATGGCTAGGGTTTACTTAACCCTAGATTGGAAAACTACTCACACATATTAATTAAACGAACTAAATAAAATATAAAGAGAAACATAACTAATAATCAAGATTATAAAATAAAAGAGAATACTTGAATTGATGATGAAAAGATGATGTCTTGAATAATTCTCCCAAAACTAAGAGCAAAACTCACGCTTCACCTTGTTATGTCGCTAGAGAGAAAATAATAGAAGTCCTACTTGAATAATGAGTAATCCCCAATACTAATTAGCCAAACCCTAATATAAAATTATAACTCCTAATACTAGTAGAATTCTAAGTTACAAGATAAGGATGGTCCACTAAATCATTAAAAGAGGCGGAATTTAGCAATCCGCGCGCGCGTAGGCAGCTTCAGCAAAACTGGGCCAACTTGCGAAGCCCATATCACTTAGAATATAGCTCGCCTTGGGCCGTGCAACATATCGTTGGAAAGCTCCTCAATCCTACTTTCTAA
The DNA here is from genome assembly GCA_947646795.1 of Beta lomatogona. Taxonomy (NCBI): domain Eukaryota; kingdom Viridiplantae; phylum Streptophyta; class Magnoliopsida; order Caryophyllales; family Amaranthaceae; genus Beta; species Beta lomatogona. Next base: position 1,982,544 of record CANSNZ010000239.1, on the reverse strand, counting down.
TATCGCTGGAATTGTCTAATTATCACTGACAAGTAAAAAGTTATGGATAAAAGAGTGAACATGACTCCATTTCCATAATTCTTTCATTAAATTCTAACTCCAATTTGGCTCCAAATTGCATTCAAAGATATTCAAAACGATCCTATCAATGTAGCTTGCTTCCAATTGCTCCTTATTACTCAAGCTCATCCAATAATACTCCAATTATGTTCTCAATACCTGAAATTCATCAAAGAACACCGAAAATGCACAAAAGGAGTAATATTTCGCAAATTAAGTAGTACTGTAGTAGTATGCAATTATGAACTATAATGCACCTAAATGCTCCTAAAATGCAACCTAAATGCACCTAAAACCTATATACAAATATGATACATCAAACTCCCCCAAGCTAAACCATTGCTTGTCCTCAAACAAGTAGACATAGACATTGGAAAAGAAAGACAATCAACCTACAAATGTGGGACTACGATAGGGCCAAACACACAATTGAGAACACGAGAGATATAATTACTACATGAACCAAACATCACACAATCTCGAACAAAGCCGCATATCACGTCATGTAAAGCAAATAGATATCCTAGCATACCACAAACCATCTCCCCCAAGCTAGATTTAACCAAACCTAAGAGACCTCACTATAGTCATGTGCACTCATACTTTCATGTGTTTATGTCATAATCAATGTCACTCAACCTAAACCATGTCGACTCAAATGAAGCATTTACTCTTTAACTTTGACTATCGACTCACTATCCACTCGAAATTATAAAGCAAAGAGATCATGAAGACTATCAAGGTTTGTAATGAGGCTGAAATTAAGGGTATGGGAATATATTTGGAAATGTGGTGCTAAAAGCCAACTAGTGGAGAAAACAACGCTTTAACATTTATGGCCATTAGATGCAAACGCCAAAAAATCTTCTACTAGAAGTTCAACAACACAATACCATTAAATCAAGATCGTACCCATCTTTATCAACTCCAACAAACATTATTCCACCTTTTATTTAATCCTTCTTTTTCACTTCTTTTTTTCCAATTTTTCAGAATTATTTTTCACAACTTTTTCATCATTCTTTTCATTTGTACTTCCACACTATTTCAAGCAACTTCATTCACAAATTTCCTTCCAATAATTACCACAACTACAAACATAAGCTCAAGACATAAACTTTAATGCTACTCCACTTAGCAAGGCTTGGGCAGAAAAATCACAAAAGGCTAAAGGCTTGTAATGTACATTGATTCAGAACAAAGTCAGGAAAGGCTCAGAGGGGCTAGAGAAAGGATAATATATATGAAAAGAAAATATCTCTGAAAGCTCAGAACAATGAAAAGAACGCCTCAATCATATCCAAATGCTTATAAAGTCAAGTGTCAAAGAGTACCAAGTCAAAGTCAAGATCCATGCAACATATGAGGAACTAATCACACATGAAAGAATATATCTGACACAAATACGTCAGTTTATAGGCACAAAAGCACATGTGGGTTAAGATGGCTAAACAGTAAGGTTAAATTAAGCCAGAGAGAGATCAACCATTCTTACCACAAGCAATCAATCACGATACAATCATGCTATGAAGAATCATGAACGAGATGAATTATGCTTAAGACTACAGTAAGATATGAACAAGGTTCTCAAATAGTGCTAGCAATAGTCCCATAGATGCAACTACATGAAGTGAAATCTAATATGATAATGCAACTAAGAAAACAGTACAATTTTTTTTCGTTACACGTAAACTTCCACTCTTAGTAAGCGGTACAAACCGTGCAACATCCTATGAAAGCAATGAAATCTACACTAGAAAGCAATAAAAGATAGAATATACCTCCCCCAAGCTAAAATCTTGCAATGTCCACAGTGCAAAGAGAAAAATAGACACGAGTAAAGGGGAAGGTACTCATAAAACCTCACTAAGGAGGGGAGAGCGAAAATGTGCTCGTTTATCGTGGCCGAGTCGATGGAAACGAGCCATAAATGAGACGAAGCACGTAACGAAACGTTACTCAATCAACTTCCCCCACAAGCTTCTATGCAGAATTCTCCAATACAATCACCATGTGATACTATATCATGCCAAGTAATATCACAAATTCACACTTCCCACATAAAGTTCGCCGAAATCCCGTCGACGATTGTCAAAGGTATCAAGAAACTCTCACGCAATTTCAGACGGGGGATGTGGAGACAGGATCGTGAGTGCAGTATGAGCCATAGATGTAGAAAGCAACAAATTGTCACACTATTATAACAAAATCAGAGCAAGAAATTGCCCGCAAATAATCGCCACAGATACAGAAGTTGTCAAGAAAATCACAAATTCACTCGCCATCCAGTGCTAGAATGCGAAATCTTGGGTTCAAAACAGGTCAGCCGTGATTCAGGTCAATTGTAGTGCTGCTTGGAGTTGGTTCGAGTGGCGTGGTATTCGCAAGGAGGAAGGAAGATGAGTGCTGCGCTGCTTGCCTTCGAAGATAATCTCAAACTCCCCTTTTTTTTTGTCGGCATCTATGATATCACAGAAGGGCTGTGATTTGGAGCATCAAGCCACAACGTCATTGTGGGCTTTACTGTACGCAGCTGGCTCTTTTTTTTTTTTTTTGGTATTACACCATCAGGTATTTCATCACAGGTGGGCTGTGATTTGTGTCTTCGAGCCGCGGTATCCCTGTGGGGTGTACTGGAACTGTCGAGTGCTGGTTGCTTTTTTTTCACGCCATCAGGTACAAGATCACAGCATGGCTGTGATTTATGTATTTTCCTTTTTTTTTTTTTGTGAGACCTACAAAAAGTGAGAAAAAAAATCAAAAGAAAAGAACAAAAAGGAAAACATACCATTAAAATAAAATCACACCTAACAAAAATGTAAAAATAAAACTAAGTAAAAACTCGAGTTGCCTCCCAAAAGCGATTGTTTATAAGGTCATAAGCTCGACCTCCCTTGCAATTTAATCCAATGAAGGGTCGAAAAGTGTGATGTTCACACTCTCATCCATAGGATCACCAGCTTTGTAATGTTTCACTCTTTGACAACTCGCCTTAAAAGTGCCATACTCCCTTCGCATGAGTTGCTTGTCATGCCATTTTTTAATTTGTTCTTTGTAGAGACGAGAACTCTCATAAGCATCTAAATGGAGCTTATCAGGATGGTGTGAAGGAGACTTAGAACACTCCTTAGATTCTTTCGGGTTCAATACCTCCTTGATAGAGTTATCAGATTCCACGGCCCGTGTCTCCTCTAGAATTCTCTTATATTCCTTGGTCTCCTAATCTTCCTCATCAGCTTTACTCATCAAAACCGTTTGTGATGAATCATCAAGTTGTAGACTGAAGGCATTGGCTTCTACCACCTCATCGAGAGCATCCACTCTATAAACAGTTTCTCCCATTGAAGGAGAATTCATGGAGTTGGTGAGTGTGTACTCCATCTTTTCATCACCTACTTCAAAGGTGATCTTACCCTTCTTCATGTCAATTATGGCTCCAGCAGTGGCCAAAAAGGGTCTGCCAAGAATGATAGGGACTTGCGCATCTTCTTCCATCTCTATTACTACAAAGTCACATGGAATGAAAAACTTCCCAACACAGAGGGGAACATCTTCAAGGATACCAAGTGGATACTTTACAGTTCTATCTGCTAGTTGTTAGGAGATGCGTGTGGGTTTTGGTTCACCCATTTGAAGTTTCTTGCAAATTAACAAGGGCATTAGACTAACACTTGCCCCAAGATCACAAAGCGCCTTTGATATTTCAATATCACCCAGCTTGACAGGAATGGAATAACTGCCGGGATCTCCAAGCTTCTCTGGAAGCTTGTTTTGCAAGATAGCGCTACATTCTGCTATAAGTGAAACAGTTGAATTCTCCTCAATCTTCCTCTTGTTTGAGAGCATGTCTTTCAGAAATTTTGCATAAGAGGGCATATTAGAGATAGCATCTAAGAATGGTATGTTTATGTGTAGCTTCTTCAGTATATCAAGGAACTTCTCATATTTCTTCTCTAATTTTGCATGTGCCAACCTTTGTGGGAGTGGAACTGGTGGCTTATATGGCTTAATAGGGGTATCTCAATTTTCTTAGTTTGATCTTCCATAAGCTTCTCACCTTGATCTTCTTCACTCAACCTTATGACCTCTTCTACACATTTCTTTTGCTCAGTCACCTTCTTTGTAGGTTCTTGTAATTCTTTACCGCTCCTCAATGAGATGGCATAGATATGCCCCTTAGGATTTGGTTCAGTTTGGCCAGGAAGTTGGCCTGAAGGTTTAGAGAGATGACTAATATGTTGGGCAAGTTGGGTCATCTGATTCTCCATCAACTTATTATGAGCATTGATGTGTTGGAGAGAGTTGCTGAATAATTCATTTTTCTTGGCGTGATACTCAACTTGCTTTGCTTGAGAAGAAGCTAGATTCTCCATGATAGCCTCAAGGTTGGATCTAGAGGATGAAGGGGAAGAGTTGAAAGGTGGTCTTTGTTGGAAACCGGGTGGTTGGGAGTAGTTTGTGTGTGGAGGTTGAGGTTGGTTGTTTTTATAGGAGAAATTTTGATGATTTTTCCAACCTTGGTTATATGTGTTTGAGTATGGGTGGTTTTGTGGTCTTGTGTTTGTGTTTAGGAGGGCACTGGCTTGCTCAGATATCATGCCCATGGTGTTGTATTGACACTCATTCAATGAGTGACCTTGCACTTCACAAATCTCACAAATAGGTGCTATGGATCCGCTACTCAATTAGTCAACCTTAGCTGCCAAAACTTGCACAGTGTTAGTTAAAGTAGAAATAGCATCAACCTCATACTTACATCCCCTTTTGGGGGTTCCGCGAGACACACTCCAATCATTCAAATAATTGTTGGCAGCCATATCATCCAACAATATCTTAGCAGCTTCCGGAGTTTTGGCCATGAAAGTGCTGCCAGATGCGACATCAATAGAACTTCTAACATCATGCTTCAAACCATTGTGGAATGTCTGAATCAATAACCACTCAGGAATACCATGGTGTGGGCATTGTCTTCGCAAAGCCTTGTATCTCTGCCATGCCTCATAGAGAGACTCCAATTCATGTTGTTGAAAGCCAGATATCTCATTTCTGAACTTTGAAGTCCTCATAGGAGGGAAGAACTTGTAGAGGAAAGTTTTTTTCAGTTCTGGCCATGTAGCGATCTTCCTCACTTCTTTTTCTTTCAACCATTATTTTGCTTCATCCCTAAGTAGAAAAAGGAAAATCACAATAACGAATCAGGTCATCAGAAACATTCGTTAGTTTCAAAGTATTACACTTCTCTAAAAAGCTAGCCAAATGATCAGTAAGGCTCTCTTTGGGTGTTCCCGCATAAGAGTCCTGTGAAATAAATTGAATAAATTGTGGCTTAAGCTCGAAGTGTGTAGCATTGGTTGTTGGCCTAGTAATGGTGGTGGTGGTCTCATCGGGCATAGCATACTCCCGTAGAGACTTTGGTGGTGTTTCGTCTCCCATTATTAATTCTTGTTGTTGTCTTCTTCGTTGACCTCCTAATCTCCTTGTTGTGGCTTCGATCTCACAATCAAGAGTTACTAGATCTTCCGAACCCTTGCTTTGAGTGCGCATGCAACAAAAAAGATTGAAAGAAAAGAGATCAAACAACAAACAGAGTAACAAAGATCGAACAAAAATACGTTTAGCTAAATAAATCAAAGATAAACTAATCTAATACCGTTAGTCCCCGGCAACGGCACCAAAATTTGATAGGCATGTCGCGTACCTATCGAAAATAACCTAACTATTCCTCCTAACTAATGTAGTAGGGTAAGTCAGAGTCGATCCCACAGAGACAAACAATATCAAACACTAGTTATCCTTGACTCAATTCAACTAAACAAGTGACAAACGATTATGATCGATGAGCAACTAACTACTATGAATGTAATGCGACTAATAATATGAGAATAAATTCAAGGGCTAAAAACACCTAGAATTAAGCATCGCCACTAGCATAATTAACGTAAAGATAAATTCCTACCCCAAACTAGTCAAGTAAATGTTCACAAGGAAAAATGCGCCCTAAATAATACCATAAACCTCTCCCGAGTATCTATGGCTTCCTTAATATGCAATCAAGCCTACTCCCGTGGAATCATGCACATTAAAGACATTAAACACATCACTCTAACTTCCTAACAGTTTATTCTACCTACTCCCGTGAGAACTTCATGCCCTTAATTGAAATACTCAAATCCATCAAAACCCAACTCCCATTGTGATCAAGATAATGGAATGATAGCAATACTAATTATCCCTAATCTAATATTGGAAATTGTACAATCAATTAAGCAAGAACAATTAAGCAACTAAATTGGGAAATTAAAGGAATAAATCAAACATCAATCATGGCTAGGGTTTACTTAACCCTAGATTGGAAAACTACTCACACATATTAATTAGTGAACTAAATAAAATATAAAGTGAAACATAAATAATAATCAAGATTATAATATAAAAGTGAATACTTGAATTGATGATGAAAAGATGATGTCTTGAATAATTCTCTCTAAACTAAAAGCAAAACTCACGCTTCACCTTGTTATGTCGCTAGAGAGAAAATAATAGAAGTCCTACTTGAATAATGAGTAATCCCTAATACTAATTAGCCAAACCCTAATATAAAATTGTAACTCCTAATACTAGTAGAATTCTAAGTTACAAGATAAGGATGGTCCACTAAATCATTAAAATAGGTGGAATTTAGCAATCCGCGCGCGCGTAGGCAGCTTCAGCAAAACTGGGCCAACTTGCGAAGCCCATATCTCTTAGAATATAGCTCGCCTTGGGCCGTGCAACATATCGTTGGAAAGCTCATCAAGCCTACTTTCCAATATCGCTAGAATTGTTGAATTATCACTGACGAGTCAAAAGTTATGAATAAAAGAGTGAACATGACTCCATTTTCATAATTCTTTCATTAAATTCCAACTCCAATTTGGCTCCAAATTGCATTCAAAGATATTCAAAATGATCCTTATCAATGTAGCTTGCTTCCAATTGCTCCTTATTACTTAAGCTCATCCAATAATAATCCAATTATGTTCTCAATACCTGAAATTCATCAAAGAACACCAATAACGCACAAAAGGAGAAATATTTCGGAAATTAAGTAGTAGTATGCAATTATGAATTATAATGCACCTAAATGCTCCTAAAATGCAACCTAAATGCACCTAAAACCTGTATACAAATGTGATACATCAGATGCCATTTCGGACCTCGTGGCTTCAAGCCATTTTTCGGAGTCTTCACTCATCAAAGCTTGCTTGTAAGTAGTAGGTTCCTCAAATTCTAAGATCATTATCTCAGAACTTTTGGTTAACAAGAAATCAACAAACTTTTTGTTTGGTATTCTTGATCTACTAGTCCTACGAGGGGCTGCAACAAGAGAAATTTTATTCTCATCAATTTGAGAATTTTCGCACGAATTAGATTCGAGTGGGGTAGTAGGAGATACGTGTACAAGATGCATGTCCGCCAACACTTGGTCAGTTATGGGAGAAGATTCCTCCAAAGGAGGAACTACTTCAAGCTCCACAGCTGGCACTTGTGCTTCTGACTCTAACATAGGTTGAACTATGTCCATTTGTTGCTTTTCTCGAACGTCTTTGAGAAATATGTTACTCCCACTTGCCTTTTTGGAAATAAAATCTTTTTCCAAAAAGACACCACGACGAGCAACAAACACTTTTCCCTCAGTTCGATGGTAGAAGTAATAGCCCTTGGTCTCTTTAGGATAACCCACAAAAAAACACTTATCTGATTTAGGGGCGAGTTTATCTGAAAGTAAACGTTTTACATAAACCTCACAACCCCAAATACTTACAAAAGACAAAGTTGGAACTTTTCCACTCCATATCTCATATGGTATCTTTTCTACTGCCTTTGATGGAGTTCTATTAAGTGTGAAAGTAGCAGTTTCGAGAGCATATTCCTAGAAGGATATGGGAAGATCAGCAAAACTCATCATAGACCGAACCATATCAAGTAGAGTTCGGTTCCTCCTTTCGGATACACCATTCAACTGAGGTGTTCCAGGCGGAATGGGTTGTGAAAGAATTCCACAACTCTTCAAGTAATCACTAAACTCTTGGCTCAAATATTCACCACCACGATCGGATCGTAGTGCTTTAATTGTTTTGCCAAGCTGGTTTTGGACTTCATTCTGGAATTTTTTGAACTTTTCAAATGATTCCGACTTATGCTTCATTAAATAGACATATCCATATCTACTTAAATCGTCAGTAAAAGTAATGAAGTACCCAAACCCTCCCCTAGCTTTTGTGCTCATTGGTCCACACACATCAGTATGTATTAGGCCTAATAGATCACTGGCCCTTTCAGCCTTTCCAGTAAAAGGTGACTTTGTCATTTTGCCCATTAAACATGATTCACACACATCAAATGGCTCAAAGTCAAAGGATGTTAGAAGTTCATCTTTATGTAACTTCTGAATGCGTTTCGCGTTTATATGTCCTAAACGACAATGCCATAAGTAAGTAGGATTAGTATCGCTTGATCTATGTTTTTTGCTGTCTATGTTAAGGACATCTTTGTCTAAGTCTAGAAAATATAGACCATTAGACCTTTTAGCAGTGGCATAAAACATTGAATTCAAATAAACAGATAAACAACCTTTCTCAATTGTAAATGAAAACCCTTCATTATCCAAAACAGGAATAGAAATAATGTTTTTGGTAATAGCAGGAACATAATAACAGTTATTAAGCTCTAATACTTAACCAGAAGGCAAAGGTAGACTATAAGTCCCAACTGCAACGGCCGCAACTCTTACACCATTTCCAACGCGCAGTTCTACCTCCCCTTTAGCCAAGGTTCTACTCCTTCTTAGTCCCTGCACATTTGAAATAATGTGAGAAACACAACCGGTATCAAATACCCAAGAAGTAGATGTTGCTAAATTAATGTCAATGACATAGATACCTGAAGAAGAAGCCCCAGACTTCTTATCCTTCAGATACTTCGGGCAGTTACGCTTCCAATGACCTATTTGATCATAATAGAAGCACTTGGCATTTGCGGCCACCTTTGGCTTTGCCTTTGCCTGTGGCTTATCAGTAGTCTTAGTGGCAACTTGCTTGCCCTTGTCTTGCTTTTTCTTGCCATCCCATTCCTTCTTAAAACCCTTTCCCTTTTGAACCATAAGAACTTCCTTCTTAGGTGCAACAGAGATGTTTTGCTCGGCAGTCATGAGCATCTCATGGAACTCAGCAAGGGTTTTCGACACCCCATTCATATTGAAGTTCAACCTAAACTATTTGAAGCCTTCATGAAGTGAGTGTAGTATGATGTCAGTAGCCAACTCTTGGCTATAAGGAAAGCCCAACCTCTCCATTGCCTCGAAATAACCAATCATTTCAAAGACATGAGTGGCGACCGGCTTGCCTTCGACTAACGCACATTCAAAAATAGCCTTGTGAGTTTCAAACCTCTCTATCCGAGATTGTTGTTGAAACATGGTTTTCAGCTGTCGGATAATACTGTAGGCATCCAAGCTTGCAAACCTCTTTTGAAGGCTTGGTTCCATAGCCGCGAGCATAGCAAGTAACAATTACTTACCTTTCTGCAACGGCCTTATGGGCCGCCTTTTCGGCTTCAATAGAGGTGGTTGTTAAAACCGGGATCGGGGTTTCAAGAACATCCTCTCGACCTTCGGATCTAAGAACAATTCTTAGATTCCTTTCCCAATCAAGGAAGTTGTTCCCATTCAACTTATCCTTCCCAAGAATTGAACGTAAGTAAAAAGGTGAATTATTGTTGTTACTAGACATGATATCTACATAGAAGATGCAAAAGTAATAAGTATGTTTATCATAATAGCTTTTAACAAATTTTAAACACTTTAAAATAAAAGCTATGCACTTGACCAATTTTCAATGTGTCCCCTTTTTGAATCAAGTGATTCTAAGATCCTATCAAACATGATTTATAAGTGGACTTTGGCCTCAACTTAAAACCAAGTTTAAAAGGTAAGTAAACTCCATTACTAATTACAACAATTGTAATTCTTAGTTGATGGGTGATTGCTAAGGTGATCAAAGCTCCCAGGTAAGGAAGTTACCCACAACGTTGGGGAGAGCCTTCCTAATCCTAGACAGAACTTGTCACCCAACCACAAAAACCCAATTCTTTGCTTCAAAATCCAAAACCATTTTGATGATTTTGTTGGGCCAAACCAAACTAAACATGCAAATTTCGGAAATTTACTCTACTTAGCCCAAGATTGGAAGTAACACTCTGCTTTGGCAGAACCTATTACTAACGATCAAGGTTTTAGTAGATGTTTATTTGGAATAGCAATTACCCAATATTTAGCTTTAGGGACCTAAGTAAATTATTGTGTGATTTAATTACTAGTGAACTCATTGCAAAAATAAATCACATGCATAATAAAACTTAGAAAGCATTCAAAAGCAATATTTTAATGCATAAAATAAAATGTGATCCTTGTATGGCCCCTAACCCTAAAGACTACTTTTTAAGGCCTCCATTCTTGAATCACCATGGATCTCCATCCTTGTGCTTCATGGGATAAGATTGAATCACCATTCTTCTTATTACAACTTGAATAAATATTTTGGAATTTTTAAAGTAAAAATTACAAAAATACCAACGATGCGTAGATCGTATTTAGATTACATAAATACATTAACGATACGCAGATCGTATTTTCTATTCAAGTTTGGGCCATACTAGTCACCGCATGCATACATAATATCATATATATAAAACATGCATTTTAATCAACTATTAAAATATATTATTATGCTTTAACAACTTTAAAACATAATAACACCATCTAGATTTAATCTCATATTAAATCGTACCTTAAGACAAATTTTAATCATATTAGAATTTATCTCCCAAGGACATTAAAATATTAATCTAACAAATTTAATCAACTATTAAATTTAAAGAAAAATACATAAGCACTTTTAGGCACCACATATATTTTAATCATATTAAAAATATAAATATAACATGATATTCAATCACATATACTAGCATGAAAGAATTAATCAACTTATTAAAACTAACATCCTAACATAAAATTAAATATCATAAAATAAACTCCCAACATAATTTTAATTCATTTAAGCATTAGCATAGGATACCAAGCATAAAAGCTACTTAATATGCATTAAGGGAATACACGTATTTAAACTTTATAATCCGTTGAAAACAAGAACCAGTCGTTATGGCCAGAGAACTGGTCGCGCCCCGTGAGCTGGGTCGCACCCCGCGAGCTGCCCCTGTTTCTGTTTTTCGATCTCAATTCAGGTAATTTTAATCGATAAACGCATGATTTTCTTTATACATTAAAACATTTTTACGCATAAATAAATCATACTTGGCCTCAAATTCAAGAATTCATGCCATGAAATTATACATAATCAAATTAAGCATAAAAACTCAAAGTATGCAATTCATGAATCATACATATATACATCATATTCTAATTAACAACTTAATTAAAACATGAAACAATATAACAAATATATATATATATATATATATATGTATCGAAAAATGTATAAACAACTTTTATACTCCCACTAGATTAAAATCCTATTTTAATCATGCAAACAATATCCTCATGCTAATACCCTCCCCTAAATGAAGTAAAATGAAGGAAAACATGCATCAACATGATCATATTAATCTATGCAATAGGCTAACTGATACCACTATAGGAATTTAGATGCTTAATGCGGAAAATGAGTATCATATACTCAAACATCTAACACCAAGATTTGCGTAAATCAACATGAATCTACTAAGAGTATAGAATATACCTCTTGATGCGTGAATTCCTCTTACACCCCGAGCCTTCTAGTGGAGTTCCTTTAGAAAGTCAAACGCGTTCCTCTAGTATTGGTCCACGAACAACCCTTGGATCACCACGTATGCTAGTACGGAAGAGAGAAGAACTCCCTTGCTTTTGAGGTGTGTAGTAACCGAATGAGGGGAAAGAAGAGCAAGAAGAAAATCAGTTTTTCTCCTCACAAGATGATGTAATATATCTCATCTCCTTTGTAACCCCATATCTTTATATAAGGGGGTTACAAAGAGGTGTTTCATGATGCTTTATTTGCCTCATAATGTCATACATTATGAGTCTAATAAATTCATGAGTTACAACTCATTCCACCCATCCAAAACCCGCCCAACCCATTTGACAAATGGATTAGGGTAATATCCAAGGGTTGTCACATTGTGTGACCTCATAGGACCCAATATATATTAGTAGTTGGCCCAATTATACTAGCCCAACAAACCACAATTAGCTTCTAGCAAAACGTCGCGGTCACCTAATATTATTGAATGTATTATCTCTATAATTTGTCCATCTACATTTAGTTTGTTACACTTGATCGAGGACAAAATCCTTCAATAGTAACGTAAATTTACTACTATAAAAAGACTTATTTGAGGCCGGACAAATTTACTTTCTCTTTACTTTTTTTGTCTCCTCTCTTGTGGTTGTGCTAGTGTTCTGATAGACTGTCGTACACCTGTCAAAAATAATTCCTGCAAAACCTTCTAACAATGTAGTAGGGTAAGTAGGGTCGAATCCACAGAGAAATGGTTGTTTTAATCTAGCTTCTAAGGTATAGAGAAACTAAACAAAATCAGGAATATTGAATTAAAGTTCTAAACTAATCAAACTACGAAAATCAAACTAAAATAGGATCTAGGGAAATGGTTTACCATGTTTATAACTATAATCTATCAAAATATCATCAATAATTCAATTAATCAGATATCTAGAGCACATGTTAATCCTACGGCCGGGCCTTTACGCTCTCAAATCAACATATGCTAGTACGATTGCTCAACATAATCAGATTTGCTAATTGTAGGTAAGCCTCTAAAGAGTACTATATCTCGATCTATGACTCGATATTAGCAATATTTAATCAGACAATTGATCAGATTGAAAGATTAACAATAAAAACACTACTCAATTAGAGATATCAATAACTAATCAAACCATTAATAAATATCAATCAAGAATCATAGCATATAAACATGGATTCCCAAACCCTAGAATATAAACTACTCAATCATGAAATAAATAAAAAAATTTAAAATCTACAAAGGAAAGCATAATCAAAGAAATCAATGAAAGAAAAGAGATGAAAATTATAAACTCATGAATTAATGAAGAAAAGAGAAACTAGGGTTTGCCATGAAAAACTAGAGAGAAAAGGAAGAAGGAAACCAAAACTAAACCTAAGAATACAAAATATAACGTCAGAAAAGGGGTCCCCGGGGAAAGAGAGAGAAGACCTATTTATAGTTTTTACAAAACCGGCAAAAAAAGGCAAAAATTAACCTTTCGGAAAAACCGCCCGGTCGGGCGACGTTGTTCTGAAACTACGACAAAAATGAAATTCCGCCCGGTCAACCGGGCAGAGCCGCCAGGTCGGGCGCGCAAGCACTTTTGGAGCCACTTTCGCCCGGTTGACCGGGCAAACATGCCTTGTACTCTGAAGAAATTTTCGTCTCGCCCGGTCTTGCGTCAACTTGCGAAGGCTGTACCTCTCGAACCAGAAGTCCATTTGGGGCGTGTGACCTATCGTTGGAAAGCCCTTCAAGTCTAGTTTCCAACCCAACTGGAATTTCTTGATTCTAAGAAGCACATCAAAAGTTATGATCAGAAGAGTATACATGACTCCTTTTTCACATTTCTTCTAATGATTTTCCCTTTGTTTTCGCTCAAACTCGTACTAAGACATATCCATACTATCCTTATGCATCGTAGCTTATTTCCAAGTGCTCCTAATCCTCAAGCTCAGCTAAATATACTCCAAATACGTTCTCATTACCTGAAATTCATCAAAAACAAGAAAACATACCGAATAGGAGTAGAATAACATAACTTAAGAATATGATGCAATAATGAACCTAAATATGAATCTAAATGCTCTAAAATGCAACCTAAATGCACCTTAAAACTATATATAAATATGACTTATCATGTTCGATTTGCAACTTTGACAATAATATCTCTAATTGAAGTTTATAGTATGAAATTTCACATGAAGATGAAATATAGCATGGTCACACATGCATGAATATACTATAACTCATTCTATATGTTACTGATTAAATATTATCAAAATTTGACACAAAAGTGAAAGAAAAGAGAACATAAAGAAGTAGGATATAGTATATGTGCCTAAAACTTTGTTATATTGTATTATCACCACTATTTAATAATCCACCATCTACCACTAACAATATCTATTATTAAAACGTGTGGAGAAGCATTGCAGCTCACCACGTCTCGCTCTCTATCATCAACTACTGACATGACATTTTTTCTTCAAACTTCTTGGGTTACTCACATAATGTTGATCAAAAGTTTTGTGAGATGTCTTGAATCCATGAGCAATTACTTTTTGAGTCATATTTATCCAACCACCAAATTACAACATTTATATATATGTGGAAAAAAATATCAATTTCAAAAAGTATATCCTTCCTTGTCCCCTCATTGAAAACAATAACGAAACAACTAACTGGGAAACTGAAATCCATGTTAAATAGTTTGAAAAGCAAAATTAAAATTTGGAAATAGAAAACTATGATAAGGACTACAAATTGATAGTAAGTTGAAATTTTGCAAAAGGTGAAGATATTTTTAGAGTTAATTCGTCATTATGTTTCTTGTGGCGGATCTTGACCAACTGACCAACTATTTCACAGGGCCAAGTAGACAAATTAAGAGTTTAACGGGAACATTTCAAATGATGAATACAAAAATTAATAGAAGCATATCAAGTTTAAATAGACTATTATCAATGGCTACAAACAAGTTGTAGCTAATCTAATTTTTCTACATCTCTAACCTTCAATTTTTAAGCAATTTTGTCCATTTATTTGCTTAACCATTATTAAATTTGTAAGGAATTGAAATAATAGTTCACAAGTAAGTGGATAGATTTTTAAGAAATTGAAAAAATAGTTCATTAGTAACTAAATCAATTACCAAATTGCTTTCTAAAGTCACAACATAAAAAAAACATGTACACCTATTTTTTGTGATTGTTAGGAATGAATCGGAGGAAAAAAAAAAAGTTATGAATACAGACAAGTTTTTTAAAAAAAGAAGATAGTAACAATAAATAGAAAAGACTTTTCAAAATGATGGAAAGGTAAGAAAACAAAGATATAGGTAGAAAGAGGGGGGGAAGTCATTTAGAAAGGAAGAAAAAAGAGAAGTTGAAAAATAAATATAATGCTTGTTTTGAGCAATGAAAATCTTACTTAATTAGCAAAAAAAAAAAAAAAAAAAAATGTGCATAACTTGATGCAAGTCAAGTTCTTAAAAAAAAAAAAAAGATGTAAGTTGAGTTTGAACATTGCCCACTCTATCTCTAAATTGTTGCTTTACAACTCAATTATTGCTTACCATTGAATTAAGAAGCTTTAAATTCATGTATTACATTGCACTTTTATTCAAAGAAGGGCCAGGCTCCCACCTTCCCTGTTATGATCCTCCCAAGGTTCACATTACAGAGGAAAAAAAAGTAATTTGTAAGGCCAAACAATTCGAGAAACGAAAACAATGCAATTAACATTTCTTAAATAAAAAAACAACAGTGATCACAATAAGGTCGAAATAAACATCTTACTACTAAAATAACCTTGAGTATCGCCATGACCAAAAAGCTAGTTTAATGCTACAAAAGAGACGGAGGTGTCGCATCTTAGTTACCCCTTCGCATGTATTTAGTCAATTGTCACTCACTGACACGAAAACTTCAGTAGTAGTGTTCTTGTTTAGTTGTTTCTCTTAAAATAAGAAAAGAATATTTTTTTTGTTTTGGCTATAGGGAACAGCTTGATCTTGAGAGATGATGAATTTGGACGTCAACAAATTGCAGGATTGAATCCATTCAACATAGAGAGGCTTGAGGTGAGCTTACATCGTTGCTTGCAATGCATGCATTGTGATGGTGCTATCTAATTGTCTTTTATATATATCTCAATTACAAATACTACCTTTAATGTGTGTTTTTTTATTATTCACGTAAGTACCTGTTGAAGCTATGATATATAGCACACACCACATGTGAGTGTCCCACATTGATTGAAGAAGAGAGATGAGTTCACTTTATAATGCAAAGGGGCTACTCCCTTTATTGCCATATGGTTTTAAGGTGGAACCTCATTTGTCTTGTGAAGTTGATTCTCTCTCCTTATGATGGGTGCGGCCCAGGCCCATATTTGAAATGGTATCAGAACCAGCGTGACAAAAAGGTCACGGGTTCGAATCTCCTCCACCCCTCCTTTCTAAGTGGAATATTTAGCGCCAGGTATGAGGGAGACCTGTGCTGCTTCCACACTTCAAGCCCAAAGGGCTCTTGCGTGAGGGGGCATGATAGAGTATAAATCTATTCTTGGGGCCTCAACCATAAGCTTAAGCTGATGGTTGAGTTGGTCCTTTAACATGGTATCATAGTCAGGCCCATAGAGGGTCCGTTAATTTACTCTCGGCCAATTGAAAAAGGGACCTCACATGTGAGGAGTGTGTTGAAGCTATGATGTATAGCGCACACCACATGTGAGTGTCCCAAATTGATTAAAGAAGAGAGATGAGTTCACTTTATAATGCAAATGGGCTATTCCCCTTAATGCCATATGGTTTTAAGGTGGAACCTCATTTGTCTTGTGAAGTTGACTCTCTCTCCTTATGATGGGTGCGGCCCAGGCCCATATTTAACAGTTCAGTATCAAAGTAACTCGAACTTGGTGCTAAAGCACACTTTGATATCAATTTAATTGCGCTTTGGTACTAACTTAGATTTTAGTTTGGTACCTTCAACCTATAAAATTACCAAAATACCCTTGTTGGAGTCCAATTTGAACTCCAACAATGAAATGTCAAACAAAGCTCCATAGTTATATAGCAATGATGCTAATTAATTAATTATACTCTCTTATTTCAGGTGTTTCCGCCAAGAAGCAAACTCAACCCTTCCATCTATGGCCCACTCGAATCAGCGCTTAAAGAAGAACATATCATAGGCAACCTCAATGGAATGCCCGTGCAACAGGTGAAAGAGTTTTCATACCTTAGTTTTATATATGTTTGAGATTTTCGATGAGAACGATTCTAATATAAGAATGTATGGATATATACTAATTAAGTAGTAATCCTTAACCAATATGCATGTAGTTCATTTTGGCTATAATATAACTATTTTTTTCTTTGTGAGGCCAATTTTACAAAAATTATTACATTTTTAGGTAAAATGATATCATGTAATAAATTATTACAGTTTTACTAAAATGGATTATTATTACACTATTCTTATATTTTGATATAAGAAATGTTCCAACTAAACTTTTTTCTATCTTTCTCGCTTTATATACATATAAGTCTTGTTGATGAGATTTGATTCCAAATATCAGGTTCCAATTGAAACCCACAAAATCTGCAAAAAAAAAAAAAAAGAAAACACCTAAAACCCACAAAAGAATAAAAGACCCATGAATCATGATACTATTAGACATTCAAGTTTTGATCAATTTGGATCAAGATTTCAGGAACCAACTCAGTAACTTTCATACTACTTCCTCCGTAACAAAATAAGTGCAACAAATGAATATTTTATACCTCACAAATAATTCCCATTTGTTGCAGTTATTATGTTACGGAGGAAGTAGTCCAATCTGTAGTTAGTTGAGAAATAAATTAAATGACTTCATAATTTATATTAAAAAATGAATAGAAAAACATGAATTAAAGTTTGCTTAAATAAAGTTATAAGTTTTTTTTTTATCAATATGTTCCAATTAATTAATTTATAAAAGTAATTTTCTAAGTTTTAGTTTCTGTTATGGGTTTTAATGAATTATTTTTAGTGTCCAGCTATTCGTACAACTGCAAAAAAATACCTCTTTATTGCGAAAAGTATATGGATGTTATGCCAAGGGTAAATGATATGATCATAAAACTCATGTGTACAAGGCCGTCTTAAAAATTTTGAGGCCTGTGCTAATTATAAATTTGGGCCCTAAATATAAAATATTATGCATAGATTGTAAAATTATAAACAATGTATTCTACAAAACATATCATTGTTAAACTATTTTTGACGAAATAAAGCTCGGGTTTGAATGATTTGGCTAAAAAACATGTAATTCAAGATTTTTAGGCCCTCTAAAAAGGATGGCCCTGACGGAGGGTTTCTTTTTTTTAAAATAAAACGGAGGGTATTTTCAGTACGTGCATACATCTTCCCTACTTTAAAAAAGTTGTAATTGATCAGGCCATAATTTCCCCTGGCTCCCCAATGAAAGTGATTAGTCAACATAACTCTATATATACATAATACATTCATCTAGTCCAATGTTCTCTCATCACCCCCATTTAATTTGAACTTGCAAATCTCTCATAATACAATACCCTCAAACCTTACATACTTTCTCCTTTAAGCTTCACACGCCCTATCAGACGGCCCTGCATGTGTATATTTATTCCCTTTTTTGTATTATCAATATACTATATGATATCATGACATATTGACATTGTAAAAAAGTATACAAGAAAATATTAATTGACCGAGGGGATTTAGCTTGATCCTTACGTTCCAATATGGCAATATGTTTAAATTTTTAGATGAAAGTAGCAAGATCGAAAGTTGCTGATCTATATATGATATATGCAGGCAATAGATGAGAACAAATTATTCATCCTTGATTATCACGATACATATCTCCCAGTACTTGATAAAATAAATAGCCAAAGAGGGCGCAAAGCACATGCAACTCGTACAATCTTCTTTCTAACAGAGATGGGCACATTGAAGCCCATTGCTATTGAATTAAGCCGACCAAATTTAAAGGGTGGTCCAAGTTCTTTAACGAAGCAGGTTCTGTGTCCTCCTGTTGATGGCACCACTAATTGGCTTTGGCAGCTAGGAAAAGCTCATGTTTCTGCTAATGATGCTGGTGTTCATCAACTTGTCAACCATTGGTATGCAATTTATTTTTCCTATCTAGTTATACTGAACTAGTCAATACTAGTTTTTGGCCAGTGCGACTTACAGTTAATTAGTTACCTATTGGATTAGCTTAAAATAAAAGAAAAAATTGGTTGTAATAATCCAACCTTTAGCCAGTTCGCTGAATTTAATCCCACCTAATTATTAGTTTTTAATAATCCAACTTTTGGAGGTAGCTTCTCAAAATAATCCGGGCTTTTATTTTACTTGTGCTTTGACCCCAATAAATAATTTTTCTAGATTCGCCTCTAAGTTGCTCCTGACGGAAAATAAATTCTCCTGCTGTTCTTTACCAATTGCTACATTTCTCTTATTTAGAAGTTTCATATTAATTGCTACATATCTATTTTTGATAATATGTTATATCTATCTCTCTCTTCATCACATGGATCCCTCTCTTTATTTATTTCTATCTCTCACATATTCCTTAATATGTGTACCTCCCCCTACCAAAGCGATTAATGAAGAACGGATGAAGTATACAGGGGCGGATCTTGGGGTGTGCAGTAGGGGAAATTGGCCAATTGCATAGGTCCACGAAAAATATGGGGCCCCAAAATAGATTTTAAGTAATTTTTTTGCAATGGATAAATAATAATGTGTTTGGTGTAGTGGTACATAAATCCTTGTGAAATTATGGAAGGTTAGTTGTTCAACTCTTGAGAACTACATTTTCAAAGTTCTTTTTTCTCAGTTAACGATACCACTTAATGTCCTTTGGTTCATTCACTTATTGTCAATAGGTGGTGGCAATGAGACGAGACAACTCGCGAGCTACTCAAGATCGACGCAGTCAAAACTCGGTCAAAGCTCGACTCGAGTGAGCTCGACTCGAGATGTTAGTGAGGCGAGTTGAGCAACTCGGTACTCGACTCGAAAACTAGTGAGAAGCTCGAATACCCAATTATCAATAGCAAAATCCTAAAATCAACATTTGTCTACCTTATTGTTGCTTTTAACATGAGACACTTGCAAGCTACTCGAAATCTACTCGGTCAAAGCTCGACTCGGTCAAAACTCGGAAAAACTCGGTCAAAACTTGACTCGAGTGAGCTCGACTCAACTCAAACTCGACTCGGAATGCTAACGAGTCGAGTCGAGCTAGCTCAAACTCGAACTCGACTCGCATCATTGCCACCCCTTATTTGTCAATACCAACAAAACCTTATTGATGATGTGAATTCCAGGGCTCCATATACAATTTCCAGAATAGTAATTGTATGGGTATAACCCAAGTAGGTTGGCGGACCCCAGTAATGTATCCGCGAACGCCTTATCGGACGCGAATACTTTATATGTCGCCCACAGCTCTATCAAGTCAGTACATCAACATGGTCCGACAACGTTGGCGGTCGCCGAAACCAAGAAATAACCCCTCACGTGCGAAATTATAGAAGATCCCCTTTAAGATCAAAGAATTCCATCGAATTGAGTCCAATAAGACAAAATAAGGGAATCTTCCCAGTTGTCATACGCATCGCAACCATAACGTGTAAAAGGATTACGCACCCTGTCAGGTGAATAGTACTTCTATAAATAATCAAATAGTACTAATCATTGGTACATTCTTCACACTCGAATTCTTATCTTTCTTTTCTATTCTCTCTCTTAAATCCTATTTGGACACGTGCCGACTGAGCGTAGGAGGGGTTTCCTCGCATCCCCCGAGGGTAGTTTACGTTTGCTTCTTGTGCATTATTCACCATGGACGCTAACTCTAATCTTTGGCGGGCTTAGCTCAAGACCGCCAACCGTTTCACCACCGAAACAATTTGGCGCTAGAAGGAGGGGCCTATTCTTGTGAAGGATCATGGAAAAAGCAAACGATACAAGTCGCGGTCCACTCCGACAGAGATCGGCCAAGGATCTTCTCGTCCCGCAATTACTAGATCTACGAGCACACCGCCAACCCAACATGCAGACAACAATGATCGTGTACCCCGAGGACAACGTAACTCAGTAAACCCGTGGCGTCCCTTTCAATTTAGCTCACTTGAGCCAATTTTCCTGGATCGCTACAACTCGCATCTTTCATCCAACTACTCCAAGGCACTCCTCGCCTAATAACATTCTGCTCCTAACACAAAGGCGTTCAAGACCGTAAACGATCAGGCCATGGCCGTAAAACGTTGACGACGCCAAATGAGAGGATGCGAACATTAATACGAATACCGTCAAAGGGAGGAACAAATTGACAGCCCGAATACGAGGAAGTTGATCCGGAAAATGAGGATCTTAACTCGAAAGAGCATCACGGCCGCTCGGGCGAGAGTACAAGACCACAGTGTTAGTAACTACTGGTGGCGACATCCGTTAATCAAGCCGAAACTCTCCCCATTTGTTCGGAGGTTCTTAATTATCAATGCCGAGAATCAAAATGCCATCGTTAGATTTGACGGCATCGATCCGACGATCATATCGCAGCCTACGAAGGACACATGTATTTGTACACGCAGATAGACGCTATCTGGTGCAAAGTTTTCCCGTCCACTCTTACTAGCATAGCCCAAACTTGGTTTAAGAATCTCAAACCTGGTAATGTGTCCAGCTTCTCTCAACTCTCATCTATGTTCAGTTCTCACTTTGTAAGCAACAGGCGCCGTGAGCGCACTACTGGGGAATTATTGTCAATCAGACAAGGGGAAACCGAATCTCTCCGGGATTACATTGGGCGTTTCAATGTAGAGGCTGTATCTATTCCCGTGCCGCAAAGAAGATGTAGCGGTCTTAGCTTTGATGTCGGGATTAAGAGAAGGAACTGCGTTCAGGAGTTATCTCGGCCGAAAATCTTTCACGTCGCTAGGACCAGTGCTTGGCAAAGCCAATGATTTCATAAGAGGAAAAGAATTTGACAAGGCCGCGGGCAATCAGTACCGCGAGCCAGAAAAGAAAAAGGAGGAGAAGCAGAGGAAAGATAAAGGACGTGAAGGTGATCGCGGCCGAGATGAAAGAAGGCAAGAATCTAATGTTGTCAAAAGAGGAAACGATCGTGAAAGAGTTGACCGCGAAAGGTATGATCGGGGAAAGGGTGAACGCAAAGAAAAGTTTGACGCGTATACCCAACTCACCACCTCCAGGAGTCAGATATACTTGATGAACAAGGACAGCGATAAATGGCAGCGTCCAAAGCAAATGTTCCACAAAAACCGCGACAAGAGCAAGTGGTGTGACTTTCACGGTGATCACGGGCACTTGACTGAAGATTGTCGTCATCTGAAGGATAACCTGGAAGATTTGATAAGAAGGGGCTACTTCAACCAGTATAAAGCTCAGACTAAGGATGGGGACCTGGTAAAAACAGCCAATCAGAACGTTCATTCACGGATCAGTGAGATCCATGTTATTAGTGGCGGTCCAATTCATGGCGGCAGTGTCAATGGGGCCTCGGCAAGTCTGAAGGAATTCAGGCACCAGGTCAATTTCAATGAGAGCATGCAGTGGAGAAGGCCGCCAGTAATGCCAGCCATGTCTTTCACGGTCGAAGATGCAAAGCATGTCGTCTACCCTCACGATGACCCTCTGGTGGTCACGCCTGAAAGTGTCAAACCTGTTTGATTCACGCACTCGGTGGACGGAGGAAGCTCCGCTAACATTTTGTATTACTCAACTTTTGAGAAGTTGATGATTGGACGAGAACATTTGAAGCCTGTCTGTTACCCGGTAATCGGTTTCACGGGTGCATCAGTGATTCCCGAAGGCTTGATAACCCTACCGGCCAGGGTAGGAGAAGATAAAAATGCCAGGGATGTAATGGCAGAATTTTTAGTAGTTGATGTGCCAGGAGCGTACAACGCAATTATCGGACGCCCTTTCATCCATGACGTCCAAGGAGTGGTGTCAACTTATCATTTGACAATGTTGTACGTTTCCAATTTAGGGACGACAGCAAAGTTAAGAGGAAATCAAGAGATGGCAAAATCATGCTATCTAATGGCATTGAAGCAGCCGGCAAGGAGAATTCCAGTTGAAGACCTGAATCCGCCAACTCGAAAGCAAAGGCGAGCTCAGAGGAGAGCTCTGACGAATGAAGAAGGATTCGAGAAAAGGGATGAGGAGATGGATGTTTTCATGGAAGAGTTGGAATCTAGGCCTGACGATACGCCAAGGCCCAAACCGGATGGAGAAACAAAACAGGAGATGCTGGCGGAAGATCCGGCAAGGACGGTGGCCGTGGAAACAGACATGGACCCAAAGGTCAGGATCAACTTGGTGACTCTCCTAAGAGAAAACGCGGACATCTTCGCGTTCTCGGCAGATGAGATGCCGGGAATAGATCCGGCCGTGATGGTACATCGTCTAAATGTTGACAGCACTGTCCGACCTATTAAGCAAAAGAAACGAAATTTCTACCGAAAAGAACAAGGCCATCAAGGAGGAAGTTGATAAGCTGGCCGGGCCGCCGACTTCATTGAGCCGTGTGATTACCCAGAATGGTTGGCCAATGTGGTCATGGTGAAAAAAGCTAACGGCCAATGGGGAATGTGCGTAGATTTTACGGACCTCAATAGAGCCTGCCCGAAGGACTGCTATCCGTTACCCCGAATTGACCAGCTAGTGGACTCAACTAGCGGTCACGCACTACTCAGCTTTATGGATGCGTTCTCGGGCTATCATCAGATCAGTTTACTAGAGGCCGATAGAAAGAAGGCAGCATTCATCACAGATTGTGGCGTATACAACTATAAGGCAATGCCATTCGGACTCCGTAATGCTAGGGCAACTTACCAGAAACTGGTCGATAAGGTATTCGCGGATCAAAGGGGGAGAAATATCGAGGCATATGTTGACGACTCTATCGTCAAAAGTAAAACAGACCGCGAACACCTAGGCGATTTGGAGGAAACCTTCAGAACGTTGAGGAAGTATAAGATGAAGCTCAACCCGAAGAAATGTGTTTTTGGGGTGAGAGCAGGGAAGTTCTTAGGCTTTTTAGTAAGCAAAAGGGGAATTGATGCAAACCCAGACAAAGTCCAGGCCATTGTCGACCTGCTTGAGCCAAAAAGCGTCAAGGACATTCAAAGGCTAACAGGGAGAATGGCGGCCCTCACTCGATTCATTTCAAAATCAGCAGACAAAGCCTTGCCTTTCTTTGCACTGCTAAGGGGGAATAAGAGGTTTGAGTGGGGAGAGGAGCAAAGCAAAGCATTCCTGGCGGTAAAGGAGCATTTGAAGAAGCTACCCACCATTACAAGGCCCGAGACTGGAGACACATTACAACTATACATCTTGGCCTCACCAAAGACAGTCGCGGTCGTGTTGTTGATGGAAAAGGAGAAGAGGCAGCAGGCAATTTATTTCATCAGCCATATCCTTAACGGTCCGGAAAATCGTTACAAGCTGGTAGAAAAAATGGCCTTGGCCGTGATAATAGCTGCCAGGAAGCTCAGACCATACTTCGACTGTCATCCCATCCAAGTTTTAACCAATCAGCCGCTAGAAAAAGCGTTGCAGAAGATGGATAGCTCAGGCCGCTTGTTGAAATGGGTCGTTGAACTATCGAAGTACGATATACAATATAAGCCCAGGACCGCTATTAAAGCACAGGCCCTGGCCGATTTCATTGTGGAAGCCTCATATGAGGAAGAAGAAGTAGAGCAAAAGGGAGCTTGGCTATCGGAAGTCGACGGATCTTCCGCATTAGCGGATCCGGGCGAGGCATAGTGATGACTAGCCCGTAAGGAAATTCATACCAAGACGCCATCAAGTTCGCTTTCCTGCGCCAAACAATGAAGCGGAATATGAAGCAAGCGATTACGGGCTTGAGAATGTGCTTGGCGGCGGGTGCTAAGAGGGTACTCTTAAAAACAGATTCACAGTTAGTCAGTGGCCAACTGAGAGGAGAATTCGAAGTCAAAGAGGCCAATATGCAAAAATATGTGGAAAAGGCCAAGGAGTTGATAGCTCAATTGAATGATTTTCAGATTCAATCTATACCTAGGGCCAAGAACACAAAAGCGGACGCATTATCCAAGTTGGCAAGTTCTGACTCATTCAGCATTGAAAGATTCGTCACAGTGGACATCTTGAAAGAGAAGAGCATAGCGGAAGAAATTGTGATCGTTAATAGCATAGACCAGCCAGAGGGAGTGGTTTAGCGAGCCGGTGGCATACAAGTTGACAGGGATGCTTCCCAAGAATCCTTCGTCCGCCAAGAAATTGAAGCGACAAGCAAGCCGGGTACGTTATATATCGAATGAGTTGTACAAAAAATCATTCAAAGATGCCTCTCGCTTAAATGTGCGACCGCATGGGAATCCGCGAAGATACTTGAAGAAATACATGAAGGTATATACGGCAACCATATTGGCGGAAAAGCTTTGGCACTCAAGGCGTTAAGAGCGGGTTTTTACTGGCCAAGCATGCTGGCAGATGCACAAGCCTACGTCAGGAAATGCAACAAGTGCCAGAGATATGCTCCTGTCATTAACCGACCAGCCAACGATTTACAGCCTATCCTATGCCCGATTCCGTTCGCTCAGTGGGGAATGGACATTCTGGGACCGTTCACCACAGCAATTGGTGGGAGGAGATTCCTAATAGTGGGCATTGATTATTTTACAAAGTGGATGGAGGCCGAGCCGACAAAGAAAGATCAAGGCAAATCAAGTTAAAAAATTCATCCGGCAAAATATTATGACAAGATTTGGGATTCCCATGGCTATTGTTTTTTACCATGGCGTCCAATTCGATTGCCGTCCTATACAAGCTTTTTTAACGGAATTTCGAGTGAGGTTTGCATACTCAGCTGTTTGCCATCCCCAGAGCAACGGACAAGCAGAGGCCGCGAACAAACAGATCTTGAATGCCTTAAAGAAATAGCTAGATGAATTCAAAGGTGGATGGGCTGATATGGTACCAGCAGTACTATGGTCAAACAGAACAACCGAAAAAGAAGCGACGGGAGAGAGCCCTTTTAAGCTAGCTTTTGGTACAGAAGCGGTGTTGCCGGTAGAAGTGGGTTTGCCCTCTTACCGGATCAAGCACCAAAATCCTGGAATGAATGACCAGGCGCTCAAGGAAAATCTAGACTTCTTGGTGGAAGTAAGGCTGATAGCGGAACTGAGGGCGGCTGCCTACAAAGACAGAATTAGCAAGGCTTACAACAAGAAAGTCTTGGAGAGGCCATTGGAGGTGGGGGACCTTGTCCTTCGCAGAACGGCAGCCACAAGTAAGGCCCATGTTGATGGAAAGCTAACCGCTAATTGGGAAGGGCCATATGTCATCGCTAAGAAAAATGCCCCTGGTTCCTTCATTCTCAAGGGCATGGACGACAAGGACCTTAGAAATTGATGGAATGCTAGTGTCCTAAAGAAATATTATGTTTAATTTTTCGAATGTAATCGGCCAAGAGCCACCTTTTTATTACATAAACAATACAAACCACTGCTAGCATTCCGCGAATTGTCTTATTGTTTACATATTAATGGATTGCATAATTGGTCAATATTAATTATTAAACGGTCATATGACAGACCTAGCACAGATCAAAAGCCATATGACAGGCTCAAAATGCGTAAATGGTCATATGACAGACCTAGTACAAATCCAAAGCCATACAGGCTAAAGTGCGTTAACGGTCACATAACAGACCAAGCACAGAAAACTAAAGCCATATGACAGGCTAAAGTGCGTTAACGGTCACACAACAGGCCAAGCACAAAAAACTAAAGCCATATGACAGGCTAAAGTACGCAAACGGCCACATGACAGGCTTAAAGTATATAAACGGTCATATGTCAAGCCAAGTGTAAAAAGATTAGAGCGCTAACAAAGCAGTAACAAAAACGCAAAAGTACTTTCCATAGAATAAAAGCTACTGGCTTTAAGGCTTTCAGTCGGAGTCAAGTACTTTCAGATTAAAAAAACACAAATTCAGTTTACAAGCGCCAAAGTGGGCCGAATAAAGTGTTGATCAAAATACACAAAATATTACAAGCTATAAACTATTGGAGGAGCAAGAAGAGCTGCGAGAAGGCCGCCAAAAACTTCAAGAAGGGGGAGCATCCTGATCAACTTGTTCCGCCACGTCACGAGGATCCGCATCAGCTATAGCATCCTCGTCGGCAAACTTTGGATCCCCCTCGAATGGCGACAGGTGTTGGCCGGCAGCATGAGCCTCCTCAATCACATTCCAGTCAAACCCTGGAATGGTCTTGCACACGCACCTCATGGCGGCCTCCCAACCACCATCGTACCTCTTGTGGAGGACCGATGCGTACTCCTCAGATTGCTGAAACTCAGTAATAGCCTGAGCGCTTGCTTGTGCCTTGGCGTCCAGCAATGCAATCTCCTTTTCGGAGTTAGCGGCCTCCAGAGCCTTGGTCAATGAATTAACATTCTCCTCGGTCTCCTCCAGTAAGGCGACCCTCGATCTCAGCGTTGTTAGCTCATCCTCCAGAGTCTGCAACTCTGCTGTCTTCGCCGACAGCTTATCCTCCGTCTCCTTCAGCAGATCCTGGCAGGTCTCCAACGACTGCTTATAGGTGTCCGCCAACTTCTGATACTCGATATATTGCTCTATCAGCTCAATGGCAGCGTTGTTGGCCTGCGAAGATGAAAAGAATATGTCAAGAAAAGAAAAGAAGGCAGCAAAAAAGCAAAACGAATGAAAGATAATAATACATAAACGTACCACAAGTTGGTCGTGAGCCAACCTAGCAGCTGGAGTGACCAAGGACCCTGCCGGCCTATCTATCGGGCAAATGCATGCCCTTCTTCGAATGCGGTAGGCAAGGATGCCACCGTTCTCAGGGATGTCGACATACAGCGACTCATCCTCTCTGACGTTCCAGTCAGGCTGATAAATCTTGACAGGGATGACGGGCCGACGGGCAAAGGAGGCCGCCATAGCATCGCTCAGCGGTACCTCTTTTTTCTCGATCCACTCATTGTACCGAGAGAAGATGCCGGGAGATAAGTTGGAGAGAAAACTGGGCATGGTAATCAGCTCTCGGATCTTTTCACGGATGGAGGAGTAAGAGCCTGATAGCCAGGAAGCGCCGCTAACGTGTCCCGGGAGCAAGGGCGGGACACCGCTCACGAACCTCTTGAGCATCCGAGGCCAGAACCTCCACCTGAACATCAGGGGTGTGGGCAGAAGAAGCAGGGCCCGCCAAAGCCTGCCTTTTGTTGGCAGATGTATCCGCCGTAACTTGCTCGCGGGGCCGCCTACTGTTCACACCTCCCCTGGCGACAGGTCGGGAGGTAGAGGACCTAATCGGGACGGCTGGGGACGGCTGACCGCCAGGATCAGCAGCAGCGGCAGTAACATTCTGTGAAGGGACGCGAACAATATTCGCCCCGCCGCAACCACGGCGAATATTCTAAGGGCCGTGGCGATTCCCTCCCCGGCGGCCATTGGTAATCCCGTGCATGGTCTCGTATTCTTGTGAAGGAGCAGGCGGTAAGTTGGTTAACGGATTGAAGCTCTCGTCCACAGCTAGGGCGTCGAGGTAAAGGAAGTCAAAACCTGCAAATGACAAGAAGCAAAATTTTAAAAAAAAAAAAAAATCATCAGTTGGACCAGTCACCATTTGCATGAGTAGGGCTCAGCAGCAGGGCCGACAAGGGCTTGTTCCCCAGCATGTACTTGGAATGAGGAATCCAGTATTTAGGCTCTTTAACCTTCACCTCATTTCCGTCCTCATAGGTAATTAAATAGTCCTCCGTGTCGAAGTAGTCGAAGGCCGCTAACTCTTCCTCAGTTAGCAGAGTAAGGGGTAATGCTCCATACGCGGACGAGGCTCAGTGAAATGACGACGCACTGGATAATCCTCAGGAACTCGTAACCAAAAGAAAGCATCCTGCCAGCCCTTCAAACCAGTCATTTTAGGCTGAACTGTCATCTTCTTGTCGGCCGTCATTAGCGACCACCAACCCGCCTGCCTAGAAGATCCGTTTTTCTTCAGCCAATGAATGTGGCGGAATAAGTACAGCGTTTGCGGAAAATCCAAGAAACGCACAACCCATATGTACGCTATCAAATTCCGGATCGCCAAAGGAGTTAACTGAGCCAAGCTCACGTTGAAAGCGTTTAAGATCTTCACCAAAAAAGAATCCAGAGGGAAGCGGAGGCCAAACTCGAAATGGTGAGCATACACGGCCACGTGACCGAGAGGACACTCCGTCACAATGGCTCCCTCTGGCGGGACTATCAACCGATAACCCGACGGAAAACAATATAAATCCCGAGCACCTCTCGGGTAACCCAGATCAATGGCGTCCTGACGCCAAGGCAAATCAATCTCGACACTAATAGGGACCAAGGACCGAAATCATCCGGCAGCCATAAAGCATCGTAACCAGTCCAGCCTCAATCTCCTCCATCGTATTAGAACTATCGACCCTTAATTCGGCAAAGACGGAAGATTCCCCGACCGCGTGAGCAGACAAAGGTACGTAAACGTCAATGTTTGCGTCCCGCAGAGTCAATCGCATCCCCGGTGACGCGGATCTGCAGGGCTCACAACAGTGCGACGGTGATAAACGGTCTCTTGGCGGACCATAACAGTAGCAATGGAGTCACTATTGTCACCTAAATCAATAATATGAGGGTTAGGAGCCGCAGATTGCTGTAAACGATCGAAAAAGTCGGTCGTTACCTCGACCCCAGCGTCCGCTAAGCTATCCAGCCAAGCATGCTCTCTAAGTGGTGCTACATCAAGGCCGGGAGCGGCATCAGCCGGAGGATGCCTAACAGATCGTCTAGCAAGAATTTGATGCCTAGGCTCCCTAAGCGTCTGCCGGTCACCACTCTGGCTAGCGGATAGATATCTCCTGGTTAGACTATGCTCCTCAGGGGTAGCAGGGTCGTTAAGGAACTTAGATCTCATCTCTCTCTCTCTCTCTCAGCTGTTAAGGGAATGTCCGACAACAACCTAGTTCTCCCCACAGGGCTAGAACCGGAAGAAGGCTCGCTATCGGCCATGGGAGAGGAAGGTTCACTTTCGGTCATAAATGCATCACTAGGGGTATTCTGGCTATCAGACTTGTCCGACATGATGAAAATATAAAAAGAAACTTTGCCGGAAAGATGAAGGCAAGGAACAAAAGGTCGCTGGAAAAAGACGAGCGAAAATTCAAAGGAATGAAATGGCGTGGAAAAGCCCGAGCCTGAACGAAAAGACCACCGGAAATGAAGAACTGTCATCGGCAAAACTCAAACTCAAAATCTCAGAGAAAACCCAGAAAAACTTCTTCAAAAGAATGACGAAATTCTTGGTACTGTGAAACCGAAAAGAAAAAACTAAGAAACTTGGCAACTTTTCGAAGCAATTGGAGCAAGAAAGATCAGTTTTTTGAGCGAATGAAGTTATGGGTATGGAGGTTCGAGAGAAAGGAAAGGGAAAAGGAAAATGAAAAACTTGAGAAGTGATAGAAAAATCTGGAAAAAGGACAACTGGTGTCCATATGTACAGTGAATAGACGGCTGAGATTGAAAGACCTATATATTAACTCCCTCTCCAGATACCTGCCAAGTGTTGAAGCAGGGTAAACCCTAATAAAGTAATGGGCGGGATTTTCGGAAGAGCAATCATTAACTTTTCAAACTCTTTCAACTCCCTACGACGACACGTGGCACCCAATGAATGAATTTCCCCAAAAAATAGAGCACGGCAACAATGATTCGCGTCTACTGACAACATCCTTAGCGGTCAAGACCCCAAAAGATGTTGGGGGTGCTAGTTGTATGGGTATAACCCAAGTAGGTTGGCGGACCCCAGTAATGGATCCGTGAACGCCTTATCGGACGCGAATACTTTATATGTCGCCCACAGCTCTATCAAGTCAGTACATCAACATGGTCCGACAACGTTGGCGGTCGCCCAATAAGACAAAATAAGGGAATCTTCCCAGTTGTCATACGCATCGCAACCGTACACGTGTAAAAGGATTACGCACCCTGTCAGGTGAATAGTACTTCTATAAATAGTCAAATAGTACTAGTCTGCAGGTACATTCTCTCACACTCAGAATTCTTATCTTTCGCTCTCTATTCTCTCTCTCTAAATCCTATTTGGACACGTGCTGACTTGAGCGTCGGAGGGGGTTTCCTCGCATCCCCCCCGAGGGTAGTTTACGTTTGCTTCTTGTGCAGCTATTCACCAGTGGACGCTAACTCTAATCTTTGGCGGGCTTATCTCAAGACCGCCAACCGTTTCACCACCGAAACAGTAATAGTTGAAGAACAAAAAAAATTGATGAGTATTATTATCGTGATATGTTATGTCTCTTTTGGACCATAATTATTAAAAGGGCCCAATCTTATATACATTGCACACGGTCCCTATTATTTTTGAACCGATCCTGAAAGTATAATGTCTATATAATTACCCAGGCTTTCTACAATAATTATAGTAGTAATAATAATAACTTGTAGAGTACTTGAATTTGTTGTGGTATGAAAAGTATGTTCATGTTGTGATGTTGTTGACAACACAGGTTGAGAACCCATGCATGCATGGAACCATTCATCATATCAGCTCATCGACAGTTGAGTGTAATGCACCCGATTTACAAACTCCTTCACCCCCACATGAAATATACACTCAAAGTCAACGCAACGGCTCGTGAGACCCTTATTAGTGCTGGAGGAATCATTGAGAATGATTTCACTTCTGGAATATATTCTATGTTGTTGCCGTGTGCTGCATACCGAGATTGGTGGCGCTTTGATTTAGAAGCCCTTCCCTCCGATCTCATTCGTAGGTGAGCATATGTCGAACCTTATTTTTGTTAAATTGAATTTATTTGAATCTATTAGACCATTAGCCCTAATCTGGACGTATTTCTTCTTACAAGGACTGAAAATAAGGTGAAAAGAACAAACCCCATAATTTTTCATATATAATAATCATTAAATATGGTCAAAGTTTTTTAATTTTGATTAGAACAATATTCCAAGTGATCGAAAGATTAAAAAATACATAGGGGTACCATATACCAAACGGACCACATGTTGCAGTTTTTCACAAACTTCATATTTGATCTAAATATATTGTTTTCTTTCGATTTAGGGGAGTGGCAATAGCTGATACAAACGAACCCCATGGAGTAAAATTGCTTATAGAAGATTATCCCTATGCAAATGATGGACTTCTGATATGGTCAGCCATCGAGGAACTTGTTGAAACTTATGTTAACTACTACTATTCTAATGACGATGAAATCCAATCAGACACAGAACTTCAAATTTGGTACAGTGAATCAATTAATGTAGGCCATGCAGATCTTCGTCATGCTAAGTGGTGGCCGAAGCTCAACACTGTAAAAGACTTGTCCGCAATTCTTACCATACTCATTTGGTTAGCATCAGCACAACATGCTGCCCTCAACTTTGGGCAATATTCATATGGTGCATACATTCCTAATCGCCCACCATTAATGCGGCGATTCGTTCCACATCCATCTGATCCTGATTATATGGATTTCATGGCCAATCCACAAGGATACTTTCTATCATCAATGTCGAGTTTGTTTCAAGCGACACGATTCATAGCTGTGCTTGATGTACTGTCAGCACATTCACCTGAGGAGGAGTACTTAGGGGAAAGAGACTTATCAATGTGGTCAGGAGATCCTGAGATTATTAAGGCATTTTATAAATTTTCTCTGGAGATGAAAAGAATCGAGCAAGTCATTCAGGAGAGAAACGCTGATCCGAATTTGAGAAATAGATGTGGAGCTGGTGTTACACCATATGAGTTACTTGTGCCTAGTTCAGGACCTGGAGTTACTTGTAGAGGGGTTCCTAATAGTATGACAGTTTGAGCTGTGACTAACTATATATACTTCCTCTATCATTTAATAAGTGACATGTTTCCTTTTAGAAAAATGTCACAATAAGTAAGACATACCTCAAAGTAGTAAAAATATTTCTCATTTAGTACATCTTTGTCATCATCTAATTATTTCACCTACTTACTTTACTCAATACTCAAATTTGATTGGTTAAATAAGTGGTTCCAACCTTCTCCCATTTAGGCTCCTTGGTATTCCCCAACATTTTCTCTCTGTGTCACTTATTATAGAACGGGGAAGTACTTGTTCCTCTGTTTCTTTTTACTTGCAACAATTTGATTTTCACGCTTGCTAATGAATAATTTCAATCATTAATATCTTTAATTACCAATAATTAAAAATTATTAAAAGTAGATATTAGGAAATTATACATTAAGACAAATCTCACAAGATCCCATATGAATATGTTTTTCCTTAACTATAAATCACCAAAAATAAATTAAGTAGGTTTTGTGAATAGTGTAAAAGTCAAACCATTGCAAGTAAAATGAAACGGAGAAAGTATATACGCAGATATATATGTGCATATTATATGAAGCCGAATTGTATAAAGGCCATAGCATATAGCTTTTAATCTTGTATCTCTATTCTATAAAGGAAGGGGGGGACACCAAAACGAAACCAATTATACCTTTAACTAAAAAAACATAATTTAAAAAATTAATGAAATTAATAATAAAAACAAAATAACAGATTGCAAACTGATTATAAATCTCAACTTTACTTAAAACAAAAAAATAAGAGCCCATTTGACATCATTGTTAGTTTCTAGTTTTTGGTTTTATTAATGTAAAAGTCATATGATATAAAGGGTATAATAAATTTAAAATTAGTCATGCTTATAATAAACATGCGTATTTTTAAAAACTGATAATAGAAAACTGAAAGCTACTTTTTTCGATTTTCGTAATTTTGTTTTTTGGTTTTCATAAAAACTACAAAATGAAAACAGATCGAAAACGATAACGAACAAACCATAACAGAACGTAAAACTGCAAACACTTTGTCAAAAACCCTGCTTCTTCTTCATTCCTCTATGAAACAACAAAGAGGAGCAACAACTAGAGGTGTGCAACGGTCCAGGACCGGATCGGCATCTGTTGGACCGGTGTACCGCAATATGGAAATTAAGTGGACTGGGAGCGGAAAAATTCCGGTCTGTTCGGTTTTAGACCTGTTGGACCGGAATCTGTATTAGTTAGTTAGTTGTTAATGGATTACTGAGTTTATGCATAAAATAGGAAGTGGGATTACATTATGCTTCCCCACGTTTAATTAGGTTTTGTTTATTAGGTCTGTTTGACAATACTAGTTGGAAAGGAATTGAAACTGATAAGTTAGCTAAAACTGATAAGATGCTGAAACTAATAAAATAGTTAATTAGCTTAACTGTTTGGTAAAATTAGTTGCTTAAGTTGATAATTTTACTATTTGGCAAAATTAATTGTTATCAAAATTTTAGAAAGGTTTTAAAAATTTCAGTCACCTGATTTTGATAAGTTAAAATTTATAAATGGTCAAATTCAGTCATTTTAACCACCCAAAATTTTATTTTTGTGCTTCTCAAACACTACTAAATATTTTAGCACCTAAAATATTCCAACACCTTATTATTTAAGGTACCTAAAATGTTTCCCCAAGTTAAGTAGTTTGTACTATTTAAATGGTCTTTGGTATACTTATGTTTGATGAATGAGAATTGCAGTAAATATTTTTGAACGCCTATTCTTTCTTTTGCTTTCTTTCTCATTCCAACATTTATTGTCTTAATGTTAAGGTGCAACCAAAAGTCTTAAGATGAATACATCAATTTTCCTTCAAAAGTATCCTGTCGTTTTCACAGAAATCGCCTTAGGAAACACTAAGGTTTTTTCTTTTAGATAGGGCATGAAAATTATGAGAGAATGATAGAGAGAAGATTCGGTAGAAACATGTGTTTATTAGTGTTTAATTATGTGAAAATTATGTGGAAAAAAAACTATGTGAAAATTTATGGGGGTAAATGCCCAAATCATTGTGAAAATGAAAACTAGGGGAAAACTTACGCACTGCTCAATCCTCTTGTCCAGCTCCTCCGATCATGTACTTTTATGGATTGACCATGGATTTTTAAAATAAATGGGTGTAATATCATCTAAATATCCCGTGCTTTTTTGGATTCAACGACCATGTACTTTTTTGGATTCAAGCCTTCCTATTCGGCGTTTGTTTATCTATGTTATTTGTTTTTGCTGGTCAATTACCGGGAAATTGGTTTGGTGATACATAAATAATTATGTGTGATAGATCACAATAAAAAAAGTCATCCTTTCTAAAACACTTAAAATCATCAGATGAAAATCTACCTCGGGGAATAACAAAATATTAGATCGTCTAATCTTTGAACATAAGTGATCTATATGAATTGGAGGATCTATATGATAAATAAAACTTTTATTTAATTCATTATGTCGTGTGACTTTTATATTAATTAATTTTAGAAAAATTAGCCAGAAACCATCTTTTAGAAAAAAAATAGCATCAAACCACATTTTATCAACTTTTTTTTTGTTTGCAACCACCGCTTGCCGGAATCATTCTATTGACCTAAAATCTCCGGCGTGACTTAGGCATGCTTTGCACATGACCTCACTAAAACGCTCTTTTTTCCCCTCAATTCCCCCATTTCACCCCACATCTGTTCTTCATCTTCACGCGAAAAAATCACACCCCTAAAACAGGTGTTGTTAATTATGAACGGGAGCTCTTTCAAAAAAAAAAAAATTATGCACCAGAGTTTAGAGGGGGATTATACATCATAGCTTATCTGGTAAGAAAGATATTATCTCATCTTTTTCTTTTTTCCTTTTCTTTTTTTTTTGGTACAATCGCATCTTTTTATTTACCTTGTGTTAATTGTGAGGCAAGTTAAAGCAAAGTTATTAATGATGAGACAAAGAAAGCGACATGAGTTCCTTGTGTCTATCCTCACCAAATTAAAGACTGTAGGTTGCGATCTATGACTACTCCAAAACAGGAAAAGCACTCTCATTTACTTGCCAATTGCCATCTGGTGTTTTTGTTTTAGGATGTATTCATGTATAGATCAGATGAATCCATGCACAGTTGACCCTTCATGAGGATCAATCTTTTGCTCCTTAACTTTTGGCTGTCAATCAAATATGTAATGCTAACTTTTCCATATTGTTTCTTCCTGCAAATTATAATTCTTCCACTTTTCTGAAGGGCCCCCTATTGATAATTTTTTTGAAACCCATATGGAAAAGCAGACCAAATGGATAAGTCCTACTATAACATTGAGGCTATACTTTGATCCATTTTGTGTCAATTTTTTTCAAGAAAAGTAGAATCATTTTGGAGATATGTAGCTTGGTGGGTTCTTCTTTGAGAAACTAATATACGGGTCAAAAAATTATTTGCACTACAAATAAAATGTGCCATGATATTGATGTGGTTGGAAAACATTATTGTGTGCAAGGAAATGTGCAACCACTAGAATTTAACTCGGTGCTATCAGATAATAGAAGGACCTTAATAAATATATCTAGTAGTAAGTCGATCCTTTCCCTTATAATTATAATTAGTAATCTACATATTTTTAGATTAACCTAAATAGCAATTTACTACATGAAATAGGGTTGTTAAGTGTTCCGGATTTTAGTAAACAAGATGCACATATTGCAAGACAGAAAAAAAATGTATACAGGAAGATAAGCACTGAAGGCATGTTTCTACTATAGAGAATAACAAGGAAAATGAAGGATGTGTCACCTTATATTCAAAACAATTAAGTTGTCTTTCAAATGGTATCAAAATAGAAACACCATATATTGATATGTTTGTATAAATAAGTTACGTAAGATCAAGTGCTTAGACTAACACAAAATACGCATCTCAAAAGAGTGTCCTGCTCCTTGGATTTGGAGGACATTATAAAGTTTTATGAGTTCATATTGGATGTTGGAGACGCCAAAGTGGGGGAACCAAATGATGGGGAGGCCGATGTAGAAATACCTAATGAAATATTAGTAGATATTTGCAATGACCTTATCGCGGCAATAGCAATAGTTGCTAGCACAAAGTAACGGAAATAAAGGAGACAATTAACATAATTCTAAATACTCCCTCGGTTTCTTTTTAATGGTTACACTTTTAGTTTTCACACTATTCATAAATTAGGGTGTGGGCTAATTGCTATAACTTGCCAGCACATTAAGCAAATATTATTAGGGTTTGGTAACGTAGCCCAATAAGTATATATTGTCACAATCCAAATTAAGAGGCTGGTGAGTAGGTCAAAGCCCACGAAAGATTATTTATAACTACTACCAGATTTTCTTTAAGATGGTTACTAGAGGTAAGTGCTTAAAGGATAAGGAAAAACTAGAAAGTGCCAGTCCAGTATGACCGTCATGATTTAATCAATAACTATCGTGTATGTTATTTTCTTGATTCATAATCATAAGAGGTAATCAATCACAATTTTCCTCTAAAAAAAAAAATCACAATTGTTGAGTAACTTGTAATAACCCTAGTATTATGACTTATGAGTGTATTTACAAAATAGATTTGTATGACTTATAACTTGTTAAACATGTTTAAAAAAACGGTTTTTTCACCATATACCCCCGACAAATTAAAAAATTCACCATATACCCTCAATGTTCCAAAAATTCACCATATACCCTTGAGTTTTTGAAAACGTTCACCAAGTGCCCTTTTTCTAACTTCCGTTAACTCACCGTTAGCTTTATTTACGATTTTGCCATCATTAAGCCCTAACCCTAATTCTAATCTAACCCTAACCTTAATATAACCCTAACCCTTACCCTAACCCTAATCTAACCCACCCCTCCACCACACCCCCAACCCCCACCCCCCCCCCCCTCCCTCCACCCCCACCCACCCCCCACCCCTCCCCTCTACTCCACCTGCGGCCGCCCCCACCCCCTCCCCCTCCACGTCGATTCCCCCACTCCCTTCCCCTCCCCGTCGATTCCCCCACCCCCTCTCTCCGTCGATTCTCCCACCCCCTCCCCCTCCCCGTCGAATTCCCCTAACCCCACCCCTCCCCTCTCCCCATCGAATTCCCTAACCCCATCCCCTCCCTCTCCCCCAAGTCGATTTCCCCACCACATCCCCCTTCCCCGTCGAATTCCCCTAACCTCTTCGACTTCGAATTCCCCTAACCCCACCCTTCCCCATCGACTTCGAATTCCCCTAACCCCACCCCTCCCCTTCGAACACCGACGGAACACACGCACAAACGCAGTAACACCGGCGGGAGTGCAGCCTCTCCGTGGAGTAGATCGAACAGAGAGAAGAGCGAGGGAGGAAAGGGGGTAGGGGGATGGGTAGGCTGCGGCTCGCGAGGGGGGGGGACGCCGGTGGCTGCGCGAGAGAGAAGGGGAGGGGGAGGGAGGGGGGGGGATGCGGCGGTTGAAGGGGAGAGGGATGCGGCGGGAGGAGGGGGGGGGGGGTGGGGTTGGGGGCTGGGGGTGGAGGGGTGGTGGGTCAGGTGGGTTAGGGTTTAGTGTAAGGGTAAGGGTTTTGGTTTAGGATTAGGGTAAGGGTAAGGGTTAGATTAGGGTTAGGGTTAGATTAGAATTAGGGTTTAGGGTTAGTAATGGCAAAATCGTAAATAAAGCTAACGAAGAGTTAACGGAAGTTAGAAAAAGGGCATTTCGTGAACGTTTTCGAAAACTCAAGGGTATATGGTGAATTTTTGGAACATTGAGGGTATATGGTGAATTTTTTAATTTGTCGGGGGTATATGGTGAAAAAACCGTTAAAAAAATATCAATTTTGGAAACTATGCACTTCTATCTCTCCTTAGTTTTGCTCCCTTTTATCTATCAACACTACCAAGGATGTCTTGGCCTAATAGTTAAGATTTAGGTGCTGTGAACGATAGGTCGAGGTTTGAATCCCCCCTCCCCTTCTTTGTACTTTGTACTGCTTTTGTGGCTCATATAGATAAAAAAAAAAAACTATCAACACTTTACTAGTTTACTTCTATCATTTATTTAAATAGGTTATATATATAAGTCAAGTGGGACTGGTTTAAAAATACACCCTTTTTAATTCGGACAATTCTTGAGTTTGGTTGCTCTTTCTCTCACACTCATTTTCCCAATACTCTATCTTCATCACACTCATTTTCCCAATACTCTATCTTCATCTTCACTTACATGATGTTCACTTTTAAGGATCTCCCACCATCTGGAACTCATATCTCTCAATTCTATGTCACAAAATACCAAGAAAATATTCAAACTTGAGTTATATGTGTATTTAATTTGAACTTTAAGCCTATTCTGTCCAAAGAATTAGACTGTATATCTGTTTATAATCCAAATACACTGATTCACCAAAATAAAACAAAAAAAAAAATTTATTTAAGCTATGACAAATTATATTGCTCTTTTGTGCCTATTATTTGAAATGAAGTTTATGAAATGATGTTCTATTAGGATGGCTTTGTTTTTTGGATTGTGTAATTATTACCATTAACTTGGAGTCAAAATAATTGAAGTATGGTCATAATTATGAAAATTTGTCACCATTTTTAGGTACTTATACTATGGGCTTGTTCTCTTCGGCATAAAATTATTGAACTGAACTGAACTGAACTGAATTGAACTGAACTGAACTGAATTAAATTATAACTAATTAACAGTAATGATTATCATTTAGGAACTGAACTGAATTAAACTGAACTGAACTGAATTAAACTGAATTGAACTGAACTGAACTGAATTGAACTGAATTGAACTGAACTGAACTGAACTGAAAATAAGCTGGGGAGAACAAGCCCTATGTCCCTTTTTATGTCAAGTTTCAAAAATTTTGACCTCATTTGTGCTATGAAATCGTAACGATCATGTTTGGATTATCAGTTTTTAAATATTTTGAAACTATATTGCCTATTATTATTATTATTTATTATTATTATTATCATAATTTTATATATATATATATATATATATATATATATATATATATATATATATATATATATATATATATATATATATATATATATATATAGTTTTAAAAAGAGAAGTATCAAATATTAATTGGATCAATGGATGATTCTTTAATATTGATGTTTGAGGTCGAGAAATCAAAGCTATTCTTTTATAAAGATGTATGGAGATGAATCAACAACGGATATAGTATGGCTCTTGCCTAAAATAGAAGAAGAAAAGACTCCTTGATTCATTTAGGCTGTCTGATATAAAAATAACTACAACCTCAAATTATATATCTTATTCGAATTTGAAGGGACCAAAGCGTCTTACCAGGTCTAAGTAACATCTATATTGCACGTTGAGGTTGCTTTATTATCTAGGATCGAGTAAATACTTCATAAAAAGTAAAAGAATTATTAGGGGCAGTTGGACAAAAACGAAAGTCCTTTACAACGATTATGAAATGGGTTCCCTGAATGTAGGTTTAAAAGCATAAATAATAATAAAAAGATAATATAAGGGATATATATGATGTTAAAATTTGAGTTTTGTACTCAACACGTTAACAATAAAAAAATCCAAGATATTCATATGAAACCAAAACAATATATAGTAGTATTTGAAAACTCAATGTCTTGAGGCCCTATGTAATTGTTTGTATCACATCACATATCCGATACCACCCATGGAGAGTACATAGATACCAAATATGAATTGATACCTTGAATTCCAATTACCAACCCTCAATTATGCACTAGTTAGGGCCTTTTCATTTCGAGTTACTTTAATAATGTTAAAGTGTAAATTGGCTTTGTGCACCAAAAGGGAGGAAGAAAAAGTCTAAATTGGCTCTAAATAGTTATATAGCTGTTTGAAGGGCTACATAATTGGAGAATATCTCTGTTCCACAAAGCAAGTGGTCTCAAGTGGGTGATCACTTTCTCTTTGCACATATCGAGCAAAACTTTCAAATTCCATGACAAAGTAAATCCCTTTATAGTGCGCCCACTATGTATTAAAAAATTGATGTTATGATAATGGAGTTTGTTGTCATAATATGATAATAGTAACTCCACTACTGAGTCTTTAGCCTCTACGGAGTAATGTAACCAACCCTAATGATTAATTAGTGTTGATGGACATCAAAGCATTTGCTATTGTAGGAAGTGCTCTTTTCCTCACCACTTCCAGTTAAGTGTCATGGGCGGCTTTGATTCTTTCAATTACCACTCTTAATGATTCTTTCGTTGTTACTATTCATAAAAGTACAGTTGTTTATGTTTGTCAAGGCTGGAAAAAAAAAATGAAAACAACCCTAGTCTAACCGTTCTCTACAAACCCTGGTACGGACATCTTTGAAAGTATACTCTTCATTCCACATCAAGTACCTGTGTCAGATCCTCGACTCTCGAACATAGGTGGGACACTTGGACACTTCGGTTTGGGCCAAAAAATTGAAAAAGTTCTAAAAAATAGCCGAGTCGGACACTTGAACACGTACCCGTGTCGGACATGGGTACCCGAGTCCGAGCAACATAGCTTTGAAGAAGTCAGGTTGATTATTTTTTGTAATTCCTAGACCATGCATATACCATATTGACATTGTCTAAGGTGCATGTATTGTATTAATTTGCTAGTTTTTTTTGTTTTGTTTTGGTAGATCTAAATGATTTAGTCTTTCTCTTTTATTGGAGCTTGTTTTATTACATGTCACAAGGAGATAAAGTGCATACTTTCAGTGACTCCATAATTTTTTGAACCCCGTACAAATT
This sequence comes from Beta lomatogona, assembly GCA_947646795.1. NCBI lineage: Eukaryota > Viridiplantae > Streptophyta > Magnoliopsida > Caryophyllales > Amaranthaceae > Beta > Beta lomatogona. Next base: position 1,940,916 of record CANSNZ010000239.1, on the reverse strand, counting down.
AAGTAATGACATACAGTAGGAGTGACTAGTGAGTAACGAGTTGATCCAATGTTAGCATATGTGTAGTTTACATGATCTGCCTATATTCTAAAACTAAAGTTAACTACTTTATATACTACAGTGTTGGTAGTTATATAATTCGATGATTGCAAATTGCAAGAGGGAGTTTGGCCTTTATGGCTTTATGTAGACTTACTTAGATTTGCATATCACAATATATATAGTACATTCTTAATATAGTACATTAGTGAGTAACCAATCTAAATATTTTCTTTATTTTGTAAGGAATCTCATCCAGATAACTCAAATATCACTAGCCAAAATGTTGAATATTGAAAATGGAAAATCATGTTCCCATATCCTACAATCAATGAGAGAGAGGTGGTAGCTTAGTGTGGTAGCTCAGTGGAGTACCACCCCGAATTCCAGGGCATTGCGCAGGGTTCGAATCTTCATCCCAACAATATGTTGGGGTATTTACTTTTGGATTGTTACTCATCATTTGAGCTGGTATCCCCTGCAGGCTATAGCCTAGCAGAGGTTGATATTCAAACCAATTATCTTTCCTAATAATAAAAAAAAGAAAAATATAATACAATCAATCTCCCAAGGTTAGAAGTGAGCTAAATGATGGGCAACACGACTACAACCATGTTTACAAAAAGACCAACTAACATCATCAAAACAGGAACATAAGCTAGAATATAATAACATGAATACAAGGTGAAACTTGCCGGAAATGGAGGAGTTCGGCTTTAACGAAAGGCATTAGTGATGATCCTCAAGCAATCGTTCTCCGGCCACAACAAGTTGTTGCTTACCGAGCTACACAACCATCAGCAAACCAAAGAGCAAGACTTTTGCTGAAACTTGTTTTAGGTTTACTTACAATATTTAGGTTTCTCCTTTTCCGCTATGTCAAAAAAAAGGAGCACGACTTTTACTTACGCTACTATCGAGTCCCATCGTTCCTTAATTACATTGCACAATGGCACACACAGTTCTAGATCCCGACCTCTCCGATCACCCCAGCATTTATGCATATTCTTTCATGATTTTTTTTGGTTAACAAGGAAGTTCAATGCTTAAAAATTAAAAATGTTCTTACAATCCGAGATATATATCCACACGATAGCTAGAAGGATATGTAAGATTATAAGTACTCTAAGCGGAATTTCATGAATCATATTCATAAGCACTATGCATATACATTCAAGGATCACATAATAGTTAAGAATTAACCTTTGACGCGTGAGTTCCACAAAGCTCTTCGAGATCCGGAGATAGAACCGCAATTGAGATTCCTCTACTAGGTCCACGAATCCAGATCAATGCTCCACCAATGCTAGTTGGAAGGAAGAGGGACTCTTCTATTTCTTGGAGCAGTATTACGTAGCTTGAAAGAGAGAGAAAAGAGGAGAGGGAAAATAATGAGAGAATAAAAACTGACTACTTTATTTTCTCACCCCACACCTAATTATAGGAACTAATTAGGTTAGGAGTCCTCTCCTTTTCTTTCTCCTTGGCCGGCCACCCCTAGAGTCCTACATGGGCTCTAGGTCATTCTTTTATTGATCCGGATTGTGTAAATGTGACCTTGTAGGATCCATCTAATTGGGCATCGGGTTTATTATTTACTAAACCTGAAGTTCTATAGCATCCTCTAGCAAGACGTATAGACGACCCAAATTAATGAATTTATTATCTCCATAATATGATCCATGTTATATTAAGTAATTGCATTAGAGTCAAGGACACAATTCCTTCAATCTCCCACTTGTCCGAGACGAGTGTGCAATCTTCAAATTCCTTAAGTCTCTTAGTGTCCAATTTGATAGTATGATCATATTTCTATGTCATCCATACTAGTCTTCAAATTAATCCTTGAAATCCGAGTTCAAATTGACAAACAAATGATCATCATATAATCCATTTGAGCACGGCCATGCATTTTTCAATTTTCACTCTCCAAGGGGCCAAGACACCCATCCTATCTCATATAGGAGGACTTTTCAATCTTGTGGCAACCAAAACTCCCACTCAACTTTTAGCACAACCCGAATACTGCCTTTATAGTCCCCTTTTACGGCATGACGTTTGACAGTATCAAAGTTATACCAATCATTAGGCTAAGTAGTGTTCCACTCATGTCTTAGGAATCCACTAATATAATTATGAAGTTATAGAAACTTCTAAGTAGGTCTGTTCGATCATGTATCAACTATACATGTCCATATGATTGACTAAACATCTCCATGTTCCCATAGCCCATTAAACGGCGCTATCAATCAATCTTATATGCTAATCCTTTAATAAGTCATTTATGTCCAATTTAACGACTTAGATTAGGAACTATGATATTCTATGAATTCTGTTCACTTATGGTGTTTCATTCATCAAATCACATATTTGACAAAACCATTGAATTCAAGATATATTTTGGACATTTTATTTAATACCAAACCAAAATTAAATAAGATAAAATTTTATTTCTCATAAATATAAAATAGCAAAACCATGTCTCTACATTGTAACAAGTTTTTCTAAACCTAGTACAATCTAAAGCCACTCTAACATTTGCTTCAAGCCTATAGCCCTAGCATGACACTCATGCTTGGGTTGAGGTAGTGGTTTAGTGAGCGGATCAGCCACATTCTCATCCATGTGAACTTTGCAGATCCTGACATCCTTCCTGTCAACAATCTCCCTAATGAGGTGATACTTCCTCATTACATGTTTGGATTTGTTATGTGATCTCGGTTCTTTTGCTTGCGCAATAGCACCATTGTTATCACAGAACAACTCAATCCCTTCCAGACCACTATGTATAATATCCAGCTCTGTCAAGAACTTCTTTATCCAAACTGCTTCTTTAGCTGCTTCAACCGCTGCTAAATATTCTGATTCTGTCGTAGAGTCTGCTACAGTGCTTTGCTTTGAGCTCTTCCAGCTCACTGATCCTCCATTTAGACAAAAGACGTACCCTGACTGAGAGCGGTAATCATCTCTGTCGGTTTGGAAGCTCGCATCAGTATAACCTTTAACAACCAACTCACTTTCACCTCCATATACTAAGAACATGTCTTTAGTTCTTCTCAAGTACTTAAGGATGCTCTTAGCTGCAATCCAGTGTGCTTCCCCTAGATTTGCTTGGAACCTGCTACACATGCTCAAGGCATATGCAACATTTGGTCGAGTAATTATCATGGCATACATGATAGACCCTATAGCCGAAGCATAAGGTATGTTACTCATTCGCTTCAACTCATCAGGCTCAGTCGGGCACTGACTCTTGCTAAGCGATATGCCATGTGACATGGGAATGAATAATCCTCTCTTCGAGTTTTCCATGTTGAACCTTGCAAGAACTTTATCAATATAAGTTTCTTGACTTAGTCTAATCATCCTTCGAGACCTATCTCTATGGATTTTAATTCCCAGTATGTACTCAGCTTCTCCAAGGTCCTTCATGGAGAAACAACTTTTCAACCATTCCTTGACTGACTCAAGTATTGGTATGTCATTTCCCATGAGTAGTATGTCATCTACATACAATACCAAGAAGACTAAGCTGCTCCCACTAAACTTCTTGTAGACACAAGATTCTTCTTCGCTCTTGATGAAACCAAATTTCTTGATTGTCTCATCAAATCGAAGATTCCCGCTCCGAGATGCCTGCTTCAATCCATAAATGGATCTCTGAAGCTTGCAAACCCTTTTAGGATTTTCTAGATCCTAAAAACCCTCAGGTTGTGTCATGTACACATCCTCATTCAGGAACCCATTCAAGAATGCGGTTTTGACATCCATCTGCCAAATTTCATAATCATAAAATGCAGCAATCGCTAAAAGATCCAAATTGACTTAAGCATTGCTACTGGAGAAAAGGTCTCATCATAGTCTATACCATTGAATTTGTCTGAATCCTTTTGCAACCAGTCTTGCTTTATAGACATAGACATTTCCATCTTTGTCTGTTTTCAATTTGAACACCCACTTGCATCCAATAGGGTTAACCCCATCAGGCAAGCCGACCAGGGTCCAAACTTTATTCTCAGACATGGAGTCTAACTCGGATTTCATGGCCTCAAGCCATTTCTCAGAGTCTGGGCTCGTCAAAGCTTGTTTGTAGGTAGTAGGTTCTGAATTCTCCAAAATCATAATTTCAGAGTTTTCAGTTAACAGGAAATCAACCAACCTCTTGTTTGGAATCCTTTCTCTACTTGACCTACGCGGGGCCTAAGCATCAAGAGAAATGTTCTCTTCAACTTCTTGAAGATCTTCGCTTGAATTAGATTCAAGTGGGACGGTGGGAGGTTCACGCGTTGAATACGTCATCTCCTGAACTAGACTTTCGTCTTGTCGGGCCGTCTCTGACATGGTGTGAACCACGTCCAATTGTTGCTCATCTCGAATTTCTTCGAGAATTATTTTACTCCCACTTGTCTTTCTAGAAACAAATTCCTTTTCAAGAAAGACACCATCACGAGCAAAAAACACTTTGTTCTCTTGACGGTTATAGAAGTAATAACCCCTTGTCTCTTTTGGTATCCCACAAAGAGACATTTATCTGACTTGGGTGCAAGTTTGTCTGAAAAGTAAACGTTTTACATAGACCTCACATCCCCAAATCTTAAGAAAAGACAAGTTTGGAGTTTTTCCATTCCATAACTCATATGGAGTCTTTTCCACAGCCTTTGACGGGCTCCTGTTTAGTGTGTGTGCAGCTGTTTCGAGAGCATATCCCCAAAAAGAAATAGGAAGATCAGCAAGACTCATCATTGATCGAACCATATCCAATAAGGTTCGATTCCTCCTTTCAGATACACCATTTAACTGTGGTGTTCCTGGTGGAGTCAATTGTGAAAGAATTCCACAACCCTTCAAATGATCATCAAACTCTTGGCTCAAATACTCGCCACCACGATCGGATCGTAGTGCTTTAATTGTCTTACCAAGTTGATTTTGTACTTCATTTAGGAACTCTTTGAATTTATCAAAAGATTTCGACTTATGTTTCATTAAGTAGACATACCCATATCTACTCAAATCATCAGTGAAGGTAATGAAGTAATTAAACCCTCCCCTTGCCTTTGTGCTCATAGGACCACACACATCTGTATGTATGAGTCCTAAAAGATCGCTGGCCCTTTCACCTTTTCCAGTAAATGGTGATTTTGTCATCTTCCCCATTAAGCATGATTCACATACATCAAATGATTCAAAATCAAATGATGGAATTATACCATCCTTTTGTAACTTGTGAATACGCTTTTGGTTTATATGACCCATTCGACAATGCCAAATGTAGGTTAGGTTGGAATCATTTGATTTTTGTTTCTTGCTATCTATGTTATAGAGTTGTAATGACCTATCAAGCACATATAAGCCATTTATCAATTTAGCACTAGCATAAAACATATTATTGTAAGAAATGGAACAACATTTGTTCTTAATTTATAAACAAAACCCTTCAGAATCCAATACAGAAACAGAAATTATGTTCTTAGTTATAGAAGGAACAAAATAACAATTATTTAATTCTAGAACAAAGCCAGATGGCAAATGCAGACTGTAGCTTCCTATGGCAAGTGCAGCAACCCGTGCTCCATTTCCAACGCGAAGCTCAACCTCGCCCTTTGCCAGCCTCCTACTTCTTTTTAGTCCTTGCACATCATTAACTATGTGAGAACCACAGCCGGTATCCAATACCCATAAAGAAGTAGAAGTCAAATTGATTTCTATAACAAATATACCTGAAGTGGAAGCCCCATACTTCTTTTCCTCCAAGTATAGAGGGCAGTTTCTCTTCCAGTGTCCTATCTTGTGACAATGGAAGCACTTGCTTTCCGCGGCCACCTTTGGCTTGGTGGTTGGCTTAGGTTTTTCAGCAACAACGGCAACTTGCTTGCCTTTGTCCTTCTTTCCTGCCCATTTCTTCTTAAAACCCTTTCCCTTCTGAACCATTAGAACCTCTTTCTTTGGTTCTTTAGGGATATTCCTCTCAGCATTGACCAACAACCCGTGCAACTCTTGCAAAGTCTTTTCAGACTCATTCATGTTGAAGGTCATCCTGAACTGATTAAAGTTGTCAGACAATGAGTGGAGAATAATGCCAGTAGCCAACTCAACCCTGTAAGGGAATCCAAGTCGTTCCATGTTTTCGAAAAGACCCATCATAGCGAAAAGATGGGGCCAACAGCTTGACCCGGCTTCATGTGACATTCTAGTATCTCCCTATTAGTCTCATACCGCTCAACTCGGGCTTGTGTTCGAAACATAGCCCGCAGCTCTTGCATGATGGTATAAGCATCCTTGGTTTCAAACCTCTTTTGGAGGTCCGGCTCCATGGCTGCTATCATCAAGCAAGTGATCGGTACAGACCTATCATTGGCCTGCTTAGCACGACGTTTGTCGGCTTCAGACGATTCATCAGTAATCACAGGAAGTGGGGTTTCTAAGACATCCTCTCGACCCTCAGACCTCAATACGAGTCTTAGGGTTCTCTCCCAGTTGATGAAATTTTCACCATTCAGCCTGTCCTTTTCAAGGAAAGGACGAATGTTGAAAACAGAATTGTTGTTGTTAGACATAGTATCTGCAGACAGAATAAAACAAAGTTCATTATTATGTTTATAAAACAACCGAAAACATGCAAAGGTTTCTAGGTTGATCACCTATTCAATTTTAATGTCCCATATGAATAAGTGAATACAAGATCCTATTAACATGCAACACTAAGCAGACGGAGGCCTTATCTTAACGTTACATTCTCAAGGTAAGTAAACTCCTTTACTAATTATAACAATTTATAATTCTTGTTTAGATTGGTAAACATCGCATGCTTAACTATCTCTTGCTTCAAAACCCAAAACGCTTTTGATGATTTTGCTAAGGATAACCAAACTAAGTAGTAAAATTCGCAATTTTACCTTATCTCCCAAAATTAATGATAATACCCTGCGGAGGCATGACCTATTACTATTAATTAAGGGTTAATAAGCACTTTATGTTTGGAAAAGCTAACCTTAATATTTACGGGACCTAAGTTTATTATGTTGTTACGAATTAGTGAACTCTAGCGCATTGATAACCAACATACAATAAACTTATAAGCATTTTAAATAATAATAAAATGCAAAAAATAAATATGATCTAGTATGGCCCCTAATCCTAAGAGCTAAGCATCACGGACTCCTCCTTGGACTCTTCATGGATCTCCATCCATCTAAGCCATGGGCCTTCTCTTGATGGGCTCGTCTTTGGATTACATAAGTATCAAAATAATTTAAATAATATCTAAATTAAATAAATTACAGAAATACTTAACGATACGTAGATCGTATTTAAATTACAAGAATACATCACGATACGCAGATCGTATTTTCTAACTTAAATTTGGGCCATACTAGTCATTCATAGCAATTATATCAAATATAAAATGTCACATCATAATATAACATATTATTCTTGCTATCAATCAAAATATCAAATATTCTTAATTATAGCAAGTAGATAAAATATTTAAGTAATTCCTAACCACCTAAAATTCTATCCTAGAAAATCTAACCTACTAATTTTAATTAGATTAAAGAATAAAATTATGGAATTAATTTATGACCCAGTCAAAATTAACTTAATTGGAATTTGCTTAATTATCTCAACAAAACAACAAAATTTTAAAAACAAAATCTGTTGAGATATTGCTGCCAGTACACGTTGTTGCTGTTACAATCAAAAGGAATTTTTTTTTTTTTATTTAAAGGTGAAACAAACCCAGCAGCACAAAGGCTGCCTTCCACGGCAGCACTGCCCAGAACCACGAACGACCAGAATTCCGGCAACCCACGTCAAGCGGCCTCACCGGAACTCGCCGACAACCTATCGCGAGCCAACGTCGGCAAGAGTTCCCTGCACCAGCCAGCATCACGATGTTGCGCACGTCCAACGTGCGTCGCATGCGTGGCTGCCCGCCAGCGCCACTGCTTTCCGGTCAGCCTCGCCATCCTTTGCCGACCTCTAGGCCGGCAGACCACCGGAGAAGCCACCAGCCGTGGCCGCTCCTCTTCCTCCTCCTTATTATTTTTTATTTATTTATTTATTGAAGGAAATTAAAATTACAACATTTTTGCAAAATTAATTTAGTGATCTTAATCAAATTAAACATAAACTCTTTTATGCCTAATTCAGAAAATTAAATCAAAATCTCCATTTTAATTATTTTTAGGGTTATTCACATAAATTAATTTCTAATTCATATAAAACTCTTTTCACATGAATTAATTTTCATACATAAACAAATTTAAACATGAAAATCAGATTAATAATATGAATTTAATATTCGAAATAAAAGCAGAATTTAAATTTCGAAAATTAGGGTTGAATTTTCAAAAAATTCGGCCACTTTATATTGAAAAATAAATTAAGCAATTAAATCTCCATTTAATCAATTCCAATTACTTATTCAATCCATAATTCAATTCCTCCCCTTAATCAAATTGAAATTAGTCATGAACACATCAAAATAAATCTAATTATTATGACCAAAAAATTATATGCAAGAAGCTAAAACTGATACCACTGTAAGATTATAAGTACTCTAAGCGGAATTTCATGAATCGTATTCATAAGCACTTAAAACAAGATCTCATGCATATACATTCAAGGATCACATAATACTTAAGAATTAACCTTTGACGCGTGATTTCCACAAAGCTCTTCGAGATCCGGAGATAGAACCGCAATTGAGATTCCTCTACTAGGTCCACGAATCCATATCAATGCTCCACCAATGCTAGTTGGAAGGAAGAGGGACTCTTCTATTTCTTGGAGCAGTATTACGTAGCTTTGAAAGAGAGAGAAAAGAGGAGAGAGAAAATAATGAGAGAATAAAAACTGACTACTTTATTTTCTTACCCCACACCTAATTATAGGAACTAATTAGGTTAGGAGTCCTCTCCTTTTCTTTCTCCTTGGTCGGCCACCCCTAGAGTCCTACATGGGCTCTAAGTCATTCTTTTATTGATCCGGATTGTGTAAGTGTGACCTTGTAGGATCCATCTAATTGGGCTTCGGGTTTATTATTTACTAAACCTCGAAGTTCTATAAAGATCCTCAGCAAAGACGTATAGACGACCCAATTTAATGAATTTATTATCTCCATAATATGATCCATGTTATATTTAGTAATTGCATTAGAGTCAAGGACACAATTCCTTCAGGATATTCTTTCATGATTTGATCAACAAAAACCAACTGTTTCCCTAATCAACAACTAGCTATGTAGAATCTAATTTACCAATTTTTATCTGTTACTATAAGATACAAGGATTACCTCAGGGATAAAGCAAAGAGCTTAAAAACTTTTATATTTAAAAATAAGCTCAAAAAACAATTTTTACCTTTAGTATTACTAGTCTAACTTTAATCTCACGTCACACAATTATGGAAGTATTCGATTGTTGTGGACATGTTGATGTCTTATGTGATAATCGTTCTATGAACATATGTGTGTTGAGTTACAATTAAATTTTAATCTGATATATCATGTCCTGATATTGATAAGATATACATACTTTATCTATTTATCAGTTGCAATGCTTTGAGTTTTTCACTATTTATATACAAATTTTGTTGGAATGATTTGGCTCATATATATATATATATATATATATATATATATATATATATATATATATATATATATATATATATATATATATATATATATATATATATATATATATATATATATATAACTGATTGTAATATGAAAAATATTGTTGGATTTATCTCAATGTATATACACATAATACAATTTTTTCAATAATTTTCACAAATAGATAATTAGAGAAATTAATGGTCAATATTTTCCGTAGGCACAATTAATAAAAAAAGGAAGGGGTGTGTTTTTAATTAGGGAGGGGGGATAAAGGGTTGTGGATATGATCAAATGTATAAAGTACTCTCTTCAAGAAAAAGTCATAGTCCAAACAAAATGGTCCCAAATTTTTTCGTGAGTATTATGCTATAAGATAGTTCTTCGTGGAGGACATGTGGTAGGACCTCTCTTGGTGCTCATTTGAGGGCACATGGTGTATGTTATTGGCCTTGGATTAAGTAAACGCAAGACAGAGTTGCCAGAAAAAGTATTTCTACCTCCATTGTATTTAGGGTTGTTCAAAATATGGTATAGACCGTACCAAACAACCTAAATCGATCTTTAACTATTTGAATTTATTTGCAGTTTCAAAATTTTGGATTGGTTTGCAATCTTAACCAAACTGCGGCTTGAGGTCTGGCTTAGGTTTGAATTTTTCTAAAACCAAACCGCAAAACTAATGCGGTCTATTGTTGACGTGCAAGCTGCAAAAACAGTTGAGATTCGTAAACCATTATCGTTTTTATGATGAAAACTCTTGCCGACTCTAAATGGATAGGACGAGGGGTTTTAAACTTTTCTTTCAGTCGAGCTAGGTAGGTATCACGTCTATCACCCTTATAATTAGTTGAAGGAGAGCGTAGGAAGCCAAAAGTCTATTTTAAGTTCTTAGTTGAATAAGGCACTGATATGTCCATTTTGAGATCGGTATCCGACTATCTCCATCTTAGCTTTGATCCGTTAATTTAATCAGAATTCTGAAGGCTATTGAAAAAAAAAAAACTAATATGGACCCGGTGCACACTAACTTAGTGTGCACCTTATCCATCTCACGTGAGGTTTAATGATTACAACTTTTCGTTTTTGCCGCGTTCAGTCTTCCCCTCTTTTCTCTCTCCTGATAACTTCTCTCTCCTCTGATAACTTCACTCTCCTAATAGTGTATTTTTGAAACAATATAGTGTATTTTGAAATGATATAGTGTACTTTAAAATGATATTGTGTAATTTAAAATGATAGTGTTTTGCTGAGTTTTTTGGCATGATAGTGTTGCATGTTATAGTGCATATTGACATGATATAGTGTATTTTGAAATGATATAGTGTATTTTAAAATGATAGTGTTTTGCTGAGTTTTTTGACATGATAGTGTTGTGTGTTATGGTGTATTTTGAAATGATATAGTGTACTTTAAAATGATATAGTGTATTTTAAAATGATAGTGTTTTGCTGAGTTTTTTGGCATGATAGTGTTGCATGTTATAGTGTATATTGACATGATATAGTGTATTTTGACATGATTGTGTTTTGCTGTGTTTTTTGACATGATAGTGTTGCATGATATAGTGTGTTTTGACATGATATAGTGTATTTTAAAATGTTATAGTGTAGTTTATTTGTATATTACACAAAATTATCATAATCGATCGTTATAGTGTTTGATATGATAGTGTATTTTGACATGATATAGTGTGTTTTAAAATGATATAGTGTATGTTTGTTTTGAACAACTGTTTTTGTTAAAATTTTAGAGCGAGATAATCTTATTGAAGAGAGAGAAAATCGAGCGGATTTTCAAACGCGGGAGTGACTAGTTTGTAGTGGGGCACGTGTCTAGGCCTGGTCCACACTATTTTTAATGTGAACCGGGTCCACGCAAGACAGATTGATTGAAAAAGTAAGAAAGATAAGGTAAGAGGTCAAGATACTTCTTGATTAGAATCTATCCAAAGGAGGACTTGCGATGAGGAGAACCAGTGAAGCTAAAAATAATGCTAATGTAGAAAGGTGAGGCATATTGTCGTACTTTTGTCCGATTAGAGAGGTGCGTGCGGAATCGCTATTTTCCTCGAACGATTCTCGGCTCTCCTATAACTCTAAGCAAGAGGGTTTCAACTTCTCACTCAGAACAGAAGTTTAAGGGCTAAACTCCTGAGTTTGAGTTGATATAATTTTTAAAAATAAATTTTTTACTTCTATAATACAATTTTTTAAACAAAAGTAGAATATTTCCAACTACATTGTGGCTACTTTAATTACATTAAGAGCTGATTTTTTGGCTGATTTATAGCAACATTACCACAAATAAAAAAAGAAGTTACTTGTAGATTATAAAACGCTTATCGTAAAGGGAAAAAAATGATTAAACTGCATCACACCAATTAGTTTGATGTGATGCAGTTTGGTGAGGTTTGGGGCAAAGTTCAGTTTGGTTTGGTTTCGGAAAATGCAAAACCATATTTTTTCGATTTAAGTTGAGTTACTAAAATCACACCAATCCAACACGCGAACCGTCTTAATTATAACACCCCATGAAAGATGAGTGTTTTTAACCCCATAGGAAGTCCTAAAATATAGACGTAGAATAAAATTCAGTCCTAAATTACTAAATAACTTGTCATCTACAACTACAAAGTAACCTTTATGATACAATATGCTTAATTTTCTTTAAGGCTATGTTGATTTCACCTAAATTCATAACCTTATTTCTTATTTTAAATCATATATATCTACATTCAAAATATATAATATTAATTTTTATTAACTTACTATTATTGTTATTGTTGTTATTGTCGTCGTCGTTGTTCTTGTTGTGTTTTTATATTATGATTAATAAACCTCGTTATTTGACAGATTAAGACGAATCAGTGTGGATTAATACTAGGTTAGGTCAAAAAGTGGGTCACTTTGATAATGCAATCCAAATGGGTCAGACCAAATAAGTTGTGGATCAATAGTAGATTGATAGTATGCCTCCGATCAATTGACTACCGAGGAAAAAAAAAATATAGACAAAAAAGTGTGTGTGAATTCAAAACCATATATGACTTTTTTCTATTTTATCATCCCATCTCTTTTTGGTTTTACAAATTTTTGAAGTAACATTTTGGCCTAGGTCATCCCTGCCGAATAAATACCTTGTCAATTAGAGAACCTCTTTGTGTACAGTTATACTACTTTCGTTTTTTTCTGTCAAAGGAACAACTCAACCGGAAGTTTAAGCTGATGGTTGGAGTCCCAGGAATAGTTTTACACTCTATCACGCCCCTCACGCGAGAGTCCATTGGGCTTGAAGTGTGGATGCAGCACAAGTCTGCCTCATACATGGCGCTAAATATTCCACTTAGAAATGAGAGATGGATGAGATTTGAACCCGTGACCTATATGTCATGCTGGCTCTGGTACCATGTCAAAGGACCAACTCAACCAAAAGTTTAAGCTGATGGTTGGAGTCCCAGGAATAGTTTTATTTTCTATTGCAACAATAGGTTTGGACACGGTTTTTATGTAAATGAAAAAGTTGGTAATTTAGCATAAATGTACCATTTAGTTTACTAGAGTAGGAGAGAGAAATGATCAATTAATAAAGTAAAAGTACCCCCTTTAACAATAAATGGTGGGTTTATGAATAATTAATGAGAGTTTTAGTAGGATAAAGTAAGGGTAATAATAGAAAAAAGTTAGGCGCCTCCTCCCCCTTTTTTCTCTCTTCTCTCTCCTCTCCCACAAAACCCTAATTTTCAACCTAGGGGCTACCGCCACCCTTTTGGGTGGTGGTAAGCCCCTTTTCTCCTTTTGTTACTAGTTTTTTATGTTAATATTTCTAATAAACTTCAGTCTCTCTTTAGTGGAGAGTTTTTCTACCCATTTATTGGGTTATATCTACCCATATATTGGGTTTTATCTCTCTCCATGTGAGAGTTTGGAGACTTTGTTTTTGGGTTTTTGTGTAATTCAAGAGGTTGATTTGTTGATTGAAATTTGTGCGGGGTTGCAACGGATGTCAAGATTTCGTTTACAATCACTTGAATTGGATCCAAATTCTACTTTAAAACTACAAAAGATCGATAGACCCCCTTGCGAAGGCGTCGCATCGACAAACGATGTGAAAGACGAGGTTTTCAGAAGTGTTAGATCTACTCAACGATCGTGGTTTTGTCATATTAGAATTGTATTTATTTCATTTTGATATGTATTTGTTTAGTTTTGACTTCTATTGTAGATGTCGTATGACTTTGAATCAATGAATTAATTTTTAATTTTAAAAAAAAAAAGTAAGGGTAATAATGTCAATTAAAGTTTTTTTTTATATCAAAAGTGGAATTGTTGCAATAGAGTGAAACTACTCAAAATGTTAATTGTTGCAATAGAAAAAACGGAGGAAGTATTTCTTAAGCTACCCTCCTCATGAATAACAGAATGAGTCTAGAATTTAATAATATGCTTAAATAATTAGTTGTAAAAATTATTATTGATATGTAATTAAAAATATTAATGGTTAAAAGTGGGTATTAAAGATCACATAATGTAAATAGGATGATATATCTTTAAGAAATGGGGGAGTACTACTAATGAGGATGGTGATTGTGATGACACTGATGATATAATAATAATGATGATAAAAAAAACATCATAAAAAAGTATCTATTGTTAAATGTTATTGTTGCGTACAAATAACTAAAATTGTAACAAAAAAAAAATTACTAAACACAACAATGATGAAGAAACCCTATAATACAATTCGTAAAAGATAATCATATGAGACATCAATATATTAAATTCACATTGAAAAGAACCTATATATGATAATTGATAATTGTATTCTTCTATATAATTAGTTAGCTCTTTTTTTAGTGAACATATAGTTAGTTAGCTTTGTATATTATTTTAGTTAGCTTTGTCCACTTGAAAAATGAATAATATAAATTTGTAAGGAACAATTAGAGTACGAGTATAACTTTTATCACACACCCGAGTGTACCGTAAGCAACTGAGCATGGTACACCTCAGGCTTATTTTTTGTCATTGCTCATTTAAAATCTCCAAATGAGCAAAATTCGCACAATAGGGAAAGCTCCAAATGAGCAAATAAGCAAATGAACGAAAAAAAAAGCCTTAGGTGTACCATGCACATGGTACATCCAGTTGTACAATAAATGCTCTCAGTGTATGAGTAGTAATAGTATGTACATATGATCTTTTCATAAAGCTTTTTAATTTACTAGTGACTATGGTAACTAAAACCAAGAACGATAATGTGAGAGAGTGAGAGAGTGTGAGGGTGTGAGTGATATTTTCTCCTTGAATATGATGGAGAATTTGTTTTATAGAGAATGTGTATTTAAGTGGGTTCAACATGTGGGGGGAGGAGTGGATGTCAACTAGTTTAGTTGGTTAAAGTTTTGGGAGGAGGTGCCCAAGACCTGGGATCGAATCCCGTCTACATCATTTGCCCTTGTGGCTCTCTTTACACCAAAAAAAACATGTGGAGAGAGGATGGTAGATACGATAAAAAAGTTCAATCAAATAAGAAACAAAAATTAGAAAAAGAAATATATTCATGAAATGGATTAAATTAGCTTTCCTAATGAAAAGTTCGTAATGAAGCCCTGTGTATAGGCCAACTGAAGATTTATTACTGCTTCCTTCGTTTTTTTTAGATGACCCGTTTTGACTTTTAACACTATTCACATACATGACTTTGACTATCGATTGTAGTTTATACTTAAGAAAAAAAATATAGTCATGTGGGATCTTGTTAGATTCATCTCAATGTAATTTTCCAAAGATCAACTTTTTGTAATTTTTGCTTATTAATAATTAATGATATAAAGGTACAAAATAGTGCATTGGCAAGTATGAGTCAAAGAAAATGGGTCAACTAAAAAAAACAAAGGAAGTATGTTACAAAAGCAGAAGAAGATCCTGGTATATATCAATTTATGGAACAAGGCTGTTGTCGGGAAGCTGGTTTGGCATTTTGATTGTGGCAAAGATGAGCTTTGGGTTAGATGGGTCCATGCCATTTATATCAACAACTCTAGCTGGTGGGAGTTTCAAGCTCCAGCAGGTGCCAGTTGGGTTATGAAGTATTTGTGCAAAGTCAAACAAGATTTGCAGCAGATAGGAATGCAGAATTGGAGTACCAATCCCCAATACTCTATCAGCAAGACATATGAGCTTTTATTAGGTGATATTCCTAGAGTGAACTGGGCTCAAGGGATTTGGAACAGGATGTCTCTTCCCAAGCATAGATTTATTGCTTGGTTAGGCATCCAAGATAAACTCTGAACAAAGGAGAAGTTGTATCAGTATAATGTTTGTGCTGATAACCTGTGTTGCCTGTGTGGAAGAGCTACTGAATCTCACAACCACCTGTTCTTTGATTGTGAATTCAGTAGGCAATTAGTGACTGATATTCTCAGCTGGGTTGGTGTTAGACAAAACAGCAGGACCTTGCAACAGTGGGTTCAATAGATAAGAAGATCTTACTCTGGCACTAAGATGAGAAGGCAAATTCTATACACTGTCATTGCAGTAGTGGTTTATCATATATGGAAGGCAAGGAATGATGCCTACTGACTTGCTAAAGTACATAGAGTTGCTTGTATAGCTAAAGAAATCAAGTATATAGTGAAGTATAGGAGTAATTTTTGTAGCTCTTCTAAATGGCGCAATATAGATAAAGCATGGATTGCTAACTTGTAATTAGTGGCTTACTGAGCCATTCTTGGTGTTTCCCTCTTTGGGGAAGTTATCACTAGTGGAAAAACAAGGAAGGGCTGCGGTCAAAACAGCCCTAAGGGCTGCGTTTTTTGCCAGCAGCCCTTTCCATAGCAGCCCTTCAATAGATAAGAAGGGCTGCGGTTTTTAACCGCAGCCCTTCACAACGAAGGGTTGCGGTTTAGGCCAAAAACGCAGCCCTTTTCGGCTTAAACCGCAGCCCTTCTATGTATGAAGGGCTGCGGTTTTAAGCCTAAACCGCAGCCCTATTAATGTGAAGGGCTACGGTTTAGTCTTAAAACCGCAGCCCTTCACATTCAAGTTTTTTTTTAAAAAAAATAAATTGCACCCTCCACCCCATGCCCACCCCCCGCCACCCCAAAGACACCCCACCCCGCGCCCACCCCAAAGACTCCCCACCCCCGCCCACCCCCGTCAACCTCGAGCCAGTACACCCCACCCCCGCCCACCCCCGCCACCCCCTCACCCCCACCCCCCGCCCACCCCCTACACTCCCACCCCCACCCCCACACCCGCCCACCCCCGCACTCCCCCGCCCTGCCCCCCCCACCCCATCCCACCCCCGCACTCCCACCCCCTCCCCCACCCCCACCCCACACCCGCCCACCCCCCGCACTCCCCCCGCCCGGCCCCCCACCCCACCCCCACCCCTTCACTCCCCCGCACCCCCACCCCAGGCCACCCTCTCGCCACCTCCTCCACCCATTGCTGCCAGCCACCCCAAAGACCCAACCAAATTAATAGCCCGGCCCAAGACCCCCCACCATGGCAGCCCCCCCACCCTACCCCCGCCCAAAACCTCCCTTCGACACAAAAAAAATACGATCAAATTGCAATAATAATATATGACAAGTTTTTGAACGTAATATAATAATTAACTTTAAATATGTATATATTTAATAATGTGAAAAATGTACATAGAATTAATACAAACTAGTAGATGTATCATAAGCAATCATCGCAAATGTGGGACGCCAACTTATCCCGAACTTCATGTAATTCGTCTGTGGTGAAGGCCCTCAAACGTGGTGTGTTATTCATATAAACCTTGCAAAACAACCAAGGAATAAACACATAATATAAGAATTCAATCATTTACGTACCGTAGTTAGTAGTTCTAAAAATGACATATACCTTCCCGAAATTCAATCAAAAATAAATGCAAGCCTAAAACTCTACACACTAGTTATATTATACCTTATATTATCATATTGAAAAAGAAAATGGAGTTAAATGAAGCGATAAGTACGAATTAGACGCGAAAAGGCAAAAATAGGCCTAAAATGCCCTTTTCGTTCCCAAAATTCAACCTACAACAATTGCAAACCTAAAAATCTACACAATAGTTACATTATGCCTCATATTATCATGTTAAAAATGAATTTGGGGTTAAATGACTCGATAAATACGATTTGGAAGCGTAAAAGGCAAAAATAGGCCTAGAAATGACATTTTCGTTCCCAAATATATGCATGTGCTACTTTGGTTTCTAAACCAATTAATACTTATTACCAATCGATCTAATCTAAACTAACATATACTAATAAGTTACATACCTTTTGAAGATCATCGGTGTTAGTGCACTGGTTGACGATATCGAACATGTACCTCAGCACGTAATAGCCACATGCAAGTCCATCTTCTTGTTGCGGACACTAAATGTTCACCAAAGGATGCATCCAATGACATTCATGTTAATTAGATGTGTAGTATGTGGCTAAAAGTGTTTCTACATAAGGACAAATAAATTAGTCATGTTACCTCGACTGATATCCAAACAGGAGCTTTTGGTGCTCGAAGTCCTGTTGCACTAATATGCTTCATCACACTACATCAACAACATTATTATAAGATTAGATGTACTAACTGTTTATATATTTAAAGATGATGAATAATGTGTAATATTAATAAGTGCGCATATATTGAGTTTCGATTAGGCTACCTATTTAACAATGATTTGATTAGTAAGGTCCGTGGTGGTTGTCGACGCAAAAAATCAAAGTGGTAGACTTCGTTACGTGACAAACATATCGCAAGCAGTGTCCAATGAGCCCTACAACAAGAAAATATAGTTATTATTAATCGTAGAACAATTAATAGGTCAATTTAAGTATCGAATAATAAATTAAAGCGAGTTTAACAAGCATACTTTTCAATATAAGGAACAAGAATGATCTGATGATATCCAAAACGAGATGATGCTTTGAAACTCATGTCGAGATACTCTTTCACTTCGGCTTTGTTTTGTAAGCAATTGTCATCTCGTATTATGTTTGGACATAACCAACCAAACATTGCACTAGATGTTGCAAGCAATTCATTGTACAATAACCTGAGAAATTATATTGATTATATTAAAAGTAAACCAACAATTACTTATTATGGATTTGAAAACTACTTAAGGCATATATATGTATGTGTATATTTAATTTATATACTTATGTATTACCTCATGAATGTTTGTATCATGGAAACATTCAACTCTACCCCACATAAGAATTCTTTAATATCAACCTTCGAAATGAATGTCGATGAGTCCTCAAGGTAGTGGAATTGTTGCTCCCCCAAAGCAACCTCAATTGCGCTTTCATCGGGTAAATCGCTAGCGCACTCATGTAACCAAAAGCATGGCGTAGTAAGGCTCCGCACCACCTCTGGATCGATAATTAGTGGATTTTTTGCCTTAGAAACATTTCCCGTCACCACATTTCGTTCACCTTCATCACGTAAACTTGCTTTCTTATAAGGTGAACATGCCTTCTTTCCCTTCCTAGCATGTGAGTCGGCCTTCCCCCAAACCTAGTATTTAGTTAAAAGTAAAGATATTACTGACTATCATAGGAACTATAAAAGAAAACACGCATATATATATATGAATGTTAATCATTGTACCTCATCTGAAAACCGCACCAATGCACGCGGCCACAGAACATAACTGCCAAGGGCATCATTTAGTAACTGTAGACCAACTTCTGGCTTCGGCAGGGAAGAGGTAATTCTTCGAAACCTGACACAATTTCATTGAGGGTGACCACATAGTGATTATGATCCACTAACTGGTTATGCAATCGTACTCGGTCACTAGGGGGTTGTGCATGGCCATGAGCTACGAGGATGAAACTATCATAACCATCTCCTCGAGCTAATAGTTCACATGGTGTCTCTTCCTGTAAATAAAACTCTATTTATAGTTAGTCTATGAAACAACATATATATAGTAAGAATTTCATGCATTTAAGAACGTAACAATAGTTGTTTAACAAAGCAAAGGGATTAAGTGATTACCTTCAACTTGGGTCCTACAGGTGGATCAGGCTGGCTAGGTGTAGTATCACTACCCTTCTTGAATGCAGCAAAAGTCGGTAAACCCATTTGTTCCAAAATGGCGTTGAAGTTATGGGTCATCTCCTCCCTTAGCTCCTCCCGAATTGCAACTTTCATAGCCTCCACATCTACTGACGCTGCCGAATTCACACTACTTACACTTGATTTTGTCGCTGTAGTGTATTGATCACCATATACCTTTCTCAAACCGAGGCGGACACCTCCTACGCCCCTCACGCGTCCACTGTGGTCCGGTCCTAAAGTTTCGTGCAATGCATCAATGTGTCCTTTAGGAGTGAACTCACCAGTTGCCTCTTTTTCCTTCAAGCCAATCTACATAAGTATAAGAGAGAAATGCTTGTGAGCGCAAAAGTTATATTATATATACCTTATATAACCATATAATCTGTACTTACAATGGCGTTGGCTATCTCGTTGTGTTCCGGGGTCGGCAAGACTCTGTTTCCCTTTGCATCAACCCCATGCATCGAACACCACCAATCGAGGACTCTATCTCGGTTGCCGAGGCCGTGCAACCTGTCGTCATTGAGCCACTCCCCGTTGCCGTTGTCGACCCTATTGTGGGGTAATGGCTGAACATCCACTTCTCTCTCGCCTCATTGTACGAATGAGCACCCAAATGATGATAATACTTCCTAGCTTTTGCACTCGAGCTACTTTTCTCACGACTTGCCTAAAACACACAATTATAAACAAAGGTTATCTACGTACGGTGCTATACAATAATATCGGATCTAAGTTTATTAAGTCTTAATAAAATATTCTTACAATAGCTTGTGGGGTTGTTTTCTTGGCAACAAATGCTTCCCACTCTTCAGGTTTGATAGTTTTCCATATTTGAAATGGTAATTTGGATGGTGCGATGATGTTTCCGGTGAAGCCTCGGGATCGGCTTGTGTTTCTCCGCCGTAGATGTTCTTCTTCTTTGTACCTACTACTTTCCTCCGCTTAGTGA
The DNA here is from genome assembly GCA_947646795.1 of Beta lomatogona. Lineage (NCBI taxonomy): Eukaryota > Viridiplantae > Streptophyta > Magnoliopsida > Caryophyllales > Amaranthaceae > Beta > Beta lomatogona. Next base: position 1,920,212 of record CANSNZ010000239.1, on the reverse strand, counting down.
TCCACCCGGACACTAACTTAGCCTTGAAATCTCCGAATCTCTGGGCAACCGCGGATAGAAATACATTCTTCTTGGCTTCATCATCTTCGATATTGAATTGATTCTACAAAAAACGCAGTTCACAAATTAGTTTTCGCAAATGTTGTAATTTATATGCTATAAGTAATATTACACATATATTTAACTAAATAATTAAGAAACTACACGTTATTGTACTTGAAGCTTACCATGGTATCTTCCCATAGACACCGCTTCAATCCCTCGGGCACCTCTTTCCATGAGTGCAAAATGGAGAGTTTATGCATGCAAATGCCAACTTGCATGCCATACTTTTGACGCCACTTTCCACAAGGTTGACCCATGCTATCGTACTCCAAAGTCATATTTGTGTGTTTCCCTAGTGACTTTGTAGGTCCCCTTCCTTTTCTCTTTTTAGTCGCCAATGACTTCCTAGGCATTTGTGCATTTATCTCTTCACGGCGAAATCGAGACAATTTACCCCGTTCCTTTCTCGCATCGAAAGACTCATCCTCGGTAGTGTGTTCAGCACCACTTGTGGTGTTATCCGTATGCACATCCGCCATCTCCCTGAAATTGTACAAATAATGCATTAATATAACAAAAAATTAAAATTAACATTGCCACTAAGGGGGGTGGGGTGTGGGGAGGGGGTTCTATGTGCAAGGGGCAGCAAGTGCGGGGAGGGACCGTGGCAAGAGGGGGAAGGGGTTGTGCAGGGGGGATGGGAGGTGCAGCAGGGGGGAGGGGAGGGGGCTGTGCAAGTGGGGAGGGGAGGGGCAGTGCAGTGGGGGGAAGGGAGGGCAGCAGGAGGGGGGAGGGGGCAGTCAGGGGGGGGAGGGGAAGCAGATGGGGGAGGGGGCAGACAGGGAGGGCAAAGGGGGGGGGAGGGGGGGTGCAAGGGGCAGCAGGGCAGGGGAGGGACTGTGCAGTGAGGGGGGGGGGTTGTGCAGGGGGGAGGGGAGGTGCAGCAGGGGGGGAGGGGAGGGGGTTGTGCAGTGGGGAGGGGGGAGGGGCAAGCAGGGGGGAGGTGGCAGTGGGGGGAGGGGTGGGCAGCTGGGGGAAGGGAAGGGCAGGGGGGGGGGAGGGGGCGTACGGGGGGAGGGGCAGCAGTGGGGGGGAGGGGGTTGTAGGGGGGGGGAGGGGCAGCAGTGGGGGGAGGGGGTCAGGTGCGAGGGCAGCAGCAGTGCGGGGGAGGGGACTGTGGCAGGGGGGGGGGTCAGTGCGGGGGGAGGGAGGGTGCAGGGGGGGGGGAGGGGGTTGGGCAGTGGGGGAGGGGGGCAGCGGGGGGGGGGGCTCTGCAGTGGGGAGGGTAGGGGCTGTGCAGGGGGAGGGGCCGTGCGGGGGGGAGGGGAGGGTGTGCAGTGGGGGGGGTTGTGCGGTGGGGGAGGGGAGGGGGGCAGTGCAGTGGGAGGGAGGGCCGTGCGCAGTGGGGGGGAGGGAGGGGTATGCAGTGGGGGGGGGGGCTGGGCAGTGGGGGGGAGGGAGGGGCAGCAGGAGGGGAGGGGGTCAGTGCGGGGGGGGGGGGAGGGGCAAGGGGAGGGGAAGGGGCGCGTGGGGGGGGGGGAATTGGACCCGATAAGGCTAAAATAGGCTCAAAATGCCCTTTTCGTTCCCAAAATTCAGCTTACAACAATAGCAAACATAAAAATCTACACAATAGTTACATTATACCTCATATAATCATGTTCAAAAAGAATTTGGCGTTAAAATGACTCGATAAGTACGAATTGGACCAGAAAAGGCAAAATTTGGCCTAAAATGACCTTTTCGTTCCCGAAATGCAACCAGGAACAAATGCAAGCCTAAAAATCTACACAATAGGTACATTATATCTCATATAATCTTGTTCAAAAAGAATTTGGGGTTAAATGACTCGATAAGTACGATTTGGAAGCGAAAAGGCTAAAATAGGCCAAAAATGCCCTTTTCGTTCCCAAAATTCAACCTACAACAATTGCAAACCTAAAAATCTACACAATAGTTACATTATACCTCATATAATCATGTTCAAAAAGAATTTGGCGTTAAATGACTCGATAAGTACGAATTGGACCCGAAAAGGCAAAATTTGGCCTAAAATGACCTTTTCGTTCCCGAAATGCAACCAAGAACAAATGCAAGCCTAAAAATCTACACAATAGGTACATTATATCTCATATAATCTTGTTCAAAAAGAATTTGGGTTAAATGACTCGATAAGTACGATTTGGAAGTGAAAAGGCTAAAATAGGCCAAAAATGCCCTTTTCGTTCCCAAAATTCAACCTACAACAATTGCAAACCTAAAAATCTACACAATAGTTACGTTATACCTCATATAATCATGTTCAAAAAGATTTTGGCGTTAAATGACTCGATAAGTACGAATTGGACCCGAAAAGGCAAAATTTGGCCTAAAATCACCTTTTCGTTCCCGAAATGCAACCAAGAACAAATGCAAGCCTAAAAATCTACACAATAGGTACATTATATCTCATATAATCTTGTTCAAAAAGAATTTGGGGTTAAATGACTCGATAAGTACGATTTGGAAGCGAAAAGGCTAAAATAGGCCAAAAATGCCCTTTTCGTTCCCAAAATTCAACCTACAACAATTGCAAACCTAAAAATCTACACAATAGTTACATTATACCTCATATAATCATGTTCAAAAAGAATTTGGCGTTAAATGACTCGATAAGTACGAATTGGACCCGAAAAGGCAAAATTTGGCCTAAAATGACCTTTTCGTTCCCGAAATGCAACCAAGAACAAATGCAAGCCTAAAAATCTACACAATAGGTACATTATATCTCATATAATCTTGTTCACAAAGAATTTGGGGTTAAATGACTCGATAAGTACGATTTGGAAGCGAAAAGGCTAAAATAGGCCTAAAATGACCCGAGAATCAGGTCACATGGCAATGGAATGACCATCAGCTGGTAGCGGCGGAGTTAGAAGTGTTATAAATGTGGAGAGCACCAGATGGGCTTTCGATTGCCATGTGACCTGACTCTCCACATTTACAACACCCCCACCACCACCGCCACTATTGCCCCCCACTGCAATCCCTCATTGCCATGTAGGCGTAAAATGACCTTTAATTTTCGTTTCCGAAATTCAACCAAGAACAAATGCAAGCCTAAAACTCTACACAATAGTTACATTATATCTCATATAATCATGTTCACAAAGAATTTGGGGTTACATGACTCGATAAGTACGATTCGGAAGCGAAAAGGCTAAAATAGGCCTAAAATGACCCGAGAATCAGGTCACATGGCAATGGAATGACCATCACCGGTAGCGGCGGAGTTAGAAGTGTTATAAATGTGGAGAGCACCAGATGGGCTTTCGATTGCCATGTGACCCGACTCTCCACATTTACAACACCCCCACCACCACCGCCACTACCGCCCCCACCGCAATCCCTCATTGCCATGTAGGCGTAAAATGACCTTTAATTTTCGTTTCCGAAATTCAACCAAGAACAAATGCAAGCCTAAAAATCTATACAATAGTTACATTATACCTCATATAATCATGTTCACAAAGAATTTGGGGTTACATGACTCGATAAGTACGATTCGGAAGCGAAAAGGCTAAATTAGGCCTAAAATGACCCGAGAATCAGGTCACATGGCAATGGAATGCCCATCAGCTGGTAGCGGCGGAGCTAGTGAGAAGTGTTACAAATGTGGAGAGCATTCCATTGCCATGTAGGCGTAAAATGACCTTTAATTTTCGTTTCCGAAGCCTAAAAATCTACATAGTTACATTATAAAACAAAAAAGAAAATGAAAGATAGTAGTGATACCAAACATGTGTTACAACTTACAAAGAATGCCTTCACAACAATGCCTCACCCACCCCTATCCACCCTCCCCCCCCCTCCCCACCCCCGTCCAAAGATCCCCAGCCCCTCCCCCACCCCATGCCCAAAGATCCCCCGCCCTCCCCCACCCCATGCCTAGCCTCCTCAGCCCCTCCCCCACCCCCTTCCCAAGATCCCCCGCCCTCCCCCACCCCATGCCCAGCCTCCCCCAGCCATCCCCCATCCCCACCCCAAAGACCCCCACCCCCCTACCCACCTCCACAAGCCCCTCCCCCCACCCCTACAATCGGTTTTTACAACACAAAATAGAAGAGAAATTAAATAAAACAAAAAGGAGAGAGAGTGAGAGGGGAATTACCGACAATGCAAAAGTGGGTGGTGGTGGTGGCGTCAAGGCGCGCCGAGAGGAGAGAAGAAGACGAAGGAGCTCGTGCAACGCCGAGAGAAGAAGAAGAAGAAGTGTGCACCGGCGATGGGACGGCGCTCCGGCGATGTGTCGGTGCTCCGGTGATGGTAGTGCGAGTTAGTGTGAGGGAGAGGAGTGAGTGTGCGAGTGAGTGTGAGGGAGAGGGAGAGGGGTGAGCTGAGTGTGCGAGGGAAATTTACGAGTGAGTGCTACTGTGTGTTGCGCGCAAAACTCAAAGGTTGAAATGGGATAGGAAGGGCTGCGCTTATCCTAGAAAACGCAACCCTTCGTGCATGAAGGGCTGCGGTTTCTAGGATAACCGCAGCCCTTCACATAAAGGGCTGCGGTTAGCCTTAAAACCGCAGCCCTTCATACTCCATGAAGGGCTGCGTTTGAAGTCTAACCGCAGCCCTTCTTGCGCAGCCCCTAGTGTATGTTGTATTTTTGTGAAGTAATATACCTCTTACTTACTTAACCAAAAAAAAAAAAAAAAAAGATCCTAGTATATTATAAGTCTTAAAGAAGTAGGACTCATTCTTTAAAGAATATACATCGGATATGATTTGCAGGTCTGTTTGGAGCAAAAAAAACCCAATATAATTGATTGTACCTTTGTTGCCTGTTGCAAGTCAACTCCGAACAAGTTAGTGTGACCTTTTTAGATTGCAATAAGAAGATGGATTCACATGTGAGGAAATTGTTAGGAGGAAAACCTCACATGTTAGTTAGGACAAATTATTCCGTATAGGTAGAGATTGGTATGGATGAGATCCAGACACAAGCTCAAAAACCGTTAAGTCTAAAAATTTAAAACCCTTATTTATATCGCCCATTAGGTCTAGTAAATCTCGAATTTAAAAGTGTTATAAAATATGGCCTATGCTAACAGCAGATTAGTAGCTTTCAATTATACTGTTTAAAAGTTAATTAAGGGACAAGTGTAATCCAAATTGAACTTTATATAGTAATACACTTTTTAAGTTTATTTTTTAAGATAGTGGAGGGAATTTGGGGATTCCACTTTACAAGGGACAAAAATTAAACCTCCTATTAAAAGAGTAAAAGGAGGGTCTTCAACTTACTAGGTCAACCTTGATTTTTTTTAATATACTAATACAATATTTAAGTACACCAAGTTTTTTGCTAAAAAAAAAAGTACATGAACTTCTTTTTGATAAGAAAAAGTGAAAAGTAGAAACATGAACAACTAAACAGTACTAGGTAAAAAAAAGTGTTAGGAAGTTGTCACTTTCAAGAGCAAAAGTTAATTTGGCAGTGTATATGATGCAATGCGTCTTTCTGATTTCCAAACAAAGACTATTGTCCATTGCTGTTAACTTATGGTGACTCTTCAAGCAATTACACAGTTCAAAAATAAAATTGAATACATAAAGGCTAAGATCATTTTTAGATTATATGGAAATTTTTAAACATTGCAGTACATAAAAGTAGGGAAAAAAAACATACTAAACTTCATTGCCGGAAAAAAAAAATAACACATGTAAACCTTCCTCAGTGGATGATCGGCATAAACTCTCTTTTATGTGTTTGACCTTTTAGTGTTAAGAATATTCTGTACCACTTAATGATGCTACTTGCACTTTTCTAGAGCAATCGTAATCTAAATGTGACACGTTCTGTGACGTGCAATTGCCAAAATTATTTTATTGAGATCACAATGCAATGAGAATTATCCTTTTTTTTAGGGAATGAAAATTATCCTTTTTTTAAAAAAATTGTATAGAGAGTCACATGACTAAGATATGGTGGCAAGATTTTTTTTTATTTTTTTTTTAACATCGAGAAAATTTGCATTAATTAAAAACTGGAGTACAGCCTAATGCTAATACAACCAAACAAAAACAACACTAACAAGAACTACATTAACGCATACATACTTTTGAAAGAAAACACTAACTATTATGTGTTCAGTCCGAAAGAAGTTTGTCTTGAGCGATGGTGGGTGAGGTTGGATATGAGAGGAAATCTGTTGAGATACAAAACCCTGACGATCTTCATAGAGAGATTGTCGTACAACAGCTAGTAGATCCCAATGTCCACTAGACGCGAAATTCCAAGGTCCTTGATGATCCTCCTGGGATTCTCCTGATTCAACTAACAATGAAGTCACGTCCTTTAGTGACTTCTAACCCTTTTGCGAGGGTATCCGAAGTTCAGTCACACTAGACTGAAACTCGAAAGACGTGGAGGTCTTGACGTGCCCCAAAACAAGTTGGAGTGCTTTCCACAAGATGCGTTTTTTAGGTGTGATGACACCTGAAGCCATCACGACAATTTGGGGCGAGTTAAATTGATGAACTTCACCCCACAGACGGTTCCTAAGATCCAAACTGACAATCCCAAACCCATAAGACCAACGCACAACAGGTCTTAAGAGATAATCTCCTCTCATCTTAACCAAACCCTGAATTCCTAAAGTGGCAAAAACGACCCCATGCCTAACTCTAGGATCATTGGCTCTACCTACCAGGTTGCCCAGATATTCCTTTATCATAGGAAACCAAGAGCCTTGAACTGCCCACCGATCACCACTAACGAACACTCCAGCACAACCATTCACAAAAAGGCAAGGGCCATCGGATATGAAATAAACAAACATTAAAATAATAAAAACACACATCACTAGCTAGACTCGTAACACCGAACCCTAAAACTAGAAACTCGACCAAACGCGGGAAGGGGAAGGGAAATACATAAACATTAAGATGGAAGAACCACCGGCGATTAACATAACAGGGAGGGGGAAGGGAAGCCCCACAAATAGGAGGAGAGAAACCAACACACGAAACACCGGGGGGAAGCCCGACGAACGTAACAGGGAATGGGGAAGGAAGCCCGACAAACGCGATAGGGGAGGGGGAAGGAAGAGACTTGCCGGCAACGAGGCCACTACACAGGCACCTGCAAGGCGGCGGCGGATTGTAGCCAACGGACTCGAACGCGGGGGAAGGGGGTGGGGAAACCTAAGCTAATTATCAAACAGGGGAGGGGAAACACAAATCCAAAAACCAGGGGGAGGGGAACACGAGACCTAAAGGGGAGGCAGGCTCGCCGGCGACCGTGCGCTAGGTCGGCCACTAGCGAGCTTGCTGGAGCGGCTAGTGTTCAGGGTTTCTCCTAGAGTTTATTTTGTTTGGGAGCGTAAAGAGAGAAGGGGTGATGCCTATTCAAGAATTTGTGTGCACCATTTTAAAGGACTTTGCCAACTACACTATAATTGGATGGTGACTTCAATGAGGGGCGAACCCAAGATTTGATGATAATTGGAGCCAATTTCTTGAATTATATGATAATTTAACTAAGAGAGGCCCAATGACTTTCTTCAATCAACTTGAAGGGTAGATAAAAGACAATAGAATAACAATGATAGAAAACGGAGGGAGGCCATAACAGAGATTTAGTAGCAATTATAACATTTTATTGTCTTTTTATTAGCATATCTAAGTATTGAGGGGGGGGGGGATGGCTTCCCTTGGCCCCTTCATTGCTTCTCCCCTAACTCCAATGGACATTGAAACATAAGATGTCATTAAATTTCTAGTAGAGAAACCTTAAACATGATGAAAGTTAAACTAAACTTTGAATCTCATTTACAATGAGATTTCGGTCCATTGCATTTTTGTTTCCTTCATCAATTGTATGTTCACAATAAACATGAAAGTTCTTACTCCCTCCTTTTCTTATTGATGTAACATTTTTCATTATTTTTGTGAGGGGCATATTTTTCAACATAACTTTTTTTTTCTTATATATTGGATATCTTTTAGAAGATTATATATAATTTTAAATATTACTACTTGGAATCCTGACACTATTTAAAATTATATATAATCTTCTAAAAGATATCCAATATATAAGAAAAAAAAGTTATGTTGAAAAATATGCCCCTCACAAAAATAATGAAAAATGTGCATTGAGTACATACTAAAAATATCAATAAGGAACGGAGAGAGTATTTCAAAATCATACCAGTTTTATTCAAATTCTTTTTCATTTAACCTTTATTTGGTAAAGACTCATGAGTCACGAGTTAAAGACTTTAAAAGGAGGGTATATCCTTCCATTTTTCCACAATGATGAAGCCTCAAGGCCTTATTCTCATGAAATAACATTTGATTATCCTTGTGTTAGGCCACTAACTTGTTTGTGAAAAAACATGTATCCATTTGTAGTATGAATTAGCAATTGTACAAGTAGGAAGTAAAAGATGTATGAGAATCGAGTAGTAAAAGAATAGTAAGCCTTTTCACTCTCCACCTGTGCAGCATATGTGCATTCTATTGTCCGGGAGGAGTACGGATCCTCTAGAGTTTTAATAAACTGTAGAATGTAGAGTTGTATCTGAACTATATATTTTAAAATCAATGACTCATATTGGTGGGAAGGGGAAAATTAAGGGGTGGATTTTAATGAGAAAAATAAGGGAGATTTCGGAAAGGTAATATATGAGCCATTGATTTTTTAATCAATGGTTGATATTATTTAATCTCTACCTTGTAGAGTTATTTTAAAACTCTAGAGGATCCAAACACAGAGATTTTAGGAGTTTGTCCTTTTGGGGAAAAAGGGTTGTGTGTTAGGCTTTTAGGTAGTGGGTCTTAAATCTTAATACAAGACACCCAAGTAATAATATGTGTACCTAAAGGGGGAAAATAAAATATGTAAATACATAGGTGTAGCCTTAAATACATAAAAGTAATAAAATTAGAGAACAATATATGTAATTGATTTACGTAAGTTGTATAATATGCTAACGTTAAAAAAAAAATTAGAAATCCATTAATACTTCCTCTGCTCCAAAAATAATGCAACACTTATCTTTACTACAAAGATTTAGGAGGGAGTTGAAAGTGGGGTATTGTGTTAACAGTTATGTTAAAATAAGGAAAGAGAAAAAGTTTTTTTGTAAGTGGTTCCATGTAGGGGTGTGCACAAACCGGTCCGGACCGGAGATTCCGGTCCGGACCCCAGTCCGCTGAATATCAGGATTCCGGTCCACCGGTCCGGTCCGGTCCAAACCCGAAAATTCCAGTCCGAATCGGTTGGACCGACATTTCTATTATTTTAGAAAAAAAATTTATATGTTAAAAAAAATTATAAGGTAAAAAGGTAGAAACTTAAAAACCTACTATTTATTCTTTTAGGATTATTGTTATTAAAATTATTAATTTTTAATGTATATAATTTATAAATATATTTAAATAAAATAATGAAAAAAAATTCCGGTCCAAGAGGTCCAGAACCGAACCGTAAATTTTTTCCGGTCCGGTCCCGGTCCAAGAAAATCCCCGATTCCGGTCCAGCGGTTCCGGTCCGGTCCTGGACCGGTGCAAACCCCTAGTTTCATGTATGGGTATATTTTTTCATATATAAAAGTGTTGCAATAATCAAAGAACTACTAAAAGAAGGCAAGTGTTGCAATAATTTTAAAGCATATGAATAATATACGTCATATACAAAATTGTAATACTAAGACAATATAAATATAGTGAACAATAACATTACATACATAATTCTTTTATTCTTTATTTATTATTATTATTATAGCTCGTGCATTACCCGAGTTCAACAACTAGTTAAAGTTCAATTGAAAACAACCCCTTTACATACACAAGAAAACCTCTTAACCAAAATATATTGGGTTTTTATATGGGGTACCCGTGTGTTTTTTAAAATTCTATGCGGTAACTCTTATGTTTTTTTTTTATTCTATGTAGTACCCTTCAACTTTTGAAGTAATATCTATGCGTGGTATCCCTCCGTTAAGCTAACGTTATGGTGACTGTTAGTTCTTTATTTCCCAACATTTGGAAAGTAAAATTTCCCACTAAAATTCGACCTACAAGTTCATTATTGCTGCTTCTTTAGATATGAAATCTTCTGAATTTCGTTAGAAGATGAAAGGATCTGGAAGTAGAAGTTTCGAGTTAGAGGAGAAAAGCTTACGAGGTTCCAAATAATGAGGGAGTTGGTGGTTCATTAAGTCTTCACATTGATGTCCGTAATGAATAAGAAATAACGCCCCGTTCTTTTGTATCGAGAGAAACTGAACTGAATTGAACTGAACTGAACTAAACTGTATATTTAATTTTCTAAAATGATAATAATTGATAATAATCAATAAGTATTAACATAATACTCCATCCGTCCCAGAATAGTTTGAACACTTTCCTTTTATGTTTGCCCCAAATTAGTTTGAAGACTTTCATTTTTGGCATGGTCCCACTATTAATATATTATCTATTTTACCCATCTTTGGCCCACACTCTACCTTTTATCAATAAAAAGTTACCCAACTTTCTCTCTCCTCAAATAAAAAATACCCACCAACTCCTATCACATCTACTTTTTCAATAAAATAACATTTGATAACTACACTACAACTTAACACCTTAAACTACGTGTCTCAACAAGTGTTCAGATCTTTCTGGGATAGAGAGAGTATTATCAATACTAATAATAATAATTATTTATTATTTTTTTCATATTTTTTTTATTATTTTTGTTAAATTGTTGTTGTTGGCGGTGTAGATAATAATAATAATAATAATAACAATAATAATAATAATAACAATAATAACAACAACAACAACAACAACAACAACAACAACAACAACAACAATAATAATAATAATAATAATGACAATAATAATAGTAATAGTAATATTGAAAACAAAAATTTAAAATACTGAACTGAACTGATCAAAACTAAACTGAAAATAAGTCTAAAAGAACAAAGCCTAATAGGGGTATCATTGAAAAAACTTAACAAGTTGAAAGGTACAATGTAGAAAAAAAAAAGGCGGGAGGTCATCGTTGGAGCTCCAAACAGCCCAATGGTTGGAGCTCCCACTTTCCAACCCCATGGTCGGGTGTTCGAGTTTGTGTGTAAATATTTGCTTTTGGATATAAATCCCAAGTTTCCAGCCTCTGGAAGTTTCTTTATGGATTGGATCCCTCTTCTTATCCCCAACTGACAAGGGCTGACTCTGTTTAGTTAATTACCGAATAAAAAAAAACTCATAGAAAAACCCAAATATATTTCAAGTTTTTTTTTCTTAAAAGAAAGTGATAGAACTTAGAAGTATGATAATGATTAGTTTACTCCTCGTACTATTTAGCTTCCATTTCTAAACACTAGCACATTATTACACTGCAAACAAATATTACAGAGAGAGAAGACGAAGAAAAAAGAAGAATTGGAGAAATCTGCAAGTCCTGAAATGTTGAATGATGATGACATGATGGGTGAAAATTGGGGAGGAGCTGCTGACGGGCTTCTCTGAACTCCCCCAAATTTGTTACTTTTTGTTAGTTTGTCGATTATATTTAAGGAAAAAGTGCTCAATTTTAAGGGAAATATTACATGGGCAAGCAGACAATTCCACTGTTTATGCATCTGAATTTCTTTCCTTCAATCAGCTAACAAATTTCCTGGAAGTATGTGCAAAAAGGATCACTCTTTTGGTCCACCCATATGAAAGTTTAAACTGGTAGGTTTTTCTGCCCAAATTTGATATGAGTATGTTGGTATTTATTCAGTTTTTCTGTGGTTTTGACTTTTTCTTTAGTTTATGCTTGGAATTTTGTGAGGGTTTTAAGGAGTTTTCTTTGGTTTTTACATAGTGGTTTTTGTTAAGAGAAACATTGGAAAAAGAGGGAGAGGATGATGACTAAGTCTGGTGTGCTACTCCTATTATTGCCAATCGGGTTTAGCCATTTAGAATGGACCCCACTAGGCTTGTTTGTGGTCAAACTCTCTTCCGGCTAAAGCCTATGTGTGCAGACCCAATCAAAATTAAACAACTTTTAAGTTTTCTCTTTTTGAAATTAGAGGTATCTATTATGATGTTTTAGTCTGAGTTGTTGAAACTAAAATCAGCTTTAAGTTATTTGGTAAGATATTGGAAAATTATGAAGTTGTGGCTTGTGGTAGAGAAGGGAAAAGCAAATCAAAAAAGGGAGAAAAAGAGGAGGAAGATTATTGTTTATGTTTCAGAATTGTCTTTGGACTTTGGGTATGTTAATTGGGAAAGTAGAAAACTTTTTTCTTTTTTCCCAAAATTATAGAATGAAGAAAGGCGTTTATTGAATTGAAGCATAGAAATTCAGATTTTAGCTACTTTAGTTCTGATAAATTTTTGATTGTTAATCTGCTTTTAATTGTCTTACTACATTTGTAAACCTGAAAAAGCATATAGATCTCACCTTTTTATACACTTGCTGATATCTTGTTACATTTATGGTTGATTTTGATTTTATTGTTTTGTGTTTGTTTGGTGCTTTTCAATTTTAAGCAGCATATTTCTTGTTGATATAGCCATAGGTCTTGGAACTTGAAAATGGCTTTTATAAATTGCAGTTTTAGTCTTTTCCTAGTTTAAATTGCTCATGAAGTATAAAAGGTAACAATAATGTGCAACATTGGAGCTATGAATTTGATCTCAAAGTATGCTACTTTTTGCTATTATTTCTATATTTGGGCATCTTTCTAGCTAGCAAGTAACTTTAATAGATTCTCGGAGAAACTAAGAATAATATTTTGACAGGTAGAATGGAAATTTTGATCTGGTTGCTGTGGCTGTTCTATTTCAAGCAAGTGGGAGTGTTTAGTGCTCAAGCATCAGTGAATTAGTCAAAAGTGCAAAGCTGCGGTTATTAGTAGAGCGTCTTATTAATCTAGGAAAGTGGTTGTGAGCAGATCTTCTCTGACAGCATAGTTTTTCTGCGGAAATATTGACTCCTTTTGGGGCAAATCTCCTTTGGCAATATAGTTCTGGTTTTCAACCAGAACATTGATATCTAAGTTCTCTAGCTACTATAATATATCTATTCGAACGATTTCGCTCTCCCGGGCAAATCTCCTTTGGCAATACAAATTGTGCTCCGAAAGAAACCCTGTTCTTTCAGCACTTTGATACAAACAAACTTAGCCCTTTAGGGCAAATCTCCTTTGGCAAAATACTATCCGCAATTCCGCTGAGTGACTCTTTTCTAGATAGAGATCTTCGTCTGCTGGTTACTGCTCCTTTCTGTTTGCCTGTCTTCTATTCCCAGCTTTCAAGCAGTTCGACTTTTGTCACTTTTGATCGTTCTCCTTCTAATCTTTAGTGAACCTGGTGTGGAAATATCATAGCTCTAGTTCTTTCTTTGTTGTTGGGTAGATTGTAGTCTAAATTATAAACAATTTACTTATTCCCTCTACCCAAAAGTAAAGGGAAAAAAACTTGTCCATTCCTGGGGCAAATCTCCTTTGGCAATATTCAGTCCATTTTGTTGGGCAAATCTCCTTTGGCAATAGAAGTCATAAATCGACTCCTATTAACACCAGGGGCAAATCTCCTTTGGCATTCTATCTCCAGCTGGAGATACCTATCTATCTCTCCATAAATTAGGCAAATCAACTGATGTACACATTTATCAGGGCACTTTGTGGAAATTATACCAGTTTCAAATCCTTTGCGCAGTATCATTCAACTGAACATTTACTCAAGCAGATTAGTACCTACTGAATTCCAAGGTATGTCACCTCATGTCTATCTTCTGTTATATATCTCAGTTCTCATGTTAAGTTTGTATGGAATTGAGAACTTCATATGAAATTTTGGTGTTGGCAATATAAGCATTTACTAATCTAAATTTAGGTGCAATCTCTTAACAAGTGCTTTAGCTTGTTATTTGTATGTTTTTTTTTTGCATTTCTTGTTTCCTCTAGTTCATGTATTGTTGTGTTCTAATTCTACAATGGTGTACAGACAGCAAAAAGGATCACGATAATGGAATTTTTTGGTGATTCTGATATTGAGAGTTTTAGTGAGACCAGCAGTGATGATCAAGATGATATCTTTTCTATCTACAGCGGACACGCTCAGAGTATCTTGTCCAGTCTTGAGGATAGCATTGAAAAAATAGATGATTTTCTCTCGTTTGAGAGAGGGTTCTCGCATGGGGACATTGTACGTTCCACAGGAAATCAATCTGGACAAATGGGTAAAATAGTGGATCTTAAAATGTTTGTTGATCTGGAAAATGTTTTTGGTGAAGTCATAAAAGATGTCAATTCCGGAAAATTGTTGAGGATGCGGTCCATTTTGGTTGGGGATTATGTCATCAATGGTCCATGGCTTGGAAGAGTGGAGAAAGTGGTTGACAATGTTGGTATTATATTTGATGACGGAACAAAGTGTGAAACCATGGCTACTGATCAAGAACAGTTGTTGCCGCTTTCTCCCAATCTACTTGATGATTCACTCTATCCCTATCACCCTGGACAAAGAGTAAGAATTACTCAAGCTACAGGATCAAAATCAACTGGATGGCTATGTGGGATATCCAAAAAGAATCATGAGGGAACAGTTTCTTCTGTTGATGTGGGTCTTGTGTACGTTGACTGGATTTCCTCTGCTATGGTTGGCATTAGCACGTCCTTACCACCTCCAGCCCGTGTGCAAGATCCCAATCAATTGACCTTGCTATCATCAGACTTCTCACATGTTAACTGGCAACTTGGTGACTGGTGTATCCTTCCATCAGAAACTGGATTGCAGAGAAGACAGTTGAACTCAAATTTCGATGAGATATATTCAATTCTAAAGAAAAAGATTAAAGTAGATGTTATGTGGCAAGATGGTAGTTTCTCAATGGGGCTGGAGTCGCATACTCTCTTCCCCGTAAGTGTTGTGAATGCTCATGACTTTTTCCCTGAACAATTTGTTTTGGAGAAGATTAGCTCTGATGATTTGGTTACTCCAGTAAGTCGAAGATGGGGGGTGGTTAGATGTGTGGACGCAAATGAAAGGACTGTCAAGGTGAAATGGGAAAGTACTGACAGCATTTCTATTAATTTGGATGAGGGAAATTCAATGGAGGAGACTGTGAGTGCTTATGAATTAGTTGAGCACCCTGATCTCTCCTTTAACATTGGCGACATTGTGTTCATGTCAGATGAAAACCATTTTGCTGGTCAGTTGAAGAATATGAGCATGGAGAATAGGACCACATTGGGATGTGAGGACAATGATGATGATTTTAGTGAAACCAAGAAGAGTTTTTTCTTGTCCTGCATTGGCTGTGTTGTTGGCTTTAAAAATGGAGATATTGAGGTAGCATGGGCTAGTGGAGTCACAACAAAGGTATGTATTCTGTGGATCTGTTATGTATTAACTGCTGGCTACTTGTAATCTTAACATATAAAAGTTGTGAATTGTGATGGGTTAAAGGCTGAGATGTTTAGCTTTAATATCTTACGAAAGGGAAGTGTTATGCATGAAGAGAGTTAAAAATAATGTAAAAATTTGAGAGATACTAATCCTCATAATCATCTTGCAGTATACATGTATGAAGTATATTTCTAGCCTAATATTCTTACCAGTTTCCACGAGGATTATTAGTTAACTAAACATGAGACAAGAGCACTCTATGTGTTTTTCTTATGTCGAGTGACTGAGTGAGTGCTGACCAAACTGTGAGGAATGTTTGAATACTCTCACAATTAGCCTATTAGATGATTGAAGTATTATATCATCTTAAATTGTTTGCTTTTTAATTGATAAATTAGGTGTATGTGTTATGAAGTACTTCTTTGTAAGGGCAACTATTATTCTGCTATCAGAGGAAAGATACCTATTATTGCAAAAACTCTTTAAACTTGCATGTATAGAAGGGTAAGTTTTTCAAACCATCAACTGAACATTTTATAACAAACCTTGCTAAAATTCTATTATTTTTAGGTTGCTCCCTACAAGATACTTCGTATGGAAAAGGAAGATGGATCAGTAGCAACTCATGTTCTCCATGAAGAAAGCGTTACTGCGTTCAGAGATGAGATGGCTGTTTATGAGAGACAATCTGCGAACCATCAGGTAACCTCCCCTGTCTCTCTTGCACTCTAGCTTTATTTATACACCAACACTGCATCCAACCCAGTGCCTATGAGAGGCTCCTAGCCTCCTACATAGGTTGGTAGGTAGGTAGCTCTGGTATTTTCAAAATGATAACAGAGGCTAGTTACGTTAAACCCTTGATGAAACTCGACGACAATTTTTTGTTTTACATGACCAAGAAGTAAGAACCACAGGTATTTCATAATCATTTTCTGATCTAGTTGTTTATGACCCAAATTTGAAGAATGAAATCGTCTTGGCTCCATCAGAGATAGACAGTTTTCTCTTATTATATGACAAGTTAAATTACAATATTATTATCAATGCGAAATTCTAAACCCCAACTTTTACATATCGTTTCTGAATTCTGATACCCTCTATCCAAGTTATTTTGGTCTCCCTGACTTCTTTTGAAATCTCCAATATCTCAACTCTCAACTACTCTAACCGATGCTTCATTTAGTCAACGCCTCACATGCCTAAACCATCGTAATCTTTTCTCTTATCTTATCATGCAACTCCAGCTCTATTAAGAATAGCCTTATATGCACGCCATTCATGCAAAAGCAAATAAAAAGCTCAATTGCGTAATAATATGTACGAAAAATTGTTCACAAAGTTCATTACATTTCTTTTTCTTTTGTTTTCTAAAAAAACCAATAAATTGGAGAAATTGTATTTGTTTTTTTATTTTTGACAATTTTTGTTAGTTGAGGGTATAATTGCAAGAAAGGGTGGACATCAAGTCCTCCCCGCTTCACTTAATAGAGATATCTTTTTTTCGTATTTCATATCTTGAATTGTTACCAGCTACAACACAACCATCTCAACATGCACATCTATGCTACCTCCATCTTCCTTATATGATCCTTTCTAAATGCCCAACGCTAATGTAAAAGTCTACCTACAAAATTCTCCTTTTCATTTTGAGGTATTCTACAGTTGCACAAAGTCCAATTGGTCCTCTCCATTTGAGCCACCTGATTGTATCCTATGAGTCACATCTTGGTGAATCTCCTCTCCATTCAATATTACTATGTCCTCGATTGACTGCTTCTCACTACTGAAATTGCATTCCATGTACTCCATTCTGCCCCGACTTAGCCTAAACTCTTGAAATTCTAATGTTTGCTTCCATCACTCCAGTTTAGCGTTAAGCATCTGTATTCTCATCCATCAAAAGAATACATCCGTAAACTACTTCTACATAAGGTGGCAATATTATATTTTGAACAGTTGTGCAAATTTTCCAAGATAACCCTAATTTATACGAAACTTCTTGCCTTCTTGTTCTGAATTCGTTTGAGATTGTTTAATTCATAATGACTACGAATTGTTCAGAGATTATTCAAAGGCCCGTGTATATGGTGCTATTGATAGATTTTACATGATCCTCATATCAGTGATGAGTTCTTGATTTAATTTTGGTCTGTATAAGCTGATGTTAAGCATATAATTGTACTTGTAAGAAAGAAAGTCTGTGAGTTAAGGTCATGATATGCAAGAATCAAACAACTTCCTTTCCCTTTTGTTCTATAATATGTATGTTATTACCTATATATTGCAGGGCTTGTTATCTATTGACTTAGAGTCCAAAGCAGCATTCATAAATGATCGTCAGGCAATTACTAATGTGTTGCTTCCTGCATTAGTTGTAATATAAACATATCATCCTTGATGACTAGAAATTGATGATTTAAAGCTTATCTATGTTCAGGATTTATCAGACAGTGTAGATTGTCAAAGCGATCATAGAAGTTATCCTCTCTTCAGCTTTTCTCAAGCTGCTATGGGCTTCTTTGCTAGTATTGCTGGGAATTTATTCAAATCACATGGTTCGACGTCCCTACCACAGCACATGTCATGCTCCCATGCAATCAATGAAAGCCAAATGGGAAATTTTGACGGGGAAGATATTATTGAAACTTGTGACTTGTTCCCAGATATCCACTCAATGAAAAACAGTGGCTTTGATGCTTATAGGAGCATAAATGTGAAGCAAACAGTTGACAAGAAGTCAGAAGATATAGAGTCACTGCCTGTATCTATAACTAAAGGATTTAGACGGTTCAAGCAGTTTGATATAGTGAGCGATGCATCTGATCATCACTTTGCTGATGGCAAGGGAGCAGTATTATCCCAGGCAAGGCCATAGCTTCCTTCTGGAGCTTAAGTAGCTAATATACTATGTTTTACTGTAAATTCATGTTTTTTAATATGCTTTTTGCAGATTAAAAAAGGTTGGTTGAAGAAGGTTCAGCAGGAATGGAGCATTCTAGAGAAAGACCTTCCGGGTAAGAGCATATTGGTTTCTTAGTGATTTTTTTTATGCTATAGAAAAGGTCATCTCTTATTTTTGCCATTAAACACTAGTTAATGTAATGATTACATTTGTACATTCTTCTTTCCCCGCTCTTGGACTAACAAAATTCTATTTTACCAAAGCAGAAACAATTAATGTTCGAATTTATGAGGAGAGAATGGATTTGGTTCGTGCAGCAATTGTTGGTGCTCCTGGAACACCCTACCATGATGGCCTTTTCTTCTTTGATATATTGCTCCCCCCTGATTATCCTCATGTACCACCTGTGAGTGTTGATTTCTTTCATCCTTTAATTATTACTGGCACACTATCCCAAAGTCTGTTTTCTATGTTGCTTGGACTTTGGACTTGTCGCTTGGTACGGGTGAGAAAATTGAACCCAATAGAATTTGCGAATTTGAGTGATGTGCAACGTATTGGGTGTTACTGTGGCACCATGCAATTGGACATGCCTAACGAGATATTTAGCAAACGGAAATAGCATTTCCATCACTAAGGCGGCCCTGTTTTTATCACCTGAATAAGTTACGAAGTTTGGGCACCTGATAAGTTCAATAAGGGGGTAGTTACTTCAACTTACCCATAAAGAATTCCAAGGGTCAATATCTTCATTTAAGTTTCACCTCGGAAAAAAGAAAGAAAGAGAAGGAATGTTGGTGGGTGTTACATAATGAAGGAATATAGCATATGTGTGATAATGAAAAGTTGAAAGAAGGGAATTGTTTCTTTTTTTTAGCTTATTTGACTAAAGTCTTGGGAGGTGGTACCCAAGAGATTAAATCTTGTATACATCAGAAAAAGAAAAAAAGGGAAAATATAAGGCAATTCTCTTTTTGCATAAAATATTTATGATATGAAGGGAAATTGAGACAGTTTTGTTTTGCTTAATCTGATACAGCTAGTGCATTACCACTCTGGTGGTTTGCGTCTCAATCCAAATCTTTACGAGTCAGGAAGGGTGTGCCTCAGCCTCCTTAACACTTGGACTGGCACAGGATCTGAAGTGTGGAATCCAGGAAGCTCAACTATTCTTCAAGTTCTTCTCTCTCTTCAGGCCCTTGTCCTTAATGAAAAGCCCTATTTCAACGAGGCAGGCTATGATGAACAGATAGGAAGAGCAGAGGGAGAGAACAACTCCATAAGCTACAACGAAAATGCTTATCTCGGTACTTGCAAATGTATGCTGTACCTACTGCGAAAGCCACCCAAGGTATGATATTACTTCTTAAGTTCCAAGTTGCTCAATTTTTTTGGGGAAAAAGTTACTCATTGCATCCTGTGTTTATTTAACATCAAATTATATGAGTTCATCTAAAAGTTTTTACATGTTGGTAATATTTGGGGAAATGGCTTGCAGATAGAAATTCATTCATGCCTTCCTAATCTATTTTGATTTTGTTAGAACTTCATGTTATTTCAATTTTTTTGGGATGCAAGGGTAATTCTCTATCTTATTTGTAAACCTTAGATCATTGATTGTTGTATTGCTATTAAGCAGCATTTTGAAGAGTTGGTCGAGGAACACTTTGACAGACGTTCTAAGCATATACTGTCAGCTTGCAAAGCTTATATGAATGGGGCACCTATTGGTTTCTTGACCAAAGGTGAACATGAAAAGGGAAATTCCATGGGGTTCAAGATTATGCTAGCTAAGCTTTTTCCCAAGCTCGTGCAAGCGTTTTCTGTCAAAGGAATCGATTGCAGCCCGTTTATTGAGCCAGAGGAATGAAAGATATGTTACCATATCGCACGTTGCTGTGCTGGTGACAATATCTAACGATGTTAAAGTTGTTTTGTACAATATGTGAAATAGAAATTTATTGTTGGTGTTGTCAATTGGGTGTGTTTGTGAAGAAATTTACTGTGTCCTTGTGCACTTGTGAAATGTATAGTATTCTGTTTGGGAAGCGTCTGTATTGTTTTACCTATACTACCCGCTTGTTGGTAGAATGTGTTGCTATGATTGAATTGTAATATATGAACTGAAATGTTTGAAATAAAAGAAATTGCTGTATGATTTACTAGTTGTCTTGATGCATCATTTTAGTAGCACTTTTTATACATTGAAGATACAATATATTTCTCCCTTTCTTTAACTTGTCACATTGAAAGTTTCATATTAATCACAACATATCTATACATGAATTAGGGGTGTTTATAATCGAGTACCCGATTTTTCGGGTACTCAGATATGCAGGTACCTGCAAAGGCGGGTAGTTGAAAATCCGACTGTGACCCGACCTGGAAAAACCAGGTACCCGTGCGTCGGGTACCCGATTTTACCAGGTCGGGGAATAAGGTACTCGGGGAAAAAACACCTATTAGTTACTACCACTGCCACTGTAACTTGAAGACTTGCATTATGCAACAAACACCATGGTATAGTGCCACTGTGCCTAGTGCCCACTACCTTCCAAATTCCAAAATGCAAAGTTACCAACTTGCCACTGTAATCAAAGCCTGGTATGTCAAGCAAAATCCAAAAAATAGAAGACATGAAAATGGAACATAGTAAGAGAACAGACAGTGAACTCAAAACCGGAAATAAACCGTGAATGGGCCAGGCCCCAGCATGCTGAAAGCAAAAGAAAGAAATTTGTTCGCTTTTTCCAGATCGGGTACCTGGTTCGTCAAAATCAGATATTTTTGAAAAATTACTAGGTTTTTTCCAAGCAGGTTAACGGGTCGGGTTTTTCTGAACACCCTCAAGTAGTATCTACCTCTTAGGCTCTCACATATCTTTCTTTTTTACATGAGAGGGGAGACCATATGTCTCCAACTTATCCCTACTTTCTCCATTGTTGTAATATTTGTGCACTGTTGTGCGGTAATATTCAGATTGTACCTGACCAGTTTTAGCGATATGCCCAGAGATGAGGATATGTCCAGGTTCTGCCTGCATGACCGTCAAGCACGTGGTAATGTTCCGCGTTGAATGAAGTCATCACCCGTTGAAGCAGTTGAGATAAAGAGGAGGAAGATTGCCATAAATCAAGGAGTCTTCATCTGGAATATTTGTTACTTGTAACAACCAATAACGGTAACTAGGTTAGTTCCTTTTTATTATAAATAGATTAACATGTAGCCAAGTATAAGGCATCAGATTACATGCTATTCTATTCTTCTTCTTCTCAATACTCTTTTACTTTCAAAGCTATACTTCCAACAATACTACGATCAATATTATTCATCTTTATTTAGCACTTAAATTGATTAAGTAATTTAAATAACTTTCAAGGTATGACTCAATAAAATATTTGATTATTTAAAACATTAAATATCCTTTGACTTTAAAAATAGTCAGCACTTTAAGAAATTAATTATTTAAATACTAAAATATATTTATAAAATTCATAATATTGGTGGGGATTACAAGTCTACCCCTCTTAAAAGAAGTTTCGTCCTGAAACTTGGCATGAAAACCCTTACAGTTTCAAAATTTTGACTCAAAACTTCCATTTGGAAATACTTGTGTCACAACGTGTGCACACTTTACCAACTTTAAAACCACTTGTGTTACTCATGAACACATTTTTCTATGCGGAGAACTAATTTATTTTGCACCGACATGTGCAAATCGCCAAAATAAGCATAAAAATACCATAAAATATGGCAAAAAGCGCGAAATTTTATCGCATTCTACCCCCTTAAAGAAAACGAATTACGCCCTCGTAACTCACCTCAATGAATAACTCAGGATATTTCTTCTTCATTTCATCTTCGGCTTCCCACGTTGCCTCTTCGGATTCATGGTTAGACCAAAGTACTTTCACTATATTCACATTCTTATTGCGTGTACTACACACCTTTCTACCCAAGATTTTCACAGGTATTTCCTCATACGTGAGGCTACTATCGATTTGAATTCTTTCGGGCTCCAGAACAGGATTCTCAAATAGTACCATTGCCATTTCTCGTCTTTGGCAAAGCAGTCACAAAGTCCATTGATATAGAATCCCACTTCCATCCAGGAACCTTTAAGGATTGAACCTTCCCCATTGGTCTCTTATGGTCAATCTTTACTTTATGACAGGTCAGACACTTTGACACGAACTCAGCGACTTCATGCTTCATATTCTGCCACCAATAAATCTCCTTGAGATCCTTATACAACTTATCACCCCCCAGGGTGCACAGAATATGGAGTATTATGCCCCTCTTCCATAAGCTTCCTCTTCAGCTCTTCACACTTCTGTGGTACACACCACCTTCCCTTGAACCTCAAGCTTCCATCATCATGAATCTTAAAGTCAACTTCTTTCCTTTGCCTCATCTTCTCTTTAATCTTATCTAGGTGCTCGTCTCCAACTGGACCCTCTTTGATCTCATCGAAAATTGACGATCCCAATGACAAAGCACTCAATCTAGACTAAGCCTTTGCATATCTCAGTACAATTCCTCGGGAACTACCAACGCATTCACACTATGACTCGACTTCCTACTCAAAGCATCGGCGACTACATTCGCCTTCCCCTCATGATACTAGATATCTAGGTCATAGTCATTAATCAATTCTAACCACCTTCTCTGCCTCATATTGATATCCTTCTGGGTGAAAATGTACTTCAAACTCTTATGATCAGTAAAGATCTTTCAAGTAGCTCCATATAGGTAATATCTCCAAATTTTCAAGGCATACACAATAGCAACTAACTGTAGGTCATGGGTAGGATAATTAGACTCATACGGTTTCAACTGGCGCGAAGCATACGCGATCATCTTCCCACTTTGCTGCAGAACACACCCCAATCCATTCTTCGAAGCATCACTATACACCTCGAATCCTTCATTTCCGTCAAGCAGGGTTAAAATAGGTGCAGAGGTCAGACGCTCCTTCAAAGTCTGAAAAGCTTCCTCACACTTCTCACTCCACTTAAATTTTGACTTTTTCTTCATCAAATTAGTCATTGACCTTGCTATCTTCGAGAAATCTCTCACAAATGTCCTAGAATAGTCAGCTAATCCCAGAAAACTCCTAATATCTGACACATTCTTCGGTGTAGGCCACACTCATTAACAGCTTGAATCTTTGCAGGGTCCACATAAACTCCTTCTTTTGACACATAATGACCCAAAAACGCTACTTTCTCCAATCAGAACTCACACTTAGAGAACTTGGCATACAATTGGTTCTTCCTAAGCGTCTCCAAGACTATCCTCAAATGCTCATCATGCTCTTCTTCACTCTTTGAATAGATCAAAATATCATCAATGAACACCACAACGAACTTATCCAAAAACTCATGGAATATTCTATTCATCAAGTCCAGAAATATGGCCGGAGTATTGGTCAGTCCAAACGGCATCACAGTAAATTCATAATGACCATAACGCGTCCTAAACGCAGTCTTAGGTATATCCCGAACGCGAATCGATCTTCGAAAACACACTTGCTCCATTCAACCGTATAGAATGGCAAAGGATACTTGTTCTTGATGGTCACATTATTCAACTCCCTATAGTCAATGCAGAACCTCATACTTCCATTTTTCTTCTTCACAAATAGTACAGGAGCTCCCCCAAGGTGATGCACTAGGCCTATTATAACCCTTCTCTAATAGTTCTTGCAACTGCGTCTTCAACTCGCTCATCTCAGGAGGTGCCATTCTATATGGTGCCTTAGAAATAGGTTCAGTACCAGGAACTAAGTCTATGGTGAACTCAACGACGATCTTAGACGGCATACCAAAAATCTCTCTTGGAAACATATCCATAAACTCATTCACAATCGGTACGTCCTCAATCTTCAATTCAACATCTTTGGTCACATCTCGCACACTACAGAAGAATAACTCGCACCCCTTCTTTACCAACTTCTTCACTTGCATTGCGGAGATGATCCCAAAATTATTAGGCTTCCCAAATCGTCGGTATGAAGTTAATTTCCCTAAAGGGCTTCTCAGCACTACCTTCTGAGCTTCACTATCTATCTTGGCCTTATAGAAACCTAACCAGTTCATCCCCAGAATAACATCTAGGTCTCTCAAATTGAACTCTATCAGATTAGAAGGAAAAAACACAATCTCCTATCCTCAGAGTTAAGTCTCTATACAACCTAGTACACCTTATAACCTCTCCAGTAGGTATACTCACAAGCAAGTCAATTACTTCAAAGTCTACTAAACCCCAAACTTTTTATAGCGGACGACAAATAAATGAATAGGTAGCTCCAGAATCAAATAACGCTTTAACGAGAACAAAGTTAATAGAAAAAGTACCAGAAACTACGTCGACAGATTTTTCAGCTTCATTGCGGCTCATCACGAATAGTTTACCCGGAGCTTTACTCTAGGTGTTGTTGTTGCTCTCATTAGCAAGCTTATTGTAGCTTCCTTGACTGTTCTGCGATCCTATAGGCTTCGACCCTTGGTTGTTTGATTGGTTGAACCCAGACCTTCCCTGATTACCACTCCCATTACCATTCTGCTCTTTCTTCTGCTTGGTGAAGCACTCAAACTCTCTATGCCCCTTCTTTTGGCTGTAATGACAGGTCACTAGGTACCCTTTACAGTCTCTACCAGGGTGATTCTTGTTACACCTCTTGCAGTTGTAACTCCTCTCAGACTGGTCCTTACCATTAAGCCTTGGCCATTCCTTATTAAAATTCCCCTGATTTCCTCCAGCATTGAAATATTTTCTTTTCTCGCCTACTACAACATTCTTCTTATCACGCCTCGACTGAAGACCATAAATATGGGAAGCTTTCCCATAAACAACATCTAGGGACGCAAACGTATCACCACCTAATCCCAATTGAATTTCTTCAGTCAAACCTTTGAGCTTTCAGCTCTTCAGTAGCTACAACCTCAGGTGCAAATCTAGACAATGCTATGAACTTGCTATATTACTCGAAAATGGTCATACTCCCCATCCTAAGGTTTATGAACTCCTGAGCCTTTTGCTCCCTCATAAAAGTAAGGTAAAATTTTCCTCTTAAAATAGCAATAAACGAATCCCAATTAAACCCTTCCACAGCACTAAGCCTATTTCCATTTTCCTTCCACCATAAATCAGCCTCATCCTTCAGATAACACAGCCTGACCTACTTTCATAGCCTCAGGACAATTCACAGCCCCCAAAATTTTTTTCGAGCTCCCTAATCCAGCTCTCTAAGAATGTAGATTCAGCTTACCCCTTAAAGAACGACAGCTTAATCTTAGCTAGTCTCTCAAACATATCCCATACAGGATGAGGACGTTCAGCCCTTTCTTGAGTCGGTTTCTCAACCAATAGGCGAATAGCAGAGGCTAACGCGGTATCGTTGTTTGCCATTCTACTTCGCGACCTGAAATTTAACGTAGATCTGCTTTAAGTTTCGATTCACAACTACTTGCCATTTACTGTGAAGGCATCAATTCGATGTGATCATACAAGATCGCACCATAATAAAATTCTATGGAATTATAATAGCACTAAGTTCAATCACTATGAACCATAACAAACATATAGTCACTCACGAATAAACATTCACATCAATAATATATAAGGATCAAATGGAATCAATCACAATAATTAAATAAAATATTTCCCATTTGCGTACTAGAATAAATTGTTACTCAACTCGAATAACTAAATAATTACTTTTATTCCTCAAAACAATGAGAATAATATTTTTCCAATCCACAATAACCAAACTTATTCCTCAACGAAATAAAGATTCTAAAGAAAAGAAATTTAAACCATTGTAGCTTAGCTACTTATTCAACTACTAATCTTAGAACATGAATAAATATTCTATGGAGTTACATTATCATTCCTATCCATATTTTCTTTGTACTTCTCTGGAGTAAACATTTCATCTTCAAAGTCTTCAATGTTGTAATACTCCGTATTTTTTGGAGTTAATTTTTATAAATAACAAAAATATAAAGAATAAAGTCGAAAGTATTTTTAATACTATTTACAGATGCATATAGTTTGAGTAAACCTACAGTTATAATTTAACTATACAACCTACTTTTTGTACCTAATTATATTACAATTTGGTTTTGTTTTATTTTCCAAATAAATAAAATAAGAAATCGGAATTTGATTTGGAAACAAATCCCATTAAACCTAGATTTCTCATGCTATAAATAAGAGAAAAAAATAAAAAGTAAAAATTATAACTTCCTCAATTAGCCCTTTTTCCCCCAAGAGAATTTTTCTCTCTCCTCCTTTTCTCCTATTACGTCCTTTTCCCTTTTCTTCCTCGTCACACCCCTTTCTCCTCCTCCACACTACTTTTCCTCTCCTCCCCTGAGTTCTCGTCGGCCTACAAGGCTTGCGTCACGTGTGTACGATGTGCAAGTGTGGTGTGCGAGCGTGTGTCGAGCGAGGGTTGTACGAGTCGTCGCTGCTGTCGAGGCGAGTCGAGGGTGCTACGCGAGTGTGCGTACGAATCGTCTGTGTACTGGCCGAGTCGAGGGTGTGTGCGACGCCAGGTGGTGGTGCGAGTCGAGTGCTAGACGAGTCGAGGTTGAGCGAGGCAAGGGTTCTGCGGGTCGTGCGAGTGTGCGACGTATGGTGTGTTGTGCGTGCGGGGGTTCCGACGTGCAATGTCTGTGTGTTGTGTGAGTACGTGGCTCGCGCCGAGGTGTTGGGTCGCGTAGTGCTGCCGTCGGAGTTCCTCATGTCGCCGGTGGTCATCGCCGGCGAGTCGATTCAATATAAAAAAAATCCTTCTTTTCTACTTTAATTTAATTGTAAATTGTGATTTTGTAATTCTTATGCATATATCTTGGATTAAGTTTGTATTATAAACAAAGCATGTTATAAGTTAAAGGAAATCCGATTTACAAACGTATTATTAAGTCCTAAGTATGTTAGTTTCAATAAAGTTTATGAAAAGAGAGTTTAAACAAGAAGTTTGATTATTTTTAATATTCAAAACATCATATTTTACATAGCCAGATAAGCTGATTTTTATTTTAATAATATCAAGGACTTAGCACTGAAATACTTTTATAGTTCGATTAGGTCTCAATTTCATAAGCGAAACGTTTTAAGTAGTCAACGAAGATTCTCCGTTACAAGGTACGTACGTGTCCTAGTTCAGTTCGATACATTAGTATCATGTTTAGGTTATGAATTGTTATATTGGAACCTAGAATCATGATAGGGAACTACTGTTGATTATGATTGATGAGATTGTTTGGTAACATGAAATCAATTGGAAATCTATATGTATTTCCTTATTGTATGACTTGTGAGTTGGAATGAATTTTTATTGGAATGCGTAATTATATCGTATCACAAGCATGAAATGAGTATTGGATTGGAATCCTATGAATTATTGTTGTAGCAAGTATGTTACAAGAGGTTGCCTAAACTAAAGACTTAACCTAAGAAGGAGAATGAAATGATTATATGCTTAATGTTGTGTGAATGAACATCACTAAGAAGGATCTTTGGCGATAAGCTTGTAGTTGGAATCCCTACAAGTAGTGAACAATGGGGGGAGTGTGGGACTTGTTTTACACTCCTACGCAGGCCTATTATGACGATAGTAGTGTCCTTATAAATTTTGATAACTCAAGTAGGCAGAAGGTTCTGTACGATCTTGGGGGTATGCATACTAAGGTGATGGATGTGGAACAGAACAAAACCTTATTTACATTCCGTCTAATAGACCAAGTGTCTATTAAGGTTTAAGTAGCCCGTATGATTCTAGAAAGATGACGGTGCTCGTTCGATGCCAAATAAAATTGTAAAAACGGAATGTAATGTTTTTGTAGTATCATGTTTAGGAATTGTAGTTACTCTTCTATTTATGTTTAGTGTACTATTTAACTGCTTAAGTACGTACTCAGCATAGCTGATTGTTTGTCATTTGTGTTGTTTGAACCATTGATATTTCAATGGGGAGCAGATTATGTATGCTGGTGATGCTGCATGAGTTCGGGCATAAGGGGGATACTTTTGATTATAAACTTTTAAAGTGTTTTTATTAAACCTTCTAGAGTTTGTTTATGATTTACTTAGTTAATGGTGTTAAATAAAAAGGGGTCAATAGTGATTCCTAAGTTGTAGTTAACATTTTATTTCCGCTGCAATTTAGTTTTCATAATAAGGAGTAAGTTAATGTTTGGATTACAATAAGGCTTGCGTTTCACCGCGGCGGTAACACTCCCAAAATCGATGCAACGTAGTTTAGACGTGTATGGATTTTGGGGGTGTTACAAAACTGGTATCAGAGCCAAAAGTTCCTATTTTTAAAGATGTTTCAAAAGATTTTAAAATGGGTAGTATGGAATAGGAGCATATAGTTTACTTTTACGTGCATTAAATCATAGGAATGATTTTATTTGTAATTCCTTTCTTGTCTTACTTGTCTAATATGTTTATAGAAAGTATGCAAATACTGTGGAGTGAATCAAATCTCCTGATTATATGGAATTTGGTGTTGGTTGTTTGATTGAATTTGTGAAAGGTTATTTGAAACCTTCGAAGTATGAATATATTAGGAGGATGTACAAGGATAGGTACATAGATTGTGATGTTTTATAGAAGCACTAAGTTAGATATTGAAATTTCTCGACTTCTTTAAAAAAAATGAAGTAATGAAATATTTTATTCACTAAGATTTCAAATTAGTATAATGTTTCAAAAAGGTATTGAACGAAAACCTTATTTCGAATATTTTTGGAAAGAACCATCTATTTGTTGTAAATATTTTGAACTTGGTTAAGGAATTCTAAAATTGAAAATAATCGTTTTACCTCTTATATATGTATATATATAATGTATACTTAAAAACCTTTACTTCGCAAAAACTTAGACTATTTTCTTTCTTTAATTTCGCAGATGGTTTACGACATAGGTCCTAAGGAATACCTGATGAAACACCGAATAGCGGAAGATTGGGACATCTGGGCCTATAAGATGAAAGCTGATATGGAATATAGGACCTTGCAGGGAGATACTAGACTAAGAACTGAAATAGAGAAAATATACTTTATGCTTCAGTACGTCCCTAAGGAGGAACCCTACCTTTTCGTACACCGTAGATATGGGGATATATGGTCAGAAAATGGAGGTTTTAATGCAACCAAACACACTGACTGGAACCAATACCTTCCTACTGTAGGGCATTTCGTCACTGTGAAAATGAATGGAGAATTCGTGAGAAAAGAAGTTGGGAGCCCTCTACCTCATCACCTCCAGTTAGAGGAACCTATCAGGTGGGGGAAAGCTTGGGAACTAAGGCGTTAGATGTGAATTCTGAGAATCCTAGAGGTAAACCTAAGCCACAAGCATCACCTAGAGCTGTAAAAAGAGAAGGATACCAAAGTTTTGAGGATAAGTTCATGCCCGAGGACTACCAAATAGCGTCAAACCTTAGAACTGTTACCTACATTTCCGTTAATGAAGGGAATAATAGGACATTTATCACAGTGATTGAGAAAAATCATGTTGCACCTATACTTGACGTAGAAAATGAGGAAGAGGGAGATCCTAATGAAAATGAGCCTGCTGAAGGGGATCAGATTGAGGAAAATGATCACGAAGAAGAAGATCCCATAGAAGAAGAACCCATAGAAGAGGAAGAACCCATGGGGAAAGATGAACCTATAGAGGATGACAAGCCTTCTGAGGACGAAGCAGACATGGAAGAAGGAATAGAAAATCCTAACTCAGATGACGAAGCTCACCATTATAGTCCCTAGTTTCTTTTGAAAGTATAATTAGGATTAGAATATTATTTTATTTGTTTATTTCAGTTTTAATAAGGCTTGCATGCCATGTAACAAATTAGCATTCTTTTATTCCTTTATTTATTCATATTATGTTTTCCTTAGAAACAATAAATTTTCCCTTTTCAATAATAATACAATATTTTCATTCTTTTATTATTTTGATGTAACGTCTTATTTGAGATGTTTATATTGCAAGTCAATAGAGACTTAATGATTTTTTGCAATAAAAACGTGTGTATGAACGTGCAAATGTGTAATAGTTAAGTGAATAAACGACTATGTATATGTCACTGAGACAGCCGTTGTGCCTTTTTTCAGCACAGAATGGTTCGTCAGGGTGGCACGTCTGATACCTCCCTGAATTTCGAACAATCGATTCATGACTAGTCACTTAGTGCAGATCACAGCTAACCTATCCCAAGGACATAACCGGGATGGGAACTTGTCTAAAAAGGTTGCCCATAGGAACCCACCAGTACTGAATGGGAAAGAGGGCCTAAAGAAGTGGAAAACTGGGTTGGGGAGTTTGATAAGCTTTTCTTTACCTTCACATGTCCAGATGACAAGACTGTGCCCTTAGCAAGCTATTACCTACAGGGGAATGTCCCACTTTTAGTGGACTCAAGCTAAGGACAACCTCCTAAAACAACCTGACTTTGGGTGGGAAACTTTTAAGAAAGCCCTAAGGGATAAGTATTACCCACCTTACCTCAAAAAGCAGAAAGCCCAAGAGTTTATGATGCTGGAGCAAGGGAACTTGTCTTTTGAGGAATATTACCGCAAATTCATTGAGCTGATGAGATTTGCTCCTAAAATTGCCCCTACTGAGGAAGCTAAGGCCTCACACTTTGAATTAGGGCTCACCCTTGACCTACAAGGGAGACAGGGGGGAGATACTTTCACCTCGTTGGACCATGTTTTTGGCAAAGCTGCCCACTTATATGCAATAAGGGAAAGAGAGGAAGGAGGTAAACAAGGTGAGAAATGAAAGGAGAATCCAAACCCCGAGGTTCAGAGATTTGAAAAGAAACACCATGGGAACCAGAACAATCAAACCTCCCAAAGACACTTCGTTAAGGGACCCAACAACAACATTCACCACAATAACAATAACCGCAACAATAACACCAACAACCGCGGACCTAAGTGTGTGTATAGGTGTAAGAAGTGCCCAAGCAACCATCCTGGGAGAGATTGCGAGGGTAATAAGGTGGAGTGTCGTGAATGTGGGAAAATGGGGCATAGAGCGTACGATTGCTATTCGAAGAATAAGGTTAACCCGAACGGCCAGAAGAAAGGGAAATATGGAGACAAGCCTAGGAATAGGAATGGTGAAAATGCATTAAATGGGTCAGGGAACTCTAATTACTCCAAACCACCAACCAATGCAAATAATCAGGCACCAAATGGGAACCATGTGACCAACAAAAATGATAATAAGGGCAAAGGGAAGCTGTATATGATGATGGCTAGCGAAGAGGAAGCTCGTAGAGATGTTGTCACGGGTACTTTCTCTATCAACTCAATTCCTGTTAAAGTATTGTTTGATTCTGGAGCATCTTTTTCTTTTATTGCCCATACAACAGTTAGAACTCTAGAAATGGTTGAGTCTGAGTCAAAAACTGTACCTATAGTTATTCCGTCTAGGGATACCGTTAATTGCTCTAAGAAATTCCTGAACGTCTCACTGAAAATAGGGGAGGGCTTCTTTCCTTCCGATCTAATAGAGTTTAACTTATCGAACCTAGACGTCATTTTGGGAATGGATTGGCTTGGGAAGTACAAGGCTAAGATAAATTGTGATGCACAAAAGGTGGTACTGAGAGATCCTTCGGGAAAAAAGGGTGTCACATAGGAGAATACCTCAAGAACCAGGGATTAAAGTAATCAATGCCTTGCAACTTAAGAGTTATATAGACAAAGGATGTCCTCTATTTATGTGTTCCGTGAGAAGGGTTGAGGATGATCCATTGAGACCTGATGATGTGCATATAGTCAGAGAGTTCCAGGATGTTTTTCCTGAAGAAATACCTGGTATGCCTCCAAGGAGAGATGTAGAGTTCACTGTTGACCTAGTACCTGGATAATTTAACTTCAAAACCGACGAAAAGAAAGAAAGAGATAAACCTTACGAACAGGACATCCGAAGAGCTTGCGTCTGCGATTATGCTCATATTAGCAGTAAGGAGCAAGTAATTCCCCAATCCACCTAAAAGTCGACAATCCCTAGCGCAATGACCTTCCTTTCCACACCTAAAACACGCGCTGCCACCTCCGACAGTAGAAATTTGGCATTTTCTCGTCGTCTGAACCCTAATTGTTTATCTTTTATGGTTTTCTGGTGGAAGCCATAAAAGTCGACAGAAGAGGAGAGATCATAAAGGAAGGAGTGAGAGGGAGCAAGATGGGGAAGACCTTGGCAAAAGAGGAAAGAGAGTCATAGACTCAGAAGAGAGAAGAGAGAAACAACACCCAAAAGACAAAAGACAGGGAAAAGGAGACAGAAAGAAGACATCGTGTGGCTCAGATGGAACAACAGATGAAGGGATGAGATTTGCCAACCTTAGGAACATAAAGTACGGGCTTTTGAGACTCATAACACTATTCGGATGAACAGTAGGCCAACTTCCAACTTTTAAAGGGTTATGAATTATGAATAATAGATTAAAATAGATAGATACCTTAACAGCCTGACCCAATATTTTCGGCACACTGAACTACCTTTGCATGGAGTATTATACAACACCCTTACGGCCTTACCAAAACCCTGAACTTTATAAACCTCTTTGCTTCCCTCACTCATACCCATACGGAAACTGAGGCTCGAATTGATCTTCAAAGCTCGTTTCAGGTTTTTTGTTTTCCTTACTTTTGTTGCGCTTGTTCATGTGAAATTTCAATTCTTGCGATTTTTCATGTGAAATTTCAATTCTTGTGATTTTTAAGAACTACTTCAATTGATTATTCCTGCGATCTATTGATTTTATGGGGTTGTTATTGTTTGTTTCATGAATTTATTTCATGTTTTTAGGGATAATTTACATGTTATAAAGCCTTTTGATTGGAACTTTTATGTTGGGCAGGGTATTTATGTTACCGATTTGTAGATGGACATATTTTGGTGCGGTTGGTCATTTGTTCTTCATCAAATTAATATTTGAAGTCTTGTGACTGGAAATCTGGAATGAATTACCTGTTATTCCGGCCCAGGACGACCGCCCCTCCTGCCCTGTCTCAGGGACGGGCCTGTTCTCGGTTGCAATTGGTTTTAGAGAGTTTACTTGAAGTCATGTCCTAATTTATGTTAGGGTTTATGCGATATATTTTTTGTAAAGAAAATAATAATAACTGGGCTGCAATCTCTAAATTATGCAATTTACAAGTGCATGAGTCCTCTTTTATCCCTTAAAGTTTTCATCTTTATCATTTTTTTTTTTTTGGAATTTCAAGTATTAATTGTGCAATTTACAAGTGCAGGAGTCCTCTTTATCCCTTAAAGTATTCATCTTTATCATTTTCTTAATCTCAAGTACTGTATTTTGGTTGCTCTAGACCCAATGAACACTGTTAAAAATAATAATAACTGGGCTGCAATCTGTTAATTATGCAATTTACAAGTGCATGAGTCCTCTTTATCCCTTACAGTTTTCATCTTTAACATTTTCTTAATCTCAAGTATTGTATTTTGGTTGCTCTAGACCCACTGAAGACTGTTAAAAATAATAATAACTGGGCTGCAATTTTTTAATTATGCAATTTACAAGTGCATGAGTCCTCTTTATCCCTTAAAGTTTTCATCTTTATCATTTTCTTCGAAATCTCAAGTACTGTATTTTGGTTGCTCTAGACCCTATGGAGACCGATGAAAATAATAATAACTGGGCTGCATATTGCAATGTCTTAATTATGCAATTTACAAGTGCATGAGTCCTCTTTATCCCTTAATGTTTTCATCTTTATCATTTTATTTGAAATCTCAAGTACTGTATAATGAACACTGTTATTTGTCAGAATATCATTGTGCTTGTGCTAGTGTCATTTTATTTATGATGGAACCCTGTGAAATTCATTATGATAAGTGAAATTTTAATTCATTATTATTATTTTGTTGTTGCAAATTCATTATGTTGTGGCAGACATGAAGAGTTGGTAATGTAGCTCCTCTATCTCCCAGATTCCCACCCGAACCTTGTAGTTTTCAAGCATCCTTCCCCTCCATTGTGAGTCCAAACGTGTACAATGCATTGCATATCTTTGTTAATCGGAGATCATCTTGAGCCACTCAATTGACTGCATTATGTTAACACCCTTCTTCGTTAGTTTTGAAACTCCTCAGTCCTTTCTTTTCCTTCCCTCAGATAAAAGATGATTATCTTTACACCGGCGTGTTACTTGTAAGACATGAAAAATGAAACCATACTCTATGTTCTTTTAAAATTGATGATACTCTCTCCTTTTTTGTTTCCTTTCCACTTTGGATGTGAATATATTACTGGGGAAATTATCTTTCTGTCGAATGTTCATGTCTTCAAGAATTAGTCTTTCATCCTTTTGATATCATCTTTACATTTGCCTCTACTCATCCGTCTTTCATTGTTTTGTCACACAATTGCTCATCTAATGGAACAACTCTTATCAAATATGAACAATTAAATAGCATTTTCATTTATAAGAACAAACAGGTAGCAAATTGAGGGCATATTATAGGAAGAATACATCATTTAATTCGTGGCAAAGAAGCTTACTATTTTCGACTGTGAAAAAAGAAATCTGAAATTGGCTTGCTAATAATCAGAAAAGGAAATATTTCTTGGAGTGATATATTGCTAATTAAAGGTGGTTCATTTCTTATGAGTACGGTTTAGATTCATAGTTCAAAGTATTATGCTTTGCGAGCAACAGTTAGGACAAAGGTAGAGAGAGAGAGAGAGTGCATCCGAGTTGGTACAAGGTCTTTTTAGTTCATGTCTCCTCAGCCTTTATATATTTTGCTGTATGAAACTCTATGGACTTTATCTGAGCTTTACTATACTTAAGAAAGCTATCATGTAATGTTTGCCAGCGTGACTTTGGGGCTCTAAATGAGTGTGTTAACTAGAGGCTCTTGTTTGGGGATTCCCTTTATCACGGCATGCTGTTTGATTTTGTCATTGGATTAGCATCTTTGTCATGCTAAAGATGTGTGATAAAGCCTATAAAAAGATTGCTGATGTCTTGAATAGTATTAATATTGCACTACCAATTGAATGCCTTTCTTTTTTTAAAATCTAATTATTTGTGATTTTGATCAGGGAATTTCGTTAAGACATTGACGTTCTTAAAATGGGCAATTCAGCCAACAAAGCAGTGCCCATAGTAGTAATTAGTGTGGCTGCATCTGCATCTTGTGCTATTTGGAGGAGATATTGTGCTAGAACTGCTAGAAGTCAAACATTACGTTTCAAGGTATTTTTCATGTTTGTCTTTTGTTCTTGGATGAAACCAATGAGATGTGCAGGATCTTAAGGTTTTAGAAGCACGTGCTAGCATACACGAATACACACACATCTCTCTCTCTCTCTCTCTCTCTCTCTCTCTCTCTCTCATGTAATTGTGTGTGTTTGTTGTGTATGTATAAGTGTGTATTGTTTTTTTTTCTTATTTGATTGGTCTTAAAATGTCCATGTAGCATGTGTGTTTTTTTTTTTCATAATTCTAAAAGCTGCTCCAAAATAGGTGCTTCTTCCTGTCAAGGAAAGCTGCAGCAGAATAGATGACAAAATTTGGTTCTCCTCTCTCGTTGTGAAAGATTGCCTCAGTGAGCTTCCTGTTGAGGTTTCATCTCAAATTCTCTTGCGTTTGACAACTCGTGATGTGGCCAGAGTGGCTACATTATCACGACACTTGAGGAATGTGTGCTTGGCTTTGCCCCATCTTAACTTGGATTGGTTGGTAATGTCTGGTGTCCATGACCTTACTTTTCATGTGGATAAGAAGTGTAAACCATATGAAGAAGCATATGTGAAGAATGTGGATCAGGTTTTAGAAAAGTACAGGGATCAGAACATCCTATCATTTCACCTTTCGTGTTGCCTTGATAGCAAAACTTATGGTGGTGATACGGATCGATGGATGAGCTTTGTTGCTGCATATAAGGGTCTGCAGAGTCTTTCCCTTGAATTTATATGTGTAGATCATTGGAGAATGTTGTTCCAACGCGAATATGATGAGTTGCATCTTATCACTGGTTCCTTTATTTCTCAGTTCTCTTAT
Source organism: Beta lomatogona (assembly GCA_947646795.1). Taxonomy (NCBI): domain Eukaryota; kingdom Viridiplantae; phylum Streptophyta; class Magnoliopsida; order Caryophyllales; family Amaranthaceae; genus Beta; species Beta lomatogona. Next base: position 1,883,813 of record CANSNZ010000239.1, on the reverse strand, counting down.
TTGAAGGATTTGCATCTAGACGCATGCATTTTGAGGCTCGAGGACGGTTTTAGATTTAGTAACTTAAGTAGCCTTCATCTAAGTAATGTTATTCTAGAGGGGAGTAAATGGCAGGGTGTTTTTTCTTGTTCTTCAACCATCGAACGCTTATGGTTGAGAAGATGTAAGCTTCCCAGTAAGTTGTGCATTGGAAATAATTTCCAATGCTTGAGCTTCCTCATGATTGGATCATGTTTAGATTTGCGAGAACTAGAAGTTAGTGCCTGGGCACTACAGAGGTTTGATCTCAGTTCTGATGAACCTTTGAAGTGCTCTTTCTTTAACGTTCCCAACCTGGAAAGTGTTTATTTCCATCCGATGTGGAAATGTTGTCCAGAAGATATCTTGAACGACCTTGCAGCGAAGGTCCCTAGCCTCAAATATCTTTTCCTCCGAGGACGTTGTGCGGTGCGTGGAAATTAATGAATTTTGTCTTGATTTGTATCATTTGCTACCTTGTTGGAGAGTTTGTGTTACAAGAAATTTGTGTTCTTTTCAGATGAATTTACTACCTTCTACCCCAACTCCTATATTTCACTCGGTCTCGTTTTTACGCTTGTCCATGAATGAAGATGATGGCAATTTATTGACAGTTCTTCCTCGTCTTCTCAAAGTATTTCCGCAAATGAAAAAGCTTGAGATGAAGGTAAATACGGCTAACTTCCTCTGTATCATAGTTGAGAATAGTTTTTGAAACAAGTTTGCTACAACATGATACTTTTGAAGTGCTTCTGAATGCAACAAAAGAAAAAAAGTTAAAAATTTTGAATTATTTGTTTATGCAAGATATTTGGTGGTGGGTTAGCATTCTGTGTCATGATTTTTTCCAAAGCAAAACCATTAAACTTAAAGCCATCCTTAAGTAGGCAATTAGGAGGACCTTTATCCCTAAGCATGCTTAAGTAAGTCACTGAGGACTCGTGATATTGGTAGGATTGCTTTTCTTACTCTTGCAGATTAACATGGCTTACTATCACTTTTTTGGGTAAATAACTACCTCATGTGTTAGATTTTTAATGTCGAGGGAAAGCAAACTTGATTAAGCTTCTCACATAAAAGCTTGGTGATGCAATCTTTGATAACTGAAGTATTAGGAAAAAGGATGAAAATCTTTGACGCGTAGTCATGTGTTAGATTTTTAAGGTTGAGGGAAAGCAAACTTGATTGAGCTTCTCACATAAAAGCTTGGTGATGCAATCTTTGATAACTGAATATTAGGAAAAAGGATGAAAATCTTTGACGCGTAGTCATGTAATAAAATTCGTTGAGAATTCTCCTTCAAGAATATATTCAACACATAAATAATATTCTCGTCAAATGTCACATGATATCTCAAATGCAAACAACAATCTACTCATGATCTTGGTGGCTTGTTATTTGAAATTTTGGATTGTTGAACAATATTGTTTTGACATCAAGTTGGGTGAATTTCACACTTGTAGTTGATCTTGCCTCCCTAAGAATTGAGGCCCCATATTCAATGTCTCCTTATAAAACTGCTATCTTCATGTCAAAAAGTAATTTTTAGATGTTAGACAATCACCAAATAATCTATCATGAAAGTCCCAATAAAGTATTTAGACATCAGAAAATATACCAACCCATTTCCCCCTTCCATCTTGCCTGGACTTGATTCCATATTTGCTTGGCTGTAATAGATTGATCAAAGATTCTAGAATTCTGTTTTCTATGCCATTTACGCTTAGGTTTCTTACTTGGATTAGCTAGATGAGTTTGCATAGTTTTTCAATAATATTTAACAAACTCTTTCTCCCTACTGGCAAGGTTAACACCAACTTCTTTTTCATTATCGATAAGGGCCTTTTGCAAATCACATTCAGCCTTCAAAAGTTCCTGTTTTAATTTCGTTAGGTTGTGTATTTCAATTCCTTAAATCTTGTTCAGAGCTTTAAGCTTACCCCTTTGCCTCTTAACCTTATCTTTGAAGTGATTTTTTAATTGTATGATTTAATAATCTTTGCAATGCGAGTACAGTATATTCCGATTGCCATGTATTTGCTGAAAAGTGCTGTTATCCTGGATCATATGGTGCTTACTAAAGCTACGAAAGCCCTTGCTGGCTATGACAATCTTCATTGGTGGTTTTTTGACACAAAGTATACGGATGAAGAATGTTCAATTATTCAGGATGCATTGTTTGGAAAGGCTTCGTCAACCAATGTGGAATTGATTATTAAATAAGCTCATTTGTAATTGTCGATTTGGTCCTGGGCAATGAGGGAACTTTCTTGCCTTTCTTTGAAGATCCTAATAATGGATGTTAGATAGGAGGTTTACTAATGCATCTCTTTATTAAGGAGGCTTACAATCTCTAGTGGCTTATAGGATTGTAAATTGGTAAATGAATTTGAGTTTACCGGTTACTATGTTACAAGAATTTGGTGACTATGTTACACTTGCCGATCTTAAAATGGTTCCCATATACTATTTTTATATCAACAGATGTTGACTCATAGTATAAAACATTTTTCGGTGTTGGATTCATTTATCATATATGCACCGTCTTTAACAGCCAAATCATGAAATATATCCTCAAATTAAGGAAATTGGAGGTTTTCAAAGGCATTCAATGACGGGTTTTGTAAATTGCGGAAACTAATAATATCATAAATCAAACAAAATCATTTAAATAGGGCATTTATATCCTTGCTCCTATGAAACCGGGATGCATTATGAGAGCATAATTTCTATGAAGCTGCCACATAGGCGAATTTTTTCTTCTTTTATTAGTATATATGATTCTATATATAATTTGGAGTTGTGTATTGTAAATCATGATGGTGGAATAAAAAGTGTGCTCTTCTTACTTACTACTGTGAATTAGCTTACTGTGGACTAATTTCTTTTGTTCAGGCGCTTGCTGGTCGTTCTCAGCGACAGGGGCGATTGAAGGTATTAACAAGATTGTTACAGGCTCTCTTGTCATCCTTTCTGAGCAGGAGGCTATCGATTGCGATAGAGGCTACAATGAAGGCTGTGATAGAAGGCTCATGGACTATGCTTTTCAGTTTGCTATATCTAACCATGGGATTGATACTGAGAACGATTACCCATATGAGGCTAGACAGAAATCCTGCAATAGGAACAAGGTAAGATCTTCCACTGGGTATGTGGAATTTAGTACTATTGATTTGGCAGTATGTTAAGCTATCAATTCATGGTTTCTGCAGTTGCCACACCTCAAAGCATGGGCAAAAGAGTCCGCTAATATTAATCTAGGAGCTTTCATTGTTTCCTTGTATCATTTGGAGACCATAAACTTCTTAAATGTCGTCAAGTCTCATTTTCTTATAAACACAATGCGAATGGTTGGTTTTGGTTAGCTAGTATGAAGAACAAAATGGGAAACAATTGTTTGCATTGATAGTGACACGTGATTGATCGGTTAAGCACTTGATACAAAATCTGAGATCCACCACGATAGTTGATGAAACTTCAGAAGATGCAAGTCTTAACCAATATAGGATTGTGCTTGTCTCTTGAATAATGACAGTGAAACAAACAGAGTAAAGTCCTTTGTCATCCTCCTCCAGAATTGGTGCAATGATAACAATAATGAAGCATGCATCATAGGCTCTTTTCTGTGTTTCAGGCTTTCAGCTACATTTGGAATCTACAACTTACCATCCATTAGACGATTACAGGCATTCTCTTTATCACTTAGTGGGACATCTTGATTCTTGAGTATTTGTGTGAAAACCTATAGTGCAGCAAATGTTTATTCGTCTGACCTAGCAGTATGGCACTCGTTTGCACTATACTAAAAAATTCGGCTTCTTGAATTGCTATTAATTTTTATTTGGCTGGTGACTTTAAACAAATTCACACTTGACGAAAGCTCCTTTACCATTGTGGCAAAGAAGGGAGAAAGCAATTGAACTCTACAATAGTTCTAATGCTTCCTGTTTCAGCCTGCGCCATTTATTGGCTAGTTGCTGATTTTGTTACTAAAGTACTCAAAAAGAATCTGTGTATTGACTATTCCAGCTTGCAAGACATGTGGTAACTATCGATGGTTATGCTGATGTCCCTCCTAATCATGAGAAAGAGCTCCTAAAGGCTGTTGCAGCTCAACCAGTAAGTGTAGGCATATGTGGCAGTGAGAGAGGATTCCAATTGTACTCCAAGGTAAATTTCTTCTCTTGGCTCTTCCAATCAAAATAGCTTCTATGTTAGACGTGAAAGTTTACCAGTGTAATGTTGTACCATGCAGGGAGTCTTTACTGGCCCATGTTCGAACGCTGTAGATCATGCTGTTCTAATTGTTGGTTATGGTTCAGAGAATGGGGTTGATTACTGGATAGTTAAGAATTCATGGGGAATTGGATGGGGTATGAATGGCTATGTACACATGCAGCGGAACACTGGAGACGCGAGTGGAATCTGTGGCATCAACGTGATGCCTTCATATCCAACTAAATCAAGCCCTAATCCACCACCACCACCACCTCCGGGACCTACTAGATGTAGTCTGTTCTCAACTTGTCCAGCAGGTGAAACTTGCTGTTGTGCACGGAGGTTTCTTGGTTTTTGCTCATCATGGAAATGCTGCGAGTTAAATTCTGCAAGGATGGTGTTCATTGTTGTCCCCATGATTATCCCATTTGTGATACAAGCAAAAATGTTTGCCTCAAGGTTAGTATCAATTTCATTCTGGTTATTCAATGTTCATTAGATGGCGTGTGTCTTTTAGGGATTAATCTCAATACATAGGTGAATTCACCTTGAATAAGGGTATGAAAAGGTGCACATCCACCAGGTAAAAAGTTCCTGAAATTACTACTTTGTATCCTCAGAAGCTAAACAAACTTCCCCAACGGTCAATGATAATGATGGAAACTGATTGTGAGATGTTGATTGTGTAATAAATGTGGGGGTCTTACTTGTTAGACAAGAGCAAGTCTTGCGTGAGAATATTTGTCATTGACTTATTGTGAAACATGAAACTTTTGGCTGAAAATCGTAACAAGTTACCATGTAAGAATTTGCCTTGTTTCTAATTGCTAATTACGCTAAATTCTCAGTTTGTTCTTTGTCACTTGTTAAAAAATTATGTTGCATTTCTTTTGCAATTGATTGTCCTTCCGAATATGATGTTACTTTGTTCTGTGCAACTGGCTGTTTTTAAGGTGTATGATTGTACTATGTGAATTTTAATAACGGGATTGTTTGATCTTGTAGCGAGCAGGAAACATCATTACATCACAATAGCCAAACCTTTTAACAGTAGACAGAGCAGCTTGTGAAGTCACTAGTTTTGAATGCTATAGAAAGTATTATTTTTCCACATTGCGATATATGGGCTAGGTAGAAGAACATCCTTTATAGAGGAAAGAATTTATGTGGAAAGGTTGTCTTTATGCTGAGCTGAAGGAGTTGAATACTTGAATGTGGTGATTTTGCGGCTTGGCCTTCTTAATACCCTATTTTTCGGCTGAAGGAACTCTTTTCTACTGTACTTATTACTGTTAATATTAATAAGGAAAAATGGATCAGATTACCCCCAACTTTGGCCCGTTCGCTTTTAATACCCCCAACAATGAGTTATTTTTAAATACCCCTAACTATTGGGGAGGTTCGCCAAAAATGCACCCAGATGACTTGTAACCTGTTAGCAAGGTAAATTTTTTAATTTTTTATTTCTCTTTTATTTTTATTTTCAATTTCTACTCCCACCACTACCATTTCAGCCACCCTCTCCCCCTCCACCCCAGCCCATCCCCCTCCCTCCACCGCCACAACCCCCCGCCAGCCCAGCCCCCTCCCCACTCCCACCACCCCAAGCATCCCACCCCAACTCCCCCACCCCCACCCCCGCAGCCCCACCCCCAACTCCCCCACCCCCCACCCCCCGCACCCCACCCCCCACCCTCCTCTCGCTCATCTCTCTCCCTCTCGCTCATCCTACGACCCCCCACCCCCCCACCGTCATCTTCCCTCACCCCCACTACCACCCTTCCCGGTTCCCACAACCCACCCCCCAACTACCACCTTTCCCCGGCCCCCCATCCCCTAACCCCGTCGAAACCCTCCTCCCAAGAACCCAACCCGCAACCACAGATAAATTAATGACAGAAAATAAACAAAATCTAAAATCCACAAATCCCACAAACTCAAAAATGTATCTCAGCTTACCAATGCATCAAATAAAAGAGAGAAATTGAACCCAGTTCAAAGTAAAACAATGAAACAACAGCAGTAACACATCCATTTACCAAAAAAATTATTTTATGGGTTTCTTCAATTCTGAATTATCTTTCTCAAATTTGTTGAAGATCCAAGTTTCCAATCTCAAAGCTTAAATTCTCAAAGTTTCTCCTAAAATAAAACGTTCATTTGACAGCCATAGCACAAAAAACTCTTGCATGCCAAATTTTTGGCAGATCCCGATTTGGTATCTCGTCGAATAATTTTAGTATTGTCGGAATTTATTGCTGTCAATTTTATTAGTTCGTCGAATTGATGGAAATTGTGCGTGTGATAAATAAGTGAAGTATAGAGATGGAAAGATAGAAGGGATGAATCTGGTAAGAGGGTTGTGCCCATGCCATGCCTGTGCCAAATCGAAACTTCTCTCCACCTGCACGAATTAAACCTACGGAGGTTAGGGGAGGGGGTTTCAAAGGGGGTTAGGGGAGGGGGGGGTGGAATTTGACGGGGTGGTGGGGGTGGTTGGGGGACCGCGGGGGGGTAGGGGAGGGGGGGTCAAAGGTGGGAAGGGTGATAGTGGGGGTGAGGGAAAGTGGCGGTGGGTGGTGGGGGCAATTGGGTGATTAAAAGAGGCAAATAATGTCACAAGCAAAGCACGTGATGTTCTTTACCTGTTCATCCCAGTGATAACAGTAAATGGGGTATTTTGACGGACCTCCCAATAGTTGGGGGTATTTAAAAATAACTCATAGTTGGGAAGTATTAAAAGGCGACGGGCCAAAGTTGGGGTATTATGATCCATTTTTCCTATTAATAAAACCAAGCGATTGGATTTTTAAGAAGTCATGCCCTTTCTAAAGTAAGGGTTTGTTCTCTTCGGCATAAAACAACTGAACTGAACTGATTGCAACTGAACTGAATTAAATTATAACTAATAGTCATGATAATAATTTAGCTATCATTAATTAATAAATAAATAATAGTAATAACAATATGAATATAATATTATATTATATAATATAATATAATAAACATTAATTGATGATAATAATAGTTTTTAATAATATAATATGTTAATATTTAATAATAATTATAATAATAAAAATATTATTTAATTAATAATGAATTTATAATAATAGGTTATTAATAATAACAAGTTATTAAATAAAATAATAATAAGTTATTATGGAGGGAAACTTCCTCCCAAGATACCTCCCACATTTGGGGAATTCCTCGATACCTTTGCGGTTTGTGTTTGTCTCAAAATACCCTTACTATGGACTGCAGCTAACGCCGTTAATTTTTTTCCTCTCCCCTCTCCATCTTCATCTTCTTCATCTCTCCTCCCATCTTCTTCACCTCTCTTCCCATCTTCTTCACCACCACCCATCTTCTTCACCACTCATCTTATTTCTTAACCTTCAAAACTTCAAAGACAAAAAAAAAAAAAAAAAAAAATTCATCTACTGCTTCAAAAATTCACGCCAGAATATTATAAAATGAAATAAACAACAAAATATGAAAAAAGAAAAAAAACCCAAAAATGTAGCAATGTCAGTTTTTATCTTTTTTGAAAGCAAATTAGCGATCTTTTACAGGAAACCCAAACAAAACAAAAAAAACCATTACTCCATTGGAGCTTTAAAATTGACCCACCATACTAAATTTATCACTGAAGTTTACCTAACAAGACCAATTGCGTGGCACGCCATGAATTCCTGAAAGAAATTGAAATCAAAGTATGGAATACCTGAAAATTGAAAACAGGAATGGAGGAGAGAGAAAAGCTAAAAGACAATTGAATTGAATGAAAATGTTTGTAATCACTAATCAGAAAGTAGGAACTATGAAGTAGGAAGAGTGAGAGTCTGAGAGATGACGAATGAAATTAGAAAGTATGAATATACGAAGAGAGAGACTGAGGGAGTGAGAAATGAGAAAAAAAAAAATACGAAAAAAGAAAAAAAAAACAAAAAATGCAGCAATGTCAGGGTGGTGGGAGGAGAGAGAAAATTCTGAGAAAATTGGGGAAAGCTTGGAGGATAGTGGAGGAGAGAGAAAGCTTGGAGGTTAATCAATGGAGGATGGTGGGAGGAAAGAGAGAAAACTGGAGAGAAAGAGAGAAAAAGTTAACGGCGTTAGGGTTCTGTCAAGAGTAAGGGTATTTTGAGCACAAACACAAACTTCAGGGGTATATGAGGAATTCTCTAAATGTGGGGGGTATCTTGGAAATTACGCTAAACCTCAGGGGTACCTGAGGAAATTTCCCTATTATATAATAATAAATTAGTAAATAATAATAATAAATTATCTAATAATAATGATAAAAAAATAACTAGTAATAATAATAAACTATTGAATGATAGTAATAGTAATAATAGTAGTAGTAATAATAATAATAATAATAATAATAATAATAATCATTGTTTTATTATCAGAGAATTAAATTAGGAACTGAACTGAAAATAAGTTGGGGAGAAGAGACCCTAAATTGCAACATTAAAATGTATGTCCATCTCTTGAAAACAAATATGGTAGGTTAAATGAAGGATCTCAGTAACATAGCTTTGCTTCAACAAAATTGTGTCTCATGAGATATTTATATTACATGCGTTTTTTTTTTGAAATATTTCACAATACTTGCAATATTTCTCGTGGGTAAATTTTTTATACAAGAAAATGCTTATATGATTGTTAATCATGGGCCATGTTTTACTTTCTCTATTCTTAATTCATGTGACATTTTCATATGTAAGAAATGAAAGATTGAAAGTAGTACTCCCTCTGTTTTTTTTATCTTTCTCACTTGGAATCTTGACACTATTTATAATTAGAGAGAATCTTCTCAATTTTTTTCAATTTATAAGAAAAAATAGTCGTGTGATGCTTGTTTGATTCGTCTCAATTAATACTTAATTAATATTCAGTCGTTATAACTTTTATGAATATATAATGAAAGATATTTAAGTTCAAAAATGTGCATTGGAAAACGCGCACAGGAAAGTGAGAAGGATAAAAAAACAGAGGGAGTATAACATAATCATTAATCAATGGCATACGATGAAGAAAGCGTTTCACGTAGTAGGCTAATACTCCTATAGTCCTGTTCCCTTATCATCTAATGCCAAACTTCCCCATTTTTCACAATGCTTGATACTGCCACTAAGGTTTTTCGTGTGCAAACCAAAGAACCAAGGATGCGTGATTGCACTTTGCATCTTAAGCTCCAAGTACGGTCACGCTGTGCACGGCCTAACTGTTGTACCTTACAAGCCGTGCCGGGCCAAACTCACGTCATGTCATGTCATTCCAGCCCGGCCATGCCCAACTCTAAAAGACAGACATATTAGGATTTCAGTTTCATTCTTCAGCAGTTTTGACGAAGGTGATAACTACATACTCATCTATCTCCATCTTAAGCAGTTCAATTTACAGGATGGACATCGCACTTCTTCTACACTGATGCTGATGCTGAAGTAGCAAGCAATGAGAAACTTGTCAATGCTTGATTCGCCTGTTGCATACATGTCCTGTCTATGCTATAATAGGCAGAGATTTAACTATTTTTCAGAGAGAAAACAAGTGTGGAACAAGCTTGGGGTATTTTCATCAACTTGGTGATGTTTCAGCAATGTAATAGTAGTAATTAGTTCCATATTCCAATCGATCTCTTGATATTGAGATGACCTATCAAACATCAGCTACTATTTCATTACATCTCAAAAAGAGGACATTTTGACGGCACACAACATCCAAGTTCAAAAATGATAACCTGGACAACCAGGACTCAAAGTTACAGAAAGAAGGTGGTAACTGTGTCTTGAATATAATGTTAGCCTTAACATGTAGAAAATTCCATTTTTGCTTCAGTAATAGCTGTTGTTGCAAATAGCAGTATCTATATGATAACATTACCCACAACTGGAGACAAGCAAGAACAACCTCAAAGCTCTGATTCAGCATTCTTATAAATTAGTAATATTAGCAAGAGATAACAGACATGAACAATATCCTACAAGGCTACAACAGCATAACAGAAGGTAAAGAAGGTTCAAGCTTCCAAACAACCTGGCTATTCGCTAAACTACCGTGGCCTCTTCGCCAACACAAACAAACCCCCAATGGCCCTACCCCTAATCCCTTTTCCGGTAGCAGAGTTTTGATCAACTTCCTGTCACCAAATTAGCTTTCATTGTAACCATACACCTCATTGAACCTCTATAAACCATAAGGTGAGAATTTGGGCAAGCAAAAAGATCAGCAGATTCTCCATGAGTGTCTAGTGTCTAGAATAAGAAATGAAAAGGACTCAGCTTGGAAGCCTTACTTTCTTCAGGTAATTCTAGCTGGTTATTACATCTTCTGATTTATTTATAAATCATGAACGGGAAATATCTTTGTAGAGTCAGATAACCAGATCTTCTATTGCTCAAGGCCTAAAGGATACCTAAAGAAACTAACTACCGTGTACCGTCTACTATAAAGATGAGTTCAAAGCCTCAGCAAGACACTAAACATTGAAGTTTGTTTGGTAAAAGAATAAGATGGAAAAGAGAGCAAAAGAAAATAAGCAGCTTTATATGTTCCCCCTTTTATTAATTACACAGAAAATTTCTTATGGCCTCCTGTGGCCAGTTTTGATCTATCCCTCTTTTGGGAGTTTGGTTGCTTGGTGTTTTTTTGGAAGATATATACATATTACTTACCCAAAAAAAAAAAAAATTACACAGACAAAAAGAAATAAAGGAAAGGAAGTAACAAATAAGTTTTCCTTACAGAACTCTCACATTGTTTACACTTTATTAAGATAGCAATCCTAGAGGGAAAAGAAGGAAAGAAAGGGAAGGAAAGGGTGAGCTTGCATAAGGATTTGGTTTATCAAAAAAGATTCTTCTTCACCTCCAAATTCCCCTGTTGACAAACTTAAAATATAAATACCTCTACAATACAGAAAAAGTGAGCTTGCAGTTTCTTTCCAAATCTTTCCAATAATGTAGGAGTTTAGTTTAATAATAAAAGGAAGATAAATCCCTTCCCTTCTCTTCCACCATATTATATCCAACCCCTCGTTCCCTTCGAAACACACTTTTATTGGACAAAGATCAAATTCACACACCATGTACTTCAATTTAATACACAAATCCACACCTAACCCCCGCTTTACTATTACTTCCACAGATGGATGAAGTACAATCCTAATTGATTTGGACCCTGCTTCAAATGACAAAATCATTCACATAAACTGTAGCATAAGCTCAAAAATCAATCAACCAACCAAAAACACATAATTCAAAGCACAAATTCACACCTAATTATGCTCAAACTAAAACTAAAGCAGTAAAGCCATCAAAGGCAAATAAAAATCTACCCAATGGCCAATACCCAACACTTTTTAAGCATTAGTTTATTAAGCTTTCTCAAAGACCAAGTAAAATTCCCTTGAACAAATATCTACACTTATTAATCTTTGTAAAAAGTAGGAAAATTTGATTTAATTAGTCCAAATTACGGACGTCCTGACAAAAACAGTCCCTAATTTAGTTTATTTTTATTAAGTCCTAACTTTTGGGGCTATTTTACAATGGTAGTCTCAGCAGGTTAGAAACTGCTTTAGCAGGTAAACTTTGCTTCTTCTTTTTTCCGATCTTCTTCCTCCCTCCTCCTCTCCCCTGCCACCCAACCCCTTCCCTAATTGTCACCACTCCCCACCACCTATCCCCCTGCCCCCGAAACCCCTCTCATGACATTAAATAATACTAGGCCAGTATCAATGCATGATGAAATTGAAAGTTTCTGATCTGAGATGTAATCTTTCGCAGAGAAGAACTGAAAATCGAAAAATTCAATAATAATTTAGAGAAAAAAATTCAAATCAAATAAAATCAAACAAATAGCTTGAAGTGAAAAGATAATCGCGAGAAAACAATTTAAAAAAACCCCGGCACGCTTATCATATCGGGAATCATTCTCTCTCTTTCTGTCTAAGTAGATGATTTCGGCACCAAGTCGCATCGATTTTGCCGCAAAGATTCGTCCAATCAAATTCAATTAATTACTTACAATTATTGCAGGGAAAACTTAAGAAACTGGAGAAATTAGCTAAATAATTAAAGCCAATTACATCATAATTATGAAGAAGAGGATCTTATTTTAACATCATGAGAACTCACAAAAATAGAGAAGGGAGAGGAAGAGAAAGAGAGGGGGAAGGAGGTGCTTGAAACTGAAAACAGATTGAGTTTGTCAAATATGGTTGAAGGATAAAGTTGTGTTGTATTATCATTGATGTAAAACGTAATATATAGTACAAGCGTCCTAGGGATTAAAGAAATCCTAATCCAAAAAGATAAATAATTTAGATGCCTAAAATAAGCAAAGTACTTATCCTACTATACTTCCTAACACCCCCTCAAGTGGGGCATGGGATGGATCAAATATGCCCAACTTGGAAAGAAGGAACTCAAACTGTTGTTTGCCTAGAGCTTTGGTGAAGATGTCAGCTAATTGTGCCTTCGTAGAGACATAAGATGGAGCAATGAGGCCGTCAACAATAGCATCACGAACAAAATGACAATCAACCTTAGTGTGCTAGTATTAGCACACAAGTCAACAAAATTAAACTTACAGATCAAACTACACATAAACTTTCATAAAGAAATTTGATCTCATCAAGACTCATTCTCAATTGATCAAAAACCCATGAAGTAAAAGCATTTACCAATTTATAGGGGAGGGGGAATGGGTGGCAGGGGAGAGGGGAGAGGGAAGAGGAGAAGGAGGGGGGGGGGTGTTTCATTCGGGATGGCGGGGGGAGGGGAGAGGATATGTGGCGGGGGAGGTGGGAGGGGATGGGGGTTGCGGGGGTCAGCAGGGGAGGTGGCGGGGAGGGGGTGGATGACGGGGGAGAAGGAAAAGGAGGAGGGGGGAGAGGAGGGAGGAGAGAGAAAGAGGGGGTAGAATACCCCTTAAAATAGCAAAAAAAAAACGGTTTTTTCACCAGTACCCCGAGGTTTCACGAAATGCACCAGGTACCCTTGTTGTTTCGAAAATGCACCGTATGCCCTTTGTGGTTTACATAAAATGCACCAGACACCCTTAATGATTAACGGCGTCAAATTTCCGTTAGCTTTATTTACCATTTTGCCATCTTTAAGCCCTAATCCTAACCCCTAACTTCCTAAACACTAACCCTAACCCCAAACCCTAACCCTAACCCCAAACCCTAACCCCCTAACCCTCCCTCACAACCCCAGCAGCCCCCTCATCTCCCACCACCTTAGCAGTCCACCCTCCACCCCCGTAGCCGCCCTCCCCCGCGCCCCCGGCCCCTCCACGACCCCCCCGCGCCCCCCTCCCCCCACCGCAACCCCCTCTCCCACCCACACGTAACCCTCCCCCCTCCGCCTCCCCCGCGCAGAGAAGATTTCGAAATTTTCGAATTGGGTTTTCGAAGCGAAGAAGGGGAAAGATGTAAGGAAGCGAGAGAAGGGAGAGATGGACGTTTTCGAATTGGGTTTTCGAAGCGGAGCGAGAGATGGAAGTTTTCGAAAGTTCGAAGCGAGAGAAGGGGAAAGAAGTGGGTTTTGCGGGGCGAGAGGGGGAGAGGGCCGGGGGTTGGGGGGAAGGGGGGAGCTGTGCGGGGGGGGGGGGGGTGGGGAGGGGGGAGGGGGCGGGGGGTGGGGGGTGAGGGAGGGGAGGGGGAGGGGCTGCGGGGGTTGGGGGGCAAGGCGGAGCTGCTGGGGGGGGGGGGCTGCAGGGGTTGTGGGGCTGGTAGTTACATGATCAACTGACATTCCTCGAGTCGCCAGCAACAACCCGAAAATCATCTACAGCCCAATTACAGCAACTATCTTCTTCATCAGCTCTCCGGCACCGGGCAGCAGAAGGCGCAGACGTATTATACTCCTTGATTGAAAAATGCACACTGAACATATTACTAATTTTAACCCTATCTTCCTCCGTGATATGGGGAGCAAAGCTCAAAGAATAGTCAATGTCAGCAGATATATTAGTAAAATCCGGTAGATTTTTCGGATCATTGATTACAATATTGTTTATGTTTTTACCCATTGTTAAATATGAAGAAAAGATCGGCGGCGGAAGATGAGGAGAGAGAACAATAAGGCGAAAGTGATGATTATTGATTAGGGTTTTGTTTAGTTCACCTGATTTTTACTTATTTCAAATCAGATCAGAAAAAATAAGTTCAGATCAGATCAGATAAGTTCAGATTATGCTTATATTGAAAAACTTATTATTATTGTTATTATTATCATGATTATTATGATGATTATTATGATTGTTAGTATTACTAATGCTATTATTGTTATTATTATTATTATTATTATTATTATTATTATTACTATTATTACTTTTATTCTTAATATTACTTTATACGATTACTATTACTATTAATATTACTATATACTAGTACATTTGTTCAAAAGGATTATTATTATTATTATCGTTGTTGTACTTATTAATTATTAATATTGGTAATTATTATTAATGTCGTTTCTATTATTATGAATGTCATTGATATCACTATTCAAGCTGTTTGTGTTCAATAAGAAGAATGTTCTTTTGGCATTTGTACTTGTTCTTTTTTATATTTGTTCTAATTAACATTTTTTATTTGAGATGTTCTTTTTGATGTTGTACATGTAATGAACATGACAATAGTATATGGTGTTTATTTTATTTAACAATTTTGGCAGAATAATATAAAGTATATGTTACTAGTTTTTATAAAACATGAGTAGCGTGGATAACCTAATGGTGTTGGCATCACGTTCAAAAAATTTCCTATAAGGGATTTCAGTTTATCTTTAAAAACAAAGTTTATATGGAGCAGACTTCTTCTTTCTAGAATACAAGGGATAGAGGTTTGAATAGCCGTAGCAAGGAGCTTTCTTTCTTCTCAAAAAGAACCCCTACCCTAGAGCAATAGACGAAATTCGGAATTCTTGGGGTAGCTGCTAGGATAGATGCATAGAATCCGGATGCCGAGAATACGCGGTTAAGGTAGAAGATATCAACTCAAATCATTAGCTTCGGTGAACAAGATAATAAAAAATTTCTCCTCAAAGAAAAAGAAGCGAAATAAAAACAATTTCATTGCCTCCTTCCGTAGAATCATACTCCATTCTCGCTATGGCAGGATGGGGTTGATCTACTTCCTGGTCATCGTGGAATTTTTGGTTGACCATGGGATGGCCATTGGGCTGCTCCGTTGGAACCTGGCCCCATTGATAAATAACATCTATTGCGTGTTCTTCCCAATAAGTCTTTTGAGAATCGGGTATGGCTAAGGGAGGACTCTCATTACTGCCCAGACAAAGGGCGAAACTTTCCGAAAAAAGAAAGAAATCCAAAACCCCAGGCCCCGGTATTAGAAGAAGTGGTCCTTTTATAAGGACTCTCAATAAAAAAGAAAAAAGGGTTAACCGCATGGGGAAGAAGGTAAGATTAACCCCAAAAAAGGTAAAGAGGATGATGAAATCAGTAAGCTATGGGCCTGACAACGATATAAGAAGAATAGTTAACAATTTTGTTTAAGATCATATGATTATATTTATAAGTTTATTTATAATAAAAAAGAACAATTTATTGATATAACAAAGAACATGTTGTTAGTTAAATCCAAACGTGTCATCAATATAAAAATAACATCTATCTTTTATTTTTAGAATATGTTATTTAGATAGATTTTGTATCTCTTTCAATATATGTTTTTTTTATTATTATCATTATATGCTTTTCTCGTTAAATCTCACGGCTCAAGCGGGGTCTTTCTCTCAGTCTCTCATTCTTACTATTTCTCTCTCACCCATAAGTCTTATCTCATTCTCACTATGTGTCTCTTTGCGAACTCCGGCTGTCATTCTCACTCAATCTCAGTCCCACGCCTGCAGGAATTCATTTTCATAAGTGTTATGTGTATTGCAATTATGGTGTGCTACTGTGCTGTATTTGCGAACAATAACAAGAAGATGGAAGATAAAGTAGTGGGTAAAAGTAAAACCAATTATGTTTTTGTAACAATGAAAAAAATGAACAAAATTGTTGCCACAAGGGTTAGTTGGTCTTGTTGTAAGCCTTTCCATGTTGTATATTTGTATTAGTTGAGTTTTAGGAGTAGGAAACTCAAACATAACTCCATATTACGAATTACGAGTTATGTCATTTCCTTTTTCCGGGTACCCTATGACCCGACCCGGTAAAAACGAGTACCCGCGAACCGGGTACTCGCTTTTTCGGGTCCGGACACTGGCTGAATTTTTAACTACCTGCATATGCGGGTACCCTCGTGTCCGGGTATCCGGTTATGAACACCCCTATGTAGGATGAGGTCATACGTAAGTTCGCTCTTAGGCCTCAAAAGAAAATGGTCTGGACCAAACAACTGTTTATTTTTTCGGTCTGGACCGAAAAGTTAAACATTTAAAAATCTTGGATCTAATTAGGGTCTAATATGTATATTCACCCTTAGGCCTCCAAAATCTTATAAATGGGGCTGGTAGTTACATGATCGGCTGACATTCCTCGAGTCGCCAGCGACAGCCCGAAAATCATCTGCAGCCCAATTACAGCAACTATCTTCTTCATCAGCTCTCCGGCGCCGGCAGCAGAAGGCGCAGACGTATTATACTCCTTGATTGGAAAATGCACATTGAACATATTACTAATTTTAACCCTATCTTCATCAGTGATATGGGGAGCAAAGCTCAAAGAATAGTCAATGTCGGCAGATATATTACTAAAATCCGGTAGATTTTTCGAATCATTGATTACAATATTGATTATGTTTTTACCCATTGTTAAATATGAGGAAAAGCTCGGCGGCGGAAGATGAGGAGAGAGAACAATAAGGCGAAAGTGATGATTATTGATTAGGGTTATGTTTAGTTCACATTATTTTTACTTATTTCAAATCAGATCAAAAAAAGTAAGCTCAGATCAGAGCAGATAAGTTCAGATTATGCTTATATTTAAAAACTTATTATTATTATTATTATTATGATGATTATTATGATTGTTAGTATTACTAATGCTATTATTGTTGTTATTATTATTACTATTATTATTATTATTATTATTATTATTATTATTATTATTATTATTATTATTATTATTACTATTATTATTATTGTTATTATTATTATTATTATTATTATTATTATTATTATTATTATTATTATTATTATTATTATTATTTTTATTATTATTATTATTATTATTATTACTACTATTATTCTTAATATTACTTTATACGATTACAATTACTATTAATATTACTATATACTAGTACATTTGTTCAAAAGGATTATTATTATTATCGTTATTGTACTTATTAATTATTAATATTGGTAATTATTATTAATGTCGTTTCTAATATTATGAATGTCATTGATATCACTATTGAAGCTATTTGTGTTCAATAAGAAGAATGTTCTTTTGGCATGTGTACTTGTTCTTTTTTATATTTGTTCTAATTAACAATTTTTATTTGAGATGTTCTTTTTGTTGTTGTACATGTAATGAACATGACAATAGTATATGATGTTTATTTTATTTAACAATTTTGGCAGAATAATATAAAGTATATGTTACTAGTTTTTATAAAACATGAGTAGCATGGATAACCTAATGGTGTTGGCATCACGTTCAAAATTTTTCCTATAAGGGATTTCAGTTTATCTTTAAAAACAAAGTTTATATAGAACATGACAACGATATAAGAAGAATAGCTAACAATTTTGTTTAAGATCATATGATTATATATATATTTATAGGTTTATTTATAATAAAAAAAGAACAATTTATTGATATAACAAAGAACATGTTGTTAGTTAAATCCAAACATGTCATCAATATAAAAATAACATCTATCTTTTATTTTTAGAATATGTTATTTAAATAGATTTTGTATCTCTTTCAATATATGTTTTTTTTATTATTATCATTATATGTTTTTCTCATTACTACCTAAATTCTTATTATAAACGGACCTTAGACATGAACAATAGGTTTACTTTACCATAACCAATATATTTTTTAACCTAAAATATGTGTTCCTTTTATTTTTAATTGTATGTTCATATACTAATGTGTTCTTTTTCAAAAAAAACTAATAATAATAATAATAATAATAATGATAATGATAATAATGATAATAATAATAATAATAATAATTATTATTATTATTATTATTATTATTATTATTATTATTATTAAAATTTGCACATAGTAATAAAATGATAGTAATAGTAATACAAGTAATGAAATACAAAGTAATAATAATATTAGTAATAATATGTTTTATAAAAGATAAGTTCAGATCAGAAAAAATAAGTTCAGATCAGCTCAGAAAAAATAAGTTCAGATCATATCAAATCAGTTCAGATCAGTAAAAATAAGGTGAACTAAACATAGCCTAGGTTTGCACAAAAGTGAAATTAGGCCCTATAGGTTAGATATGTAGGGATTAACCCCCCACAACTTTACCTAAATGTGATAATACACACTTATTGGTGTATTTAACCATTTTTCCTTTACTAAAGTATTTTCTTTTAGGAAAAATACTTGGGAAAAAAATATGAAAATTATTTATGATGATTTAAAATATCATAAATACGAATTCTACATGTTAAGTACAAACATTTATAAACTAAAAAAACAGTTTCTTCACAATCAACTTGTGACATCTCTTTTCCTCATAGCCGAACCATAACCTTCCTCAACACAATTCCTCAAGTTTCATCCTTTAATCAAGATCACTACTATGTTATATCATAATCATTAACACAGTTATAAAAAAAATCCAACCATCTTTTTCAATCAAAAAGTCCGCTTTAAATGACCAAATTACTAATTTATCAGTTATGCAACATAATTATCCCGCAAAAAAAAAAAAACCTGAAAATTGGAGCCTGGCCAAGAGAAAAGTCAGAACCACTAGACAATGAAATTATGGAATAGTAAATTAAATTCCATCCCAAAAAAATAAAAATAAAAACCAGATGAATATTTCGTTGCACATTTAAATACTCCCTCCGTCCCAAAATATAGTTCTCATTTCCCTTTTTTCACGGTAATTTATGCAAGTAGAATCTAAGAGGGATATTAAAGATTTTTTGTTTATTTAAATAAATGTTGTATGGGAAAAATGATTTTAGGAGAGAGAATGGAGAATAATTGGTGAAAGAGCATTAATTGTAACACTTGGGTTGAATAAACAAAGCAAAAAACAAAATTCAAGAAGCAAATAAATGATGGGACACGGTTTTTCTAAACAAATTACGGAAAAATGTGGAACTAAATATGGAAATGGGAACTATATTTTAGGACACCCAAAATGAAAATGGGAACTATATTTTGGGACGGAGGGAATAATAAAATCAAACAATAAAGAAAGGATAACAATGGATAAATATAGCTAGAATAGGAAATCATACGAGAGAAAGAGTAGTATGGGAACGATGCAGGGGTTTCCATGGTTTCTTTCAACCCCCATTGGTGGTGAAATCGCCGGAATTTGTTGTATGTGATAAGGATAAAGTTTGACTAAGTCCTTATTCTATCTTACTAAGTTTTTTTTTTCTTACTAAGTTGTTGTAACTAATTGTAGGATAACTTAGCATTTTCTTTTGTACTCTATGTCAAAGATATTATTTGTTCCTATTCTATAGCATAGAGTTGTAGAGCACTGCAGTAGCTTCCTCTATATATTAGCTTGTAATCATTATCACTAATATACAATCTTTTAAACTCTATCTCCTTCCTCTACCTGGCATCAGGTTATGATTCTTTTCCCACGCCTATCTCCTACGTACTTTCCTCCATGACTGGCAGCAACCCCACCCCTTCCTATCAAATCCCAAATGGCTCCGACCCTTCTCGTCCCTTAACCTTTCTCAACATCCACGACACCATCAAACTCCAATCTACAAACTACCTATCTTGGAAACTTCAAGTCGAGGCTATCCTTATTGACGATGACTTATACAAGTTCATCGACGTTTCCTACCCGTGCCCTTCTCCTAACACCACCGTCGATGAAATCACCACACCCAACCCTGAGCTTGGTGTCTTGGTTGTAACACTTTCTCAACCTCTCGTGCCTCTCATTTCTCAAGCCAAAACCTCTCATGCTATGTGGCAAACTCTAGCCAAAACTTATTCCCTCCCTAGCCGTGGCCATATGAAACAACTCAAAGACCAACTCCACCGCATCACAAAAGGCTCCAACTCCATAACCGAGTTCATGCATTCCCTTAAAGCATGCACCGACCAACTTGCCGCTCTCAGCAAACCAGTTGAGCACGAAGATCTTATTGACCGTGTTCTTCTTGGCCTTGATGAAACCTACACCTCCGTCATTGATTCTGTCAATGCTCGAGACACACCCATATCCTACGAAGAACTCCAAGAAAAGCTTATTAACAAAGAACTCACTCTCCACCAACATCAATCTACCATCACCCATCCTGCCACGGCCCTTGCGGCTGTTACTCGCCACCATGGCCGCGCCCCACACCGCCACCCTCAACCTGGCCTCCTTCCCCCTCCCTCCAGTGCCACACAAAATCGCCCCCCTCCCCGCCCTTTTCTCGGCAAATGCCAATGGTGTCGCGAGCAAGGTCACGTTGGCTCTCAATTCCCCACCTTCACCTCTCGTTTTCCCAATGCCTCCCCCCCTCCACCCCCTCCCATCATCACTCTACTCCCTCCTCATCCAAACCGCACGCCCATGTTGCTAACCTTGCCCCTTCATCTTCCTCCTCCTCCGCTTGGCTCCTTGATAATGGAGCCTTCCACCATTTTACTAAGGATCTCAAAACGGGGGCATCTCTCTTTCAGGGTCTGGGTAATTCTGGTGTCTATGAACTCCATTCCGTGTCTCCACAAGTCTTCACAAGCACCTCTCTTGTGTCTCTTGATTGACACCACCGCTTAGGGCATCCATCTCAAAAAGTTTTCCTCCAGAGGGGACTGGAATTTTAAAGGTAGCTGATGTTATTGCTTCAAATAGACAATGGGATAAGACTTTGGTGGAATCTATTATCCCAGCTCACATTAGTCAAGCTATTTTTAGTATTTTTTTGCCTTCTTTAGTAGAAGAAGATATGGTTATATGGGGTCTAACAACAGATGGACAATATTCTGTTAAATCAAGAGCTTTGTTAGCTCAAGGTTTGACTATTAATCCTCCAACTTCTAAATCGTATCATTGGATTTGGATTCTGAAAGTTCCTCCGAAAGTTAGGAATTTTTTTTCATGGAAAGTTTGTCAAGATGGTTGCCTACTAAAGTAAGGTTGCAGAAGGGCCATGTTTTCTTTCCTCAGGAATGCGTTTTTTGTAATCACCAGTCTGAAGACAATGTCCATCTTTTTTTTATCTGCCCTTTCTCCCAAGATGTTTTTTGTTATTTGAAAACCTACTATGGTTGGTCGGACTTACCAAAGAATGATTTGGTTGATGAAGTTATAGAAAAATTAAATTTTGTCAAAAATAATTATTCTCAGAAGGATTGTGCTCTTTTATGGTTTGGTGGTGGTTTGTGTGGTTTCAGAGAAACAAAGTGATCTTTCAATAGGAGAATTCTGACATTGCTTCTCTTGTTAGTGTTATTATAAAATTTATTCGAGAATGGGCTATAGCCCAAAGGTCTGACGAATTTTGTCATGTTCATTCCTCTAATATTCCTCGGCCTTCTGAGGAAGTGCATTTTGTTTCTTGGTCTCCTCCTTCGCCTGGAGAATTTAAGTTAAACTTTGATGGGTCCAAATTGGATGATGGTAGAGCCTCTTTTGGCTTTACAATTCGTGATCATGAGGGTAAACTATGTCTAGCAGGTGCTATGGCCCTTTCTTCTTCCTGTTTGATTCTCAAAGCGGAAGCATGGGGGTCGCGTGAAGGTTTGAAAGTGGCCCGCTTTCTCAACATAAAGTCTTTGGTTATTGAAGGGGATAATCTTGTGGTTATCATATCTGCCCGTCAGTGTTTGAAGGTTCCTTAGGAGATCCATTCTTTGGTGATGGACTCGATTGAAGATCTCCAGTGGCTTCATTCTTCTTCCATCAATCATTGTTTCCGGGAAGTTAATCAAGCGTCTGATTTTATGGCTCATAGGGGCCATAATGCTTCATCTCTCTTGTATTGGTTTTCCTCTTCCAATCCTGTATTTTCTTCCATCATCTGAAAGGATGTTGTAGGCTGGCCCTATGTTAGGGGCCTGGCCTAGTTTGTCTTTCCTTACCCAAAAAAAATATATAAAGTGAGTGAGGAGTGTGAGTGGGAACCTAGAAATTTGGGCTTTCAAGTCAAATAAATGAGATATGATTGTTTAGTTAAAAAAAATTGGAGCAATCAGTTCCAAGGCTCGCATATGTATTGTCTAACTCAAAAATGTAAACTTCTAAAAGAAAAAGCTAAGATATGGTCTACCACTCGAGTTGGGTATATTTTTCGCCAATTAAGAATAGTTGAAGAAAAACTTAAGACAATCCAAGAAAGATTGGTAATGGATGAGAATTCGCCGAGATTAATAGAAATGCAAGTTAAAATTGTAACTAAACAGAATAAACTTTTACGTTTTCAGAATGAACATTGGAAAATAAAAGCTAAGTCTAATCATTTAAAACTTAGTGATGCTAACACAAGTTATATAAATCTGACTCCGACTCTGACATCCGACTCTGAAAATCCGAGGCCGATCCGACTTAAAATCTTAACATCTGACTCCGATCCGATCCGACTTTTTTTTTTGCCCCATTTTTTTAAATAAAAAATCTTCTATAATACAAATAATCTAATTATTACTATTTTTTTAATAATCATATAGAAAATTAAACATTACTATTATTTTAAACAATAATTTCTTCAATGAAAAAATCTTATATAATATAATGGCTCAAAGTCAGAGTCAGATTGCACGTACATAATACATTAATATAAATAAAAAAAAGGTAACTACCTTATAGCCGGAGTTGGATTCGGATGTCGGATTACTTTATGGGATCCGACTCCGACCCTATTTCGACTCAGAGTCGGACTTTTTAAATGGAGTTGGATTTAGATTATTTTTTTGGCGAAATCGGCTCGAAGTTTTTGCTTCATATCGGAGTGGGTTAGGGTCAGATCCAAATTGAATTGCCATCCCTAATTACAATACAAATATGTACTCCATCCGTTTCTTTTGGTTGTTCCGTACCCATAACATGCTCGTAAATAGAGGTGGGCATGGGCCAGGCCAGCACACGGGCCGGCCCACCCGGCACAATTTGGGTCCGGCCCGTTGTCCGCTACATGGGCCCGCGGGCCGATCGCTCCTTTCCTTTGTTTTTTAGCCTAAAACTGTCAAAAAAACAACATAAAACACGGGTCAGGCTCGCAGGAGGCACGAGCCCGTGGCCCTGGGCCGGGCCGTGGACAAAATCTGAAAATTTCAAGCCCGTGAACAAGCCCGGCCCGCCATTTCCCCAAGCCCGCGGGCGAGCCCGTGAACAGGCCCGGCCCGGCCCGGCCCATGCCCAGGTCTACTCGTAAACAAGTGTTTTCCGGGTCAAAACCTATACAATAGTGGAGCACTAGTGGATCACTACTCACTAGATAGTAGATACGCCAAAACCCTCCTGAATTTCTCTCACTCAAACAACTCACAAACCAACAATGAAAGCTCCTCCATTCTTCTTCTTCTCCAGCAGCAGAAGGGTTTATTTGTCTCTCCTCATACTCTCTCTCTCCACTTTTTTCTTCACCCCAACTTCTTCTCGCAGCATCTTCCCTTCTTTCCCCTTCTCACCATCTTACTTTCAACACTGCGCTCACATAATCCCTGAGTCAACGCCCACTCACCCTTTCTTCACCGCCCAAATTCCTTCCTTTTACAGCGCTTACGTCATCAATGGCGATCAATTTCTCGGACCCAATTCCCAAACCACTGCAAATCTCATCCCTCAGAATGTTTTCAACACCTCCTCAATTGGGGTCTTCAGACTCCAAGCTTCAATGTCTTTCAGAATTAATTGGTCCCGGTATCGGAATCGAAGGAATTTGATCAATCTTCGTGGCGGCCCCCGGTTTCGGGGTTCTCCTAGGAGTATGAGGTTTCAGCTTTCTGGGTATTGGAATTCACTATCTGGGCAACTTTGTTTGGTGGGATCAGGGACTAATAGAAGGGTTGCTGGTAAGATTTTGCATTTTGATGTTGTTTTTAAGTCTATTTATCCTAGTACTACTGTTATTAATTCTAGTTTGGTTACTGGAACTTTGAAGAGCTTAAATTCTGAGGGTAATGAGGGTTATTTTAAGCCTATTTCAGTTATGAGTTTTGCTAAGATTAACTATGAATATACATTGATTAATAAGGAGGTTGAAGGTGAAGGTGAAGTTGAAGTTGATAGTGTGGATGATAATAATGTTGATACTTCTTTGGTTAATGTGATGAGGAGGTCTGGGAGTTGTTATCAATTTTCGAACTTAGAGGAGTATTTTGAGTTAGGGTATAGGGGGAATTGTGATGGTAGGAATTGTAGTTGGATTGATGGGGTTCTTGGGTTTTTGCCGAGATTTATGTCGTTGAATGAGATCGATTGTACGGGGCATAAGATGGTCCGGGTTTCGTTTGGTTTTTCGAATACTAGTGATATTCGCAATGGTTTTCGCCAGCCATTGGATCCTTATAGGACATTGGTTGCTGAGGGAGCATGGAATGCAGGAAAGAATCAGCTTTTCTTTGTTGCTTGCCGGATCTTGAATTTTACAAAGAATCCATTGAATGCTACTATTGGTGATTGCTCGGTTAGGGTAAATTTTACAATTGCTGATACTTTGTCCATTAGAGATTCGAGTGTGATAACTGGGCATATTTGGAGCGCCAAGAGTGTAGATGAACCTGGTTACTTTGATAAAATTGAAATTCATGCTTCTGGATCTAGGAGAGCAGCTCTTCCAGACATGAAATACAAGTATACTGAGATTGACAGAGCGAAAAAATTTTGTGAAGAAAAGAAAGGCAGTAAACAGAAAGGAAAGATTTACCCTGATCCCTACTCTTCAGATATGAAATTTGACATGGAAGTGAAAAATAGGAAGGGAAAGCGAGCCTGGGGAAAGGCCTACCCTGTGTTTGTTGGCGATCGTTTTGTGCAGGATATCTATCCATATTACCATTCTCGACTGTTACCAAGTCCAAAACCTTCTGTGAATGATACTTACCATGGCTCTCTAAATGTTGCCTATCGGATAAGTTTTTCTCCTAAAGATGAATTTAAGGTGGGTGGTAGATCATTCTCAACCAATGAAACATTACAGATTTCTGCTGAAGGGATATATGATACTGAAGATGGACGCCTTTGTATGGTAGGCTGTTGGAATCTTAAAAATGATGAAAACGCACCCCTGAATACGAGTAAACTTGATTGTGATACTTTTGTCAATATTCATTTCCCTCCCCGTGATTCGAAGGCTAAAGTTGTAGTAAAGGGGACTATTGAAAGCAAACGTGAAAGTTCAGACCCTCTGTACTTTGACCATCTAGATCTTTCTGCAACTTCACTGACGGCAATCCAAGTAGACCGTGCTTTTTGGAGGATGGATTTTGAGATTACTATGGTTTTGATTTCTAACACCCTAGCATGCATCTTTGTTGGGTTGCAGCTATTTCATGTGAAAAGGAATCCGGGTGCTCTTCCATCTATTTCAGTTGTAATGCTCGTTGTAATCACCCTAGGACATATGATTCCCTTGCTTTTGAATATGGAAGCAGTTTTCTTGTCTAGTCCGAGCAAGAGAACCATGCTTTTTGGAAGTGGAGGATGGCTTGAAGTAAATGAAGTTTTAGTCAGGGTCATCACAATGGTTGTATTTCTTCTAGAGGTTCGTCTCCTACAATTGACATGGTCTGCCAGAGGTGGTGATGATGATAGCACGAAAACCTTATGGGAATGTGAAAAGAAGGTTCTATATTACACTTTACCCCTATATGCATGTGGGGCTCTGATTGCTTGGTTTATACAACTATTGAGGGGCTCTTCAAATGCACCATTCCGGCATCTCAGTATAAACTCAAACCCCTCCCTTCCATTTTGGCATGATATGAAGTCATATGCTGGTTTCATTCTTGATGCCTATCTTCTCCCCCAGATAATGTTCAATGTATTCTCTGACTCAAAGGAAAGGGCTCTTGCTGTTCCTTACTATATAGGGACAACAGTTGTTCGGCTGCTGCCACATGCTTATGATATGTTCAGGACTCGTAGCTCAACAGTTGATCCATGGTACATATATGCAGACCCAAGGATGAATTTCTATTCCACTACATGGGATATCCTCATTTCTTGTCTCGGTTTGCTGTTTGTCATCGTTATATTCTTGCAGCAGTGGCTTGGTGGGCGGTGGGTACTTCCAAAGAGATTTAGCAAAACTTTCCAATATGAAAAAGTGCCTGTCGGACTGCAGATGGGGGAACAAGTGATCTGAAGCAATGTTCATAACGCAACAAGCCAACAAGCTTAGCATGCTCCGTGGAACTTTGTCAGCCCCTGTTGTTGGGGAATATTCAGACCACTTGAATACTACAGTCCTGAATACCAAGGCAAAGTCTGATATGAAACTGCTTCACTGTAACATACACGTAATGTGAGACTAGAGGGTCAATTCCATTTTTTGTGATAAACTTTCTTGCGATTTTGAGGTGATTCTCAATGTCGTAAAGTTAGTGTGGGGCAATCTCACGGAATACATATTTGCTATACCAGGAGTAGGGATGCTAATCGAGTTGAGTAGCTCGCGAGCAGCTCGAACTCGACTCGGTCAAAGCTCAACTCGAGTTAGCTCGAGCTCGCTCGAAACTCGATAACCTTGCACCCAAATCAATTGTTTTGAATAAATTTCTCTTTGAAATATAGAAATACATTAACTCTCATTAAAATTAAATTGATATAGTATAAAACGAAAAAAATTGTAAAGAAAAGAAGATATGAGAATCAAATGCCGAGAATTCAAGGTGAACCGAAACTTTAAACGAGCTGTTCGTGAGCAACTCGACTCGACTCAAAACTAAGCGAGCATGAGTCGAGCAACCCTCTGCTTGTGATCGACTCGCTCAATTAGCACCCTTAACCAGGAGCATTTGTTGACTGCTTGAATTAGAGATTTATATCAGATAGTCATTGTACAAAGTGTTTAGGTTCTTGTTTATGTGGTTAGGCTTTTGTTGGTCGTCTTTTTTTCCGAGGGGGGTGCTGAGCTATTGTGGTAAATTTTATCTGTGTGGAGCTCCCATCTCCCAGCTTGGGGTATTATGATGGTTTCCTTCTAAATGACATTCTCAATTATGTCTAGATGGCTAGGGTTTCCTTTGGGTCGGATTCCCTTATCTCGTGTCCTAACTCCTAAGTATCATTTGTCATTGGCAATAAGTCAAATTTAGATTGCAGTTAAGGAACTCTAGATCCTATTCACCTCTATATCTTCTCATATTTGGATTGGTTTTTACGAATTTGGAATATATTACCAATCAATATCACTAAATTAAACTCAAATTGGGTTTGATGTTTTATCTTAGTCGTTAGTAAGCTCAAACTCCTTTTGAATTAAGATCAAATTATCTTCTTTTTCTCGGATTCGAATTAAATTAGTTTATTCGGATCTTGTTGAATTCCAATCAAATTATCATTTCAGATCTAGAAATATTTTTTTCTAATATTTTGCTTGCTTGAGAAAAAGAATATCTCATGCTTTTTCACATGCTACCTTATGTCTCTCATCCCCTCCATCCAAAATTCTCCATAATACTATTGTGTTTTACAGGCGTCTCAAAGATTCCCCTTCTTTACTTTTCCGTTGATAAATTTAGTATAGAAGTATTAAGCTCAAACTCCTTTTGAATTAAGATCAAATTATCTTCTTTTTCTCGAATTCGAATTAAATTAGTTTATTCGGATCTTGTTGAATTCCAATCAAATTATCATTTCAGATCTAGAAATATTTTTTTCTAATATTTTGCTTGCTTGAGAAAAAGAATATCTCATGCTTTTTCACATGCTACCTTATGTCTCTCATCCCCTCCATCCAAAATTCTCCATAATACTATTGTGTTTTACAGGCGTCTCAAAGATTCCCCTTCTTTACTTTTCCGTTGATAAATTTAGTATAGAAGTATTCTATACATGTCAATCTAATTTTAGGATTGGATAGTGATTTAATTCGTTCAAACTTCCCATCGGTGGGAGAAATTGATACATCAAAATTGCACGATGTAGGGTATCTTCTCTTCACTTGAATTTTGTCGAAACTTATCTGAATTTACTACACGACCTCACCATCCTTACTATCTTATTTTTACACTCAATTGGACCTAATCGGCCATAAAAAATAAAAATAAAGATTGAAGGTGAAGAAACACACCCTCATATACCAAATTTGCAGAACTTGTACACTGTTGGATTAACCCATGTTTGACAACTGAATCTGGTGAAATTGCTGGTTCAGTTTCAGGGTCAAAAAATCAAATCAATAGTACCGATTTGCGGCTCCGCTGAACAGCTCCTAATGAGAGTAATCAATGTATCACCTGATATTATCATCATCAATTAAGAACTTTCCTAGATTACCAACAATCAGCACAAGAGCATAGTCCGTCTTTAAAATGGTGAAAACGAAGCTTATCTCTAATTATAATCTCTCTGTTAGTAATGCTAGAGATAAACTTAATTGCCAAATGACAATCCTCACACATCCGCAAATTCTTCACAATTCTAATTGCAGACTCGCTCTTAGCCTTCATCAACCCAAACGCTAACGCAAGCTTTTCACTGTGGTATCTAAGAGCAAACTCTTGCTCCTCTTCTTCCAACTCGTGAAGCACCGACTCTCGTGCTGAGACATAACCAACTTCACTTATCTTTCTCATCAGCTCATCCAAGTAACTATATATTTCATTGGTCTCAGGGTGGGATTTATCTCCCATGCTAAACAAGTAAGTCCTTTGATCAACCTCTATTGTGCTATAACCAACATGCTTCTTTAAGCGTTTCTTTATCATCACATTCCTAACCTTCTCTACTCTCTCCATGTTACCAGCCAATGCATATACATTCGATAACATAACATAATGCCCTGGATTTTCGGGTTCCATAGCTAAGAGCTTTTCAGCAGCTTCAACTCCCAAATCGAAATTCTTGTGCATCTTGCAAGCTCCAAGCATTGCAGTCCAAATCGCAGGGCTTGGCTTTTTCAGATCCCTAATATAATCATATGCCTCGTTGAGCAACCCGGCTCTTCCAAGCAAATCAACCATACAAACATGATGTTCCATTCCAGGTACGACGCCATGATTCTTTCTCATGCTCGAAAATAATGCCCGCCCTTCATCCACCATCCCAGAATGAGCACAAGCTGATAGCACAGCCACAAAAGTAATCTCATTAGGCGACACTCCATAACGTCGCATTAAATTATAAACCTCCACAGCTTCTTTACCATAGCCATGAACTCCATATCCTGATATCAGCGCGGTCCACGCAACAACATTCTTCTCCCTCATTACATCAAAAACTTCCCTCGCTTTTCTCACATCTCCACATCTAGCATACATATTAATCAACGCTGTCCCAAGAACAACATTCACCTTAAACCCATGATCAGCAATGTAATCATGAGCCCAAGAACCTAACTCAAGTGCACCCAACTGAGCACAAGCAGATAAAACCCCAACAAAGGTAGCCGAATCAGGACGAACACACGAAGACGCCATCAACAAATCAAACAACTCAACAGCATCTTTACAAAACCCATTTTGCTCGTACCCAGAAATCATAGCATTCCAAGCAACAACACTTCTCTCAGGCATTTTATCGAACACTTTGCGTGCAAACGCAATCTCACCACATTTAGCATAAAAAGCAACCAAAGAAGCTTGAACAAAAGAATCTACAGCAAACCCATTAACCACAACATGTGAATGTACAATTTTACCCAATTTAAAGGCTGAAACATCAGCGCAAGACTTAATTACAGAGGTAAAAGTGTAATTTGAAGGAGGGATGAGAGAGAAAAGCATACGTTGGTACAATGAAACGACGTCGTATAACAGACCAAGCTTGGAGGAGATTCTAATGAGGGAGTTGAAGAGATAAGAATCTGGGTTTTTTATGGAATGAGAAATTTTTCTAGCGTAAGTTATGGAGGAGTTGGATGAATAAGCTAAAATGGCGAGTTTAGTGAGGAGAGATAAAGTGAGGTGAGTTCCACTGGTGATGAGGTGAGAATGCACTTGTTGAAGCTGTTTCAGACGTGGGCCCGCTCGTACTAGAGCTTGATAAGCTGATGAAGATGGTGATGAATGATGATGGGTTAAAGTTGTTTGGCTCGTCCATGGACATTCCGCCATGGAAGGGAGAAATGGCGGTAACTAAATCAAACTATAGGATATGTATACAATAAGTTAATAACATATAAGTGGTACTTTTGTAATAAACCTAAATTATATACTATTTTATGTTTATAGAAAACTTTAATCTATGAGAGTGAGATAGTATTTTTAGTTAATACCAATGTATATTATTTAGGTTTTATTACGAAAATTCGACTTAATATGTTATTATATACATATCTCTAAGATCAATGGATCACTCCTCGTCTACTTCATGAGTTCGAGACTTGTGATGACAATGTTTGTTGATGCAGTTTGTTTAAAGAGTTGGTATAAGATGAAAGCATTATGTAAAATACTAAGGGAAATTCTCAATGGTACCCAGCTCCTAGTATCTACTTTTCTCAATGATACACATTAACTTTTCGTTCTCAATGCTATCCTCTTAATATTATTAACTTTTCCAATGGAACACACCTTCTCAAGTTTTCATTCTCAATGATACCCTCTTAGTATTGGCTTTTTTCATCGTCCCTTCACCTTTTTTCTTATAGATTTTTGTATTAATTTATTATAAATTTAGTAAAAAGTCAATACTATACGATTGGGATTTGGGAAAAGTCAATACAAAGACACCATTGAGAATGAGAACTTAAGGTATACTATAGGGAAAAGTCAATACTAAAAAGGTACTATTGAGAAATTCCCAAATAATAATTGGCCTTGGCAACATGCTAATTAAATAATAGGGTAATTTGGTGTTTTTACATCCTTTTTTACCTGTTTGAATTGCAAGTTTTAAAAACATTAATCGAGATTTTATTACCATTATTACAATGGAGACATATGTCTTTTATTTCCATCATTGTATTGAAGAGGGATGTCTTGTGTAAAAGATTCGTGTTATTAAAATCTATTGATTACATGCTAGTTGATCAAGTAAACGAACTGCTGTCCGAGAGAAATTCATCAACATACAGACATTAACACTAATTATGAGCTCAGATGCAAACTGCTGAACATTTCCAGATATCCGACTTTGCTAGATAAGCTTCTCGGTTATAAACTTTGCTATCAGTACCAGAATACGAATTCTTCGCCGTAACATTTCTGAAACACAAGAGTTGTTCAATATCAGTATTTACCAGTGTATCTTACGAATTAAGTGTTAACAATAACAACGTATATGTGATAATAGATGATCAATCCTCGAAATCCCAATCGTATAGTATTGACTATCCTAATATCTTACGGCAAATTTTCATATTTGTATAATCTTATACCATTTTTTCTTAGATCTCTTACAGAATACATCATATAAATTTGGCTATCGAAGAAAATTGGAATGTAAAAATGCACATCAGGATTATTAGTTTATTATCATGCATGCTCAAGGAGAACCGATATGTACCACTTAATTCCCCACCCGTTTTCCATCCAACCAAACACACCCTTAATTACCCACCCAGCCCTAATTACCCTTCCTAACCACCAGGGTAGCCCCTCCCAGCTAACCCAAACCCCACACTGTCTGAAAACCGACCTCCTTCAGCCCTTCCTGACCGCCCTAATCTCTTCCTCTATCTGATCGTGGCACTACCTTCGATCCCTTTTTTGACAGCTCCAATACTAATACTATATTTCCTCCCCTTCCCCATCTCCAGCATGATCTAGCCTTCCCTTTTCCCGAACATCGATAAATATGATCTAGGGTTCAAGTAAAAGGAGAGGAAGAAGAAGAAGGGTGCGGGACAGTAAAAGAAGAACGAAGCATTGAGTTGAAGTGAGGATGGTGGATGTGGACTGGTGAAGTTGTGAATGTGGTGGCATGGTGCTCGGGATCAAGAGGGGAGGGCGGTGTGTGATCTAGATTAGGTGATGGAGAAGAGAGAGGTGAGGATTTGGTGTAGGTGCAGTACTTACTGGGAGGTATAATTAAATTAGTGGGTCTAATGCTGTTGGTCATTTGGCTAAAGTAGGGTATGATTGGTATTTGTCAGTGTAAAAACTTGCCAATAAAGAAGTGATTGCATTTATTTTCGAACATCCGCAAAAAGGCAAGTGTTAAACAGAATCAAGCCCATGAAACCATATCTGCTTACTCTAAACAAACAAATAGTAAGAAAGTATACTTACCCTGTTTTAAGGGCATGCTATTAGAAGACTTTGCTTGTCAATTGATATCCAAGCTTGCCTTCCTCGGCTAGTAATTGCTGCTGCTGTGCAAATTCCGGCTTTTCAATAGTCACAAAAGCAGAAAAGTTTGTGATGCCCTTGTAAACCCTTATTGTCTCAACCAACTTCATATTGAAACAACCGCATTTGCCTTCAAGTAATGGCCTAAGAACAGGCTTTCTTACAACTGCTGCCTGCCTGTCATTAAATCACAGAAGAAACAGAGAATATCTATAAAGTCACTAATATTCAAGGTTTACAAGATAATCTAAGCAAGCATTTTTAGGTAAGACTGGAAGTTGTTTAGATTCAAATCTTCCCTTCTTTGCCAAGTGCATGCGCATCTACAGTAAGTTCAAAGCCATAACCATAACAAAGTTGAATCAGTAGGAGCTCTCAGAGATAAACTTCCAATGAAATACTCAGAGATTAACTGTACAACTAAAAAGAGGAATTAAGGAATCGAGACAAGAAAAGCATAGCAGAAAAAATACGAAAACCAAAGCCAACAGAGTAAATCGTTATTACACTCTTTCCTCCAACCCCCACCAAAAAAAAATAAGAAAAAGAATTAAGGAGGTGCTATCAAGAGAGCATCCTTGACACTCAAATGTCAAATGGGAAAACTACAGAAGCTCCTATAAAGGCACTAGAACAAGTTAATAATATTACTGGAAGATTTTCTAGTTAAGCAGCAGCAAAAGCAAACAAGATATCAAATTGAACCCCCAACCTTCATAGCAAGCTATTGCAGTGGAAATCGGACAAACCAGGCATTTAAACCGAACAAATTTCAAACTGCGAATGCCAGAGAGAGTTACTGTGTGAATCAAGCTGCTACAGTGGGTTTATAAATACACCACCAGTGCTGTAAAAACATAAGAATTCAGACTTTCAATACAATATGATAACAGGACGACTCGAGTTTTTGAACTAATTGGCAGTGATAAGAGCCATATTGCTTCTACATCTCCAAATTGTTTTGTTGGTGGAACTGATTGGAAAACACAGGTTTCAATTATTAAGGGCTTTCATTCAGTTGAGTGGACAAAGGAAGCAAAATGATGCTTATCCAACACTAACAGAGTAAAAACATCCAGTTATGGTTACTCTTATCAAAGTTACTCAATGGAAACACACCAAGAGACAGAAAAGGCAATGTGAAAGTTGGAATAAAAACTCTCTCCGTTTCTTTTTTATTTGCATGTTTCTGTTTGACACAAATATTTAGGAGACGCATGTGAGGAGGCAGAGACCATTACTTCATAGTTAGATCACAAGGTCAAGGGTAAAATAGATAGGAATAACACAGGTAGATGACAAAAGGATGAGTGAATTAGGCAGGAATAATATGGGGACCACATGCCAAAAAAGGAGCGTAGCAAATACTTTCGGACGTCCATCTGTGGTATATGAATCAAATAGAAGCAACGGAGGGAATAGTTTTTTTTACCCATTGCATACTTACAAACCTCTGACAAATATAGCAGATC
Organism: Beta lomatogona; assembly: GCA_947646795.1. NCBI lineage: Eukaryota > Viridiplantae > Streptophyta > Magnoliopsida > Caryophyllales > Amaranthaceae > Beta > Beta lomatogona. The sequence goes on along the minus strand of CANSNZ010000239.1, from coordinate 1,849,554 downwards.
TATGGAGCAGTGTACGTGTGTGTGTCTGAGAAAAGCTACTACGGTAAGATGATAATATTGAGCGTATAGCGCAATGAAAATCATAGAAACAATTAACCACTATTAGCAGCTACCCTTCAGATAAGTTACCCTTGAGTTCTACAATCAGGCTTCAAATAGAATTTATTTCCATCTTGGAGTCCAAAATGAGTTAGAAAGAGCAAGTAACAGAGATGTATCACTTCTCAAAGAACATTAGATGGACAGGGAACCACTCGTGCAGCCGTATCACAATATATTGATAGAATTGGCAAGAGCTAGTAATATTGGAAAAGACATCCGAAATTCAATACATATATATATGCATTGCAATAGTTGGATACTGTAAGGTAACTAAATTTTTTCCTGCAATTCATGACAATCATACATCAATATGATTCTTGGATTCATAATCATAACTGCAGTTACATAGACTTGCTTGGTTCAACCTAATTGCGATTGTTAATATTGCTGCCTTTATTGGCCTACAAAAATTGAAAAGATGGACAACGTATATACAAAAAATCGGCCGCAAGCTTAACAAAATGTGGCAAGGCAATATTCTAACTATAAATGCCTAACATAACTGCGACATCAGAACATCTACATCTAAAGATAAAAAATAAAATATAACTAAAACCAATAGAAAAGATACAGCATATTACTGCACAAAAGGAACACCAGATCATTAAGCTAACCAAAACCAATTTAATTTCCTTCATCTCACATCTAGGTTAGCAATGAAGGGAAAATCAGGTGATACGTACAGGCATACAGCAGCTTCCTTGACCAGATATATATATATATATATATATATTGCAAGTCTATTTGCAACCGTTTCCACACAATACTGATGACGCAAAATCTGAGAAGAAACAAAAATAGAACATCACAGTTAGATGAGAAACATAAGAAATGGCCTTGTAGATATACTACTTTGTATTTTAATCATCAGTCAGCCTGGGGTCCTGGGCTACGAAACAATTAAAAGTTAAATCTGAATAAAATCTCAGACCACCTTTCTCAAAATCTTCCTACAACCTATGTTCCCTAGTAATATAGAAGACGTCAGCTATGAGAACATTACCTCTATTCACATTCAAGAGGTTGGACTTATCATTTGGCAGTAAGAAGTTGTGAAATTTGGAGGCCCCGGCTGAAACCTTCATTGAAAAGAATCCTAGTTTGCATTGACTGGAATCCAGGCATCCATGATAAGAAAGCCACAGGAGCCATAACTATAATGCCAAATGTCAAATCATAGAGTCGAGCCAAGGAAACCACAGTATCCCAGACTACTGATGTTTGCAGAAAGGGACGGAGCACCTGAGCAATTAGAATCATGCCCCAGCCCGTCGGTATCAATGCCAATGCACTAGTCAAAAGATCCAGAACTTGAAACCTGGTGAATCTCAACAATATGATAATCACCAATACAGTAAGTGATATGACAGAGGACTGAATAATCCTGAAGTAGATATGCTTTGTGGCACCATACTTGTCCCGGGCATATGCTACGATTACACATATCCCAACAAGTCCAAAGAAGTAGAGCCAAGAGATAAAATACACACCAATACTGGTCTTGTTAGCAGTTATATTCAGCTGGTACACAATACTATACTGAAAGAAGAAGAAGCGTAGATCCAATATAATCTCCAATAGCTTCCCCCACAAACCAGTAGTTTTGAGATGTTCCTGCTCTTCATACCACCAGGTTTCCCAGCTCCGCTCTGCCTTAGTGGACACTCCACTACCGTACCATATCCAGGTTATAAAATCATCGAAGTCATACACAGTCTTCAACCAATCGAAGCCAGATGGATTGAAAATAAATGGGGCCATTATCCAAGAAAATACAAGGAACCAACTAGAGAGCGACATGGCTATGTACACGAATGTATTTGTGGCCAGTGGGCTATGAGAAGCATACACAGTCAGGATTACCCCAAGTTCGATCGCCTTCACAAAATGGCTACGGGCATAAAGCCTGTAATTCTCTGCAAATTTCTTATGCTGCACAACGAACCCACGTCCAGTAGGTCTGTATTTGGCACCTCCGTGAAGAATTGTTCGGCCAAAATAATGGGATCTAGTTCCCATAGAGAAGGTGTAAAACACCGATGCTAGCTGCAGCTGCATTTTCAAGAAGTCCCATATTGCTGGAAGGAAACCATGCTCCAGAGAATTCTCCACAATCATCGGGAGAGCAGTAAAAAGGCCAATTTGGATGATGAACTGCTGGTTCACAATAGCACCTAAGGCTGCATTATTGCTGCTATTTCTAGCAGCGTGACCCTCAACACCACTGAGAGCAAGATATAGGCGGCCCCACAAAAATGTATAGATAGACAGCACCACCATCATTGTATTAAAATAGAAACCCACAGTGGTATAGAAGACGGAAAGCATCCGGAAGAAGTCCAGTCGATGGCCCAACCTATACACGTCCCTGCTGAGAACTTGCTCCCCATTTCCACTAGCAACCTTAGCTTCGAACATGGCAATTTGATTTAACCCAACATCCCTTCCTTTACCCACCTGTATGTACTCATGATGTGTTACATCGCCACTTCGAAGTGTGCAGTTGAAACCAGCAAATATATCTTCACTCAAGTTGATCAATTTAGAAGCCTTGCTCACTCCACCACGAGTAAGAAACCAAAACCTATCAAATACATCTGGGTGACCATAGTGCATTCGCACTTTGAGAGGATTTGCCAGAACACGTTGGCCAAGAGTGACAAAACTCGTCTCCTGAGCAGACATAAACCAAGCAAGGGAGGACACAGACCCCGTGAAAATGTTTTCTCGAACTCCAAGAATAGTTGGTTTCCGAATCCCATAGTTCCTGTTGAATTCCTCCAAGAGGTTTCGTATCTTGAGAGCTTCCTCAAAATAATTGTCTTGATTCATGTCGATTGTCTGAAGACCGTCACCTCGAGTAAAAACGATGGCATGATTCTGATTCTCGGGCTTTCCTTCTCCCAGCTTCACAGGACCAGGCAGCTTGATCCTGTAGATCTCCACTTCTCTCTGCAGCTGCTGATCGTACTTGACAAGAACCGAAAAGTACTCTACCTCATCCCTTCCGAGGTGTACCTCATCAACATAAGCAACACGAAGAGCTTCATTATTTTTCATCAAATACAAAATCTCCTCAGCACGGGAATCCCCTGCCATTTTGTGGATCCCATAAACCTGACAGGTTACCACATAAGTGAACTTCATCATAGCAGTCCCAAACTCGTTACCTTTGTATAGGATGTTCACGCCACTAGGTGTTCTTCCAAGGTTCCGCGAAGATGGGACTCTAATGGAGCCTAAGCCATCCCAATTATTACTCAGACTCAATGAGCCATGCGAGGCAATTTGTTGACAACCGGCCCTTATGTCTACTTCTGATGCTGAATCCAGAAAGGCGAGCATCTTGAGAGCATGATAATAATACATCATTCCCCTCACAGTGCGGGAGAGAGTCTGGCCCCGGTATGATGCCCAAAGACGCAATTCCTTGACCTTTGTTGTCCAAATTTCTCTCTCATCTTCTAAACCTTCCCTCCGCATCCGCTCCATGAAATTATTCCACTCATCCTCATAAATTTTCTGCAGATAGAACAAGATGGAGATACCATCCTCATTTGCGCTCTGGAGTTTGCTAGTTCCATATATTACATCCTCATCATAATAAGGAGTCAATACACTGAAGGCCAACATCTTTTCCACCTGAGGAGCATGGGGCATGTTCATGAACACAGAGTTGCTGAAGAAGGCAATACGTCTCCGAGCCTCTCGATTTACCGGTACATTGTGCATAGAATCCCTAGAAGTCATTAGTGTATGCAAGCGACGCAGCTGTCTGTAATAGAACACATCCTCTTCACCAGGAAGTTCAACAGCATTCGCAAAAAGAAATCCTGCAGGATTTTTCAGTGCCAAACCTTCCTCCCTCAACTCCGCCATCGTCCTCTTAATTCTTGGGAATTCACGAACACAGAGCTCATATAGCGCCTGTAAGACATTAATTATCCCATCAGTATCCTTCTCGGCTCTTTGCAGGAGCTCTATAAGAGTCAACAATTTCTTGTGAATCTGCGGTAGCAAAGTAAGATTATAGAATGCAGTGAACTTCTCGATTCCCATATAGTGTTCCATCTCAAGGAAAGCTCTAGTGACAATAGCATGCTCTTCGGTATTATATTTAACAACCTGCTCAAGCAGCAAGTGTTTGATGCTATCATAGGCCTCTATGATTGCACACCTCCTGTACTCGCTATTGCATATCTTATACCAGAGCCACCTGTCATGAACATTGGCCGTCGCTTCCGCCTGGCTGACAGAGAGAAGTAGTTCATTACATAGCAGAATACATGGCCAGCGAACAACCCTAATATTCCAACAGTTGGGTGGAAGCTCCAAAAGTTCCACTTCTCTATCACTAAGAAGATCTTCTTCCCTCATATATTTCATTATCTCATTCCATAACAAGGCAAAACGTGTTGCCTCCACCTGGCTAGATTCTATCTTCTTGTAGGGCTGCCCCAGTCCATAACGCAGCTTCAGTCTCTGCACCGCATCCCTAAGCTTGTGCACAACATTAATCACTGGCACAGTGGGCAGCTGCTCCTCTGGCATCAGATTAAACTGCATGGCACTAGCGAAGAACTGAAACCTGAGCCTGAGCTGCCAAATATTTCGAATCTCACCCAAATGCGAGAATAATCCAACATAGGCACCAACGACCGAGGAGTAAATAGAATACCATATCTGCAGGTCCACGAGATAGATAACAATGACAGGAAGCCACAGCAAGACAACCGCTATTCTGTTTGTGTTACTGAAGAACTCGTGCCAGTTATAGGGTACATTCCTCAATCTCAAGAGGGCCCTTGTTGGATCAATCATGGGCTTGATCTGAAAAAAGTAGCTAAATGCAAATTTCGAAACCAAAACTGTAACCCAAAATGAAGAGTACTTCACGTTGTTAAGCAGCCCTTCCCTGACACCACGACCCACAAAAATCCGCCTATGAAACCACCAGGTAAGCAAGTGGAAGAGAGGGAAATTGACCTCCTCTAGAAAGTTCCTAAGCCAAGGAAGTACAAAAAGGACCACGGCCAACAATTCGGGGATGACAAACACAAAAACCGCCTTAAGAAACATGAGTATCCTTTGTTCTCCCTGGAATAACCACCTCCCACGATCCCTCTCGTTCTGCCTCCAAATCCTAACATAGAACACAGAAAACACAACAATCCAAGCCATAGCCACCATGCACTTAAGCACCATCCTCACCCCAAGCAACCAAGTCTCTCGAGTCACCAAACTATACTGCGTCCCTGCATCAAGAACAGACTGCAGAAGCCTAAGCCCCGCCCAAGTGATAAAAACCGTAAGCAACTTCACCTGAACATCCCTCCTCCCAACTGCTTCCCACGGCCACTTAGTCCCCTCCAACGCAACAATAAACATAGCCTGCAAGAACAACAACAAGAACACCCACACCCTATCGAAACTCCGAAACACATTCCAAAACGACCTTTGCTCCACAAACCCCGTCTTCCCAATCCTCGTCCCCTTACTAGCAGTCGAAAAATAGGTACTACTCAAATCTAAAGGCCACTTAAGCGACCTAAAACACCTCCTACTCCAAAAAAACTCATTCAAATCATCATAATTCCGCCACGCCGAATGCGGCTTACTCCCACCCTTACTAAAACCAACCTCATCCTTAATAGTATCATAAAGGGGTTTCACAACATAGTTCAAAAATCCATTCTCACCACTAATTGCAGGCAAATAAGGTCTACCAGTTTCTGGGTCATCACGATCATCAAGTATCAAATTAAGCTCATGTGCCATATGATGATAAATATAACAAATACATTCAGGCATAAACCTTAAATTAGCAGACTCACCCCAAATAAGCAAGTATAAAGCAACATACAACAATTCCCGCCGAAATTCATCAGTGTTTTTCCTCACCCTGTGGATTCGAACCCGTGACCTCTTACCAACATAAGAACACCAAGAAGTGTAATTCGTTAAAAGCTTCTTCCTGAACTTTCTCACAAGATCAAAGTCCAAAACGGCAGCGTTTTGAGGAGGTGGAGTAAGCCTCATTTGAGAGTTAGCCAAGTGAAGTACAAGATGCTCTCTTTGGTTCCGAACGTTGTCGTTTTGGAAACCAAAGAAAAGACCCAACCAATCAAGGAGGTCGTAGTTGTCGTGCCACGTGTGAAAAGGTGGTTTGCGGAGGTCTTCGACGGCGCGAAAGGCGGAAGAGGCGGCGCGTACTTCAGGGTAGCGCGTGGAAGGGTGGTCAGTAAAGATGTCATTGATTGGGATTACGTTGAAAGGTTGGTGTGTTGTTGTGGGTGGTGGTGCGTGAGGGTATGGGCGATTTGGGTTCGCCCTTGGCCGCCGATTCATTATTTTAGAATCGGAAAAAACAAGTTACCCTCGTCTTACCATAAATTATCGTACGTACTTGTTATTGTTGAGATGAGAGAGAGGGTGGAGTGAAGTGAGGGAGTGGGGGAAGAAATGGAGGAGAGAGAAAAAGATGGGGAAGTGGGAGAAGTGGATGAAGAGAAAAGGGGAAGACTAAAGAATGACTGTTGTTACTTTTTTGTTAGCAAAGAGAAGTCGTGTGTGTTATGTTGTTGTGTAATGTAATGGGTTACTCCTACTTTGTTGTATGTGATGTGTCATGTGTGTGTGTTTTTTTTTTTAAAAAAGGGTTTGAAAATTTTGTTTGTACTGTTTTTTGAGATTACGAGGGATAAATTTAGCATATCGAGGAGTAGAGTGTAAAGAGTACAATAGTTGTAACGGACTAACGGTAGTAGTGGGGAAGTGGAATCGAGATTCGAATATTGGCAGCTCCGTTATTTTTGTAGCGTAGTAGAAACAACCTCTGCCATTCTACATTTCGAGTTACTTTAGTTTAGGCCATTATTGTTGGTAGCGTAGTAAAGTAGAGAGTTTTTTGTTTTTACTTTATACTATTTTAGTTTTTTAAGAGGAAACGCGAGAAATTATTTTATTAAGGTAGATCGAGTTAAATCAAAACTAAGATGCATTGGGGAAAAGAGGGCGTACAAACTATTTCGAGTTAAACTCAATATTCCACCTTGCCACAAGATGAGCAACGGTGTTTCCCACTCTCCTCACATGACTAAAAGAAAAAGCAACAAAACCTTCGCTTAAAGAAATTACATCAGAAAGTAGAGAAGAAATAGGAGCATATCCTACTTGTCGATGATAGAGAGCTGACACAATAGTTAGAGCATCACCTTCTAGACATGCATTGGCGTAACCATACCTTCGAGCTATCATAACACCAAAACGGAAAGTAAACTAGGTTACACCCTAATAGAAGTGAAACCTAACTCATCCTTACGGATGAGAGGGAGCCCCGGGGGAACGTCGAGAAAGAAAGCCAAAGTTGGTGAAGATTTTTGCCCCAATTTGTTAGGAGATCCGCAGCTTGATTTGCTTCCCGATAGCAGTGTTGGGCCGAAAAAGACTCCATCTTCTTGACATCTTGAGCTTTAAAAGGTTCTGCAAACTTGAAAGTTGAAACAATGAATGGAAACTATAAGTTTAAAATGCATGTTTGTTGGTGTTAAGTAAATCTGCGATTTTAAGTGCAGTGATGAAGATATGATCTAATACTCTGTTTGGTTTTTAAGTACCATTTTTACAAGACTTAATGTTTGTACAAGCTAAGTTAAAAGTAATTGATATTCACTCAATTTTTTTCAAAGGGAATTAGATAAATTTCATTAATAGAAAGTTATACGACATGTATAGTCGATATTAAAGACGAACGAAACACAATATAACTTGATTAAATAAAGATATTCTATAATATAACTATGATAATGATGAAACAGATCTGACAATATAGCATAACCCCCGTTTGTTCGCTGAATCATGTAGCTTTCTATGAGAGCGTCTAGCATCCTGATATAGTTTTGAAAAGATTTATCTTAATTGGACCATGTAGAAAGCATACAAAAAATATTGATTGCAAATTTGTACAATAAACCATCAATAAACTACAACTTTGCAATAAACCATAAAAATTAAATTTTATAATGCTACGTCATCAAACAATATTTTCAATTTTAGTTGCCTCAACTAGAAAAATTGTTGTTGAACACCCGTTGTCCAAAGCAGGTATTATGCACTAGGGTGAGTGTTCATATTAAACCCGAAAGAACATACTGTTCATATAAATTTATCAAAAAAAAAAAAACATACCGTTCATATAAAAGAACATGAACTTTTTTCAACAACTTCCAAGATATAAAGAACATATAATTTAAAATTAAAGAACATGTAAATCTCCAATTACAAAAGAACATAGGTCACAATGAAATGAACATATTGTTAATGAATCTAAATTTAAATTAAAAGAACATACCTTTTAAATTCAAATTTGAAAAAAAAAATCTCGCTAACAACCTTTTTTTTTTAAGAGGTAAAACAAGTTGCAAGATTTAGGAAAACAAACTAGTTTTTATGCCCGGGCTATGCCACGGGTAATAAAAAATTTCATTTATCAATATTGTACTATAAAATGATAACACTAAATATAACTTGGTCTCGTGGTTAAAACTTTAGTATATAAACTTGAGGTCACGGGGTCGAAACCTATACTATGTAGTTTAGCAGAGGATGCATTATCCTCCACATGCAACCTGCAATCGTCCCACAATTCTATTAGACTTGAACCATCAATGAAGCCATAAACAAAATTTAACATCCGTAATATTATATTATGTGTCTATACAAAATACATTAGAGTGGCCGTTTAGGATTGCAATAGATGTATAAGATTAGTTTATGTTAGTACCAGATCGAATTACAAGCTTGGTATATAACAATAAAGAGTTTTGTCACTTGGTATAAAAACAACTTCGGCAGCATTTCAGCATATAAACTAATGAAAATTATAAAACTAAATAAATTATTACAACCAAACTGAAGTATGTACTAGTGTATCAGATGCTAAACCCCCAGCATATACAAGCAGCAAGAATTGAGATCCTCAGAACCAACAAGTTGTAGCATATTACACAAACGATTCAAGCAATACAGCCAGTAGAATGAAACCAATATTTCACTAGCTATCGCAGCCGAGCTAGAGTTTCCAAATGAAGATCTGTCTATGTTTTTGAGCAATACTCTCATGAACTCCGATCTGGAGAGTCGCAACAAGATTCAGTACATGTAGGTGTGATCAGTGTACATGTGAGCAGTCATGTTCAGAGATTGAAGCATGGCTTCTCCCCTTTTGTTGAAGTTAAAAACACAGATGCCACCATTGTTTACATCAATTGCACGAAATCTGCATTATCAAGAAACAATCGGCGTGTCATTTCTAAATGGCAAGCAGCCAAAATATATTAAGCTGAAAAGTTTCTTTGCCTGAATTTCATGGCGTACCTTTCTGGGCCTAGCCCTAGAGCTGTACAGACGAGTGCCCTCAATTTTGATTTGTGAGTAACCACCAAAAAGTTCTCCCCCTAACACGAAGAAGGAAATTGGCACATAAAAGGGGTGGCCGTTGGGGGGTGGAGAGGGGTTAGGGTAAGAAAACCGGGCACGGGACCACACACTAAAGTATGCAGGTAGGGTGGTCCGCGTGGGTCAAAATTTTTGGATTAAAAATAACCGAGATGTGTTAATATGGGCTGGTGGGTCAAAAGCTCAACCCACACACTAGGTGGACCAGTCCAGGCCGTGTTGTCTCTGAGTCGAGACTGGGCCTGATCCAGTGACTCAGAGGCCAGAGCCCCAGCTGGGCCGGGTGTGATCATGTCAACCCATCCCAGACTCAGTGCCACCTTTGTGCGTAAGAGATGACTGCACCGCAACAAATGACAATATAAATTGAAATATACATATGCAAGCCTACAATGTTCATAATGACTAGGAAGGAAAGGGCTTACAGGATTTGACAAAATTTCTCTCCATGCTTCAGCTGCTGTGCCCCACAAGTCCCTTATAGGATAGTTACCATTCACGTTGAAGTTGATCGGATCTTCTCTCCATGTAGTGTATTCCTCTGGAAATCTCTGCTTAGCATCCTCTGCCTCCAAATGCTGAACATGATTTAGAATTTCTCTTTTGTCCGAAAAACAATTAAGTTCAAGTCTTAAATTATATTAATCAAGGCATAAAGTGCTTTCTTGGCTCTCATGTATTGTGAGAACTAAGATTTTGATTTCATTAACAAGAGTATTAAGTTTCCGTTAGGCATGAATTGCTTGGCTCTCATCAGGGAAGTGCTAAATTTGTATGGAAGGAACAGTGTGCTACAAGGAAGAACCTAAATAGCCGTTATGATAAAGCACAAGCTGTCACTTAGCAATGGGAGCAGAGTAACTGACCATTTCTCATGCCTTCCAGGAAAAATAGATGGGCCTCCTTTAAAGAATCAAGGAAAATTAATGGTTCTTTTTTTCCTTGCCACAAAACTTCAGCAGTAGACTGCAATAGATTGGCACAGATGAATCAGAAAGTGATAGAGAGCTAATTTAAGTTTCAAGTAAACAATGGAAATAAGTCCTGATATTTCAAACCTTAGCACGCGAAATTGGACTTGAGAAACATTTATCAAAATGTATATTTGCTAATGCTTCCCTACATCTTTCAGCCTGCTTTGCTCCTGCATCTGTCAGGACAGATAAGTCTGAACTTCCCTGGACATGCACATTAAAACTGGATCAATCTTATGAAGCAACAACATTTACATCATTTACTCCACATATGCAGATTGCAGTACATACATAGGATATCATTATCTTGAATCTCTAGCAGGTTTGAAATGGCAAAAGAGGGAGCAAGAAAGTAGCAAACCTGAACCCTACTTTCAGCATTCCAGGAGCTAAGGCCATGTCTGACAATAGTTATCTTCTTCAGTGAAGATAGTCGATGGGGAGAAAGAGAGGTCGTTGCTTTCCGAAAATCCAATGCACCACCAGTAAGAGACATAACATCCCCATTATTTTCTGCTCAAGAGACAAATTATTTTATATTTCTCATCTGGGCTCTGGCACTAGCTATAACATTCAGTCGATGTCATTAGAAAAATCTTCATACAAGACACTGAAAAAGAAGTGGTAAAGATAGAAAGGAGACTCCATGGTAAGAGCCACCAACTTCTTTTCGGGACATAATGGCCAAATCAATCATAACAATACCATGAAGTCTAACATTAGATCACACTGTAGGACAATCGATCTTAGTGCCTTTGATATAGCCACTTGCACATTTCTTGGCGTAACCACACCTAAAAAGTTTAGGGTACATGACTCCGCGTCTTTGTGGCCTCCGAACATAAAGTTAGGAACTATAATGTTGAACTTCCGAGCTCACTAGAGAATATGTAAATGAATTTATTAGGCTTCTAAACGAGCGCAACCATATTCTCCCATTCTGTAGAGGCTTGTACAGAGAAATATGTCTTGATTATGAGTCAAATCATATTCATGAGATCAGATTATGCCGAATTAATTTTTGATTATGCTATTAGCACCCTTTTGGAGGTTATATATAAAACTCCATGGTCAACTTCAAAAATTCACCCCAAGTTCCCAAAGCCTACACCATACACAAGGGTGTATTATACACTCCCCAAAACTAATTTTTTTCCCAATGCTAATTTTGCTCATTTGGAACTCTACAAATGAGATATCAGATATGAGCAAAGAAATACCCTTGTGTACAGTACACCCAGGTCAATAATATAAATTGCACCTTTACAGTGGTTAGTTCCTTTACATACCCATACATGTTAAAAAATCCCCGCACAAGTAAGAGACACTTTTATAGCATAATCTTCACATTTCAGTGACCACTTGACAGTTGAACATATAATAAACAATTGCTTACTTGTCAATAATGCAACATATATAACCCACCAAAATCACAAAAAAATAAAGAGGAAAACCCATAATAAATCCAAACTTAAGATTTAAGAAGATGCTAATATTAGATGGTTCTAACTACAAGGATCCTAGGTAATACAGTACATTCTTAAGTAAAATCTACCAGAGTTTCATATATTACTGAAGTCAACAAAATCAAAATTCAGTTTTCGGGATTAACTGGAAGAGTTATTATCCATGAAACATGGAGTTGAACACGAATTAAATCATAGAACTTCAAGAAAAATCAACAGCAAAAAAAATTAGTAAAATTTTACCAGTAATTATAGAGAGATCAGGAGTTGATGATGAACATTGAATTCCAATTCTTCTTCTTGCATTAAGGGGATTATTTAGTTTGGAGATGTGGGTGAAATCAGTAATTAAAGGAAAATTCAAGTGAGTTGTTGTTAGAATTATTCCAGCACCCATTTTCAGAGATAGAGTTTTCAAACCCAGAAAAAAGTGAGATTTTCTGTGATGTAGCCAAATTTTTCACTCTTCTTTTCCTTATTTTGTGAACAATTTTGTGAATTGTGAACCATCTGTTGTGCAATATATTCAAAAGGTTAAGAGAGTACTGGTGGTCATTATCTGATCTAGTGATCTCTGTCGCTATTGTGGTGGATATGCTCCTTGGCCAGAACATTCTTTAATTTTCTTCGTGTAAGACATTTTATTAGGGGCACCCTCTACGTAGGGTCATCTAAGAGGACGTATAAAGCGACCAATACTATAGGCCATAGGGCTCCTTTTTTTAGAGGGTAAAAGTGTCTTAGATTTAATGTTTGTTTTAGTCATTTCGTTTAAATTCGAGTTTTATTTTGTCAACAATATTTTAACATTGATATATTTTATAGAATACATTATCTATAATTTTACAATCGATACATAATATATTTAGGCCAAACTTTATAATTAGCACACGGACCTCAAATTAAGACGGTCTTGCCTCTACGCGTTATAGATTTATCATTCCTCATAAGTCATAAGTGTGAACAGTTGCTAAACTTTCTTCATTTTAAGAATTTTTTATCAAACGGTTTGGTTCGAGCAACAAGTGATAGACTAATGGTATTGATATCACTCCCGATCCTAGAGGACTGAGTTTGCAAGCAATACATAGGCATAGTCATGCTGTAGTTTTAGTGGTAATGTGGTAGTTTTGGTAGGGTGGAGAAGAAGTTGATGGGGCACTGCGACTTTTGGAAAATAAAAGATTTCACTTATTTTTTTATAACCAAATAAATATTTGAAAGATTTCTAAACTGAAGTAATTCATTAAGGTCTCCGAACGTTAGATGACAATACCATATGATTTTTTTGTAGAATTAGATTTACCCTTGTTTATCAAATATAATCGAATATGAACAGAAATACATGGTAAACATTTGAGGTGAAGATAACACCAGATGTCCAGATCCAGTCTAGAGAGGGCCCCCCTTCTCTCTAAGAACCCTAGTCCCCAAATTAATTTCTTTAGAAATTGAAATCCTAGCTTCCTCCCAATTCACTTCCTCCTAGATCTAGCCATTGTTATGGCTTAGATTATCTAATAGTCCATTTTCTCTTGTCCTCAATCGCACTTTGGTTCTACTAGCCTCTTGATTAGCCTTTGAAATTTCTAAAATTAAGCAATTTCGGAATGATTGCTTGCGGATTTTTTGTGTGGGTGGCAAGTTTGGCTCACTCCGCCGTAGATCGAGGCTCAAGCCACTAGTAGAATAAATGCTTATTGCTGCGGTGGTATTGCTGCGGTTTTACCCATACGCAGCAATATATCACGACAAAAGAAAAGGTAAAATATAAAATAACCATATTGCTGCGGTTTTTTAAAAAAACCGCAGCAATATGGTTCTTTTAGCAAATAGTTGACCATTTGACCAACCATATTGCTGCGTTTTCTACAGCAAACCGCAGCAATATATTTCCAACGGATATTTTTTGAAAAAAGTGGAATATTTTTTACCAGATCTGGCGCAGATATTGCTGCGGTTTCTGATATATTTCCAACGGATATTTTTTGAAAAAAGTGGAATATTTTTTACCAGATCTGGCGCAGATATTGCTGCGGTTTCTGTCAGAAACCGCAGCAATAGGGTCATTAGGGTTTTGTTATAATTGAGCAATAGGACGCCATTTTCTCTAACTCCCCTCATAACTCTCACTGATTCTCTCTCACTTCACCCTCACCTCCCACTGATTCTCTCACTTCACCCTCACCCCTCCCACTGATTCTCTCACTTCACCCCTTCTCCTTCGTCGGCCTTTCGTCATCCTTCGTCGGCCGTTCACCTACACTCTGATTTCGTCGTCATCCCTCCTCACCCACCGGCGTTTCCTCCCTCCTCACCCACCGGCACTTCCTCCCTCCCTCACGCCATCCCTCCTCGTCGCAACAAATCCACCGGCGGCGCTTCCTCCCTCGTTCGTTCGTTCTTCGTCTTCGATTTTCAGCGAGAATCCGGTAGTAGAATCGTTCTTCGTCTTCGATTTTCACTTCGAATCCGGTAGTAGAATCGTTCCTCGTTTTCTTCTTCGGTTGGCAAGGATGAATCGTTCCTCGTTTTCTTCTTCGGTTGGCAAGGATGAATCGTTCAGATCTGGTGGATTTTCACTTCGAATCCGGTTCTTCGTTGAATCCGGCAGTAGACTGATGCGAATTAACGGAGTTCAGATCTATTTTTTCTTTTCTTTTTCCTTTCTGTTTTTCGTTTTCTTTTTTTTTTTTTTCGTTTTCTTTCTTTTTCGTTTTTTTACATATGTTTGTAGATTTTTGTTTTAGGATTTTTTTTTGATTTTCAGTTTCTTATTTTTTGTAATATATTTTTTGTTTTTTTATACATTGTGTTGCTTTAGACCTTTAGTTGTGTACTTGTGTTCATCTTGAAGTCAGTTTTTGTTTATCATTAATTTGAATTTGTTGTGTTTTATTTTTTTCAGCATTTTTATATTTCAAATTTGATGACAAAATGCAAAAAAAAAAAAAAAAAAAAAAAATTTACCTGCACTATTACATATTGCTGCGGTTTTCGCTAGGAACCGCAGCAATATGCCTATTTTTTTTATTATTAAGTACATCATATTGCTGCGGTTTTTCGTTGAAACCGCAGCAATATACTTTATTTTTATAATAAAAAATAGGCATATTGCTGCGGTTTTAAACCGCAGCAACAGTTTAATTATCTATTGCTGCGCGGTTAATTGCCGCGCGGTCAAAACCGCCGCAATAGGCCACTTAATGACCGCAGCAATAAGCATTTATTCTACTAGTGAGCTTTAATTCCTTGGTGGGATACAGATGTTGCGAGTTGTTCTTCTTCTCCCTCTTCTGCTGGGATCTGGTTGGTGTTCATTTAAGTCGACAGGTGTTCGTTTCCGTCAGCTGGTGTTCTCGTCGACTGGTTTTCGCGTCGGCTCCCACGATTGGAAGCTTTATGGTAGTCGTTATTTTTTGGGTTTTTTTTTCTTTTCTTGTTTTTAATTTTCTGTTTTATTTAGTTTCTCGTTTTTGGTTTGTTAGGTTAGTGGTTGGTCTTAGGTTGTTGTGATCATTTGAGAAGATTTGGGAGCTTATTCATTTACAGTGGTGTTTGTCTTGCACCCATGACAGGTTTCAAGAAGTTGTCTTCAGTTGGGCCTGGGGAGATGGTGTATTGCCGCGGCGGAGCATCTACTCGCGTTTCTTTGTGTTCGATTTTCTTCTTTTTTTTTTTTTACTTGAACCTTGTTGTAACCATCTTTATGGATGCTAGAGCTGGGCCCGAGTCCGCGTGGGCCGGCCCGCGGGCCGAACGCTCCTTTCCTTTGTTTTTTAGCCTAAAACTGTCAAAAATACAAAAAAACAACATAAAACACGGGTCAGGCCTGCAGGAGGCACGAGCCCGGCCCGTGGGCCTGGGCCGGGCCGTGGACAAAACCTGAAAATTTCAAGCCCGGCCCGGCACGGCCCGCCACTCACGGGCTCGGGCCCAGCTCGGCCCGCCATTTCCCCAAGCTCGCGGGCCGAGCCCGTGAACAGGCCCGGCCCATGCCCAGGTCTAATGGATGCTTTAGGTGGTATCTACTGTGTAGACACCTACTAAGTTTCTTCTCCTGATAAAAGAATCAAATATAATCGAATTCAAGTTTGGCTACTAAAAATAAAAACAAGGATTACCAATTAAAATTTCCCAAAAAAAAATAGAATGAGATTTTTTCGTGAATAATATAGATGTAAACTAGGGATTATTTTGTTGGAGAAATATGCCATTAAAGATAAAGTTGAGTATCATATCACAAAAGAAAAGAAAAAAGGGTAAAGTGAAGTTTAGTTTGCCAAAAATGTATACCATTTCTCCCTTAAAATTAGAACTACTCCTACATGATTAGTGCCCATTAAATATGTTACTAAAGTTAGCTAATATCTCTATTAAGTGAAGAAGGGAAGACTTGGTGTCCACTATATTTTAATATATATATATATATATATATATATATATATATATATATATATATATATATAACCCAATATATATATATATAACCCAATGCAAACAAATGGAATGCTGCCACATGTATCCCTCCCCCTCCCAAACAAATGATACATATATATATATATATATAACCCAATGCAAACAAATGGAATGCTGTCACATGTACCCCTACCCCCTTCCAAACAAATTATACAAAGCAATCAACAAAAATATATGTGTGAAGACTCGAAAACACGACCTCCCATCTGAAATACGAACACACTAACCAACTATTCTACCATTTTTTTTTTTTTTTGTGGAGGGGGGGGTGGGAATGTATGTATATATAACTTACATTTAAGAAAAGCATTTAAAGATATAATTACTTGCATCCCACATTATCTTTCCACAATTATTGAGAAGACCCATCATCTACATCCAATTACTTCAAAAGTTATATCCCACATACTTGGTAGCTCAAGTGGCCCGCCAACATTGCTCGAGCAAAAGTGCAATACTGTTAATCCCTTCTTTATTTGCTTGCTTCATACCCATCAAAGATCCAGACCAACCATCTAATACACACTCGGGTGACTCATCAAACCAACATTCTCATAGAAGTAAGAAGTATTACTGCTTCTCTTCAGTTCATAGAGGGCAAGGACATATTATTTTATGTTATTCTTTTTCTTTCTTAAAATCGCCTATATGGACAGTTTAAATTTCTTTTGAACTTGCCGCCTACATGGACTTTGTAGGAAACCATATTATTTAAAGACAACATAATATTTCTCTTTTTAAAACAATTAAGTACAAATGTATATATTAATACTCATTAATCTAAATCTATATATATATCTAAAACCCAATGCAAACAAATGGAATGCTGCCACATGTACCCCTCCCCCTCCCAAACAAATGATACAAATCTCTCTCTCTCTCTCTCTCTCTCTATATATATATATATATATATATATATATATATATATATATATATATATATATATATATATATATATATATATAACCCAATGCAAATAAATGGAATGCTGCCACATGTACCCCTCCCTCCTCCCCCTCCCAAACAATCTATACAAAGCAATCAACAAAAATGTATGTGTGAAGATTCGAACACGCAACCTCCAATTTGAAATACGAACACACTAACCAACTATTCTACCATATCTTTTTTATTTTTTCTGTTGAGGGGGGGGGGAATATATATATATATATATATATATATATATATATATATATATATATATATATATATATATATATATATATATATATATATATATATATAACTTACATTTAAGAAAAGCCTTGAAAGATATAATTACTTGCATCCCACGATATCATCCCAAAATTATTGAGAAGACCCATCATCTACATCCAATTATCTCAAAAGTTATGGCCCACATACTTGGTAGCTCAAGTGGCCCGCCAACATTGCTCGAGCAAAAGTGCAATACTGCTACTACTAATAGTCCCTCCTTTATTTGCTTGCTCCATACCCATCAAAGATCTAGACCAACCATCTAATACACACTCGGGTGACTCATCAAACCCAACATTCTTATTGAAGTAATAAGAACTACTGCTACTCTTCCGTTCATAGAGGCAAGGACATATTATTTTACGTTATTTTCTTTTTTTCTTAAAATCGTCTATATGGACAGCTTAAATTTCTTTTAAACTTGCCGCCTACATGGACTTTGTTGGAAACAAGATTGTTAAAGGCAACATAATATTTCTCTTTTTAAAACAATTAAGTACAAATGTATATATTAATACTCATTAATCTAAAGCTAATAATATTTCCCTAGATCCACGAATCATAAAAAAAACAGAGAAATCAGGAAAAAACTTAAAGTCAAAAGAGAGGAGAGAGAATATACCTCAGCGGCGAGGTAGTACATAACGGCGTCGAGGTTAACTGGAGCTCCGGATCCGACACACTCAGCAGTAGTGGTCGAGCGACAAAAACGGAAGGAGGAGGAGAGTGTGGGTGAAAGAAACAGAAGGCGGCGAGCACAGACAGCAGCGGCAATGAGCAGAGAGAAGCGCGAGGCTCCGATAAATGTTAAGTGGGAGAGAGAGAGGGGGGCGTGGTGTGAGTGAGAGGGAAAGAGAGAGAGAGAGAGATAGGCGAGTTCTAGGTAAGTGGAGTGAAATTTGAGAAGGAGGGAGGGAAGTTTAATCGCCAAAATCATTAAAAAAGAAAAGGGCTGCAATTATGCTAAAAACTGCAGCCCTTTAGTGATAATTTCCTTTTATCGGGGTAGATTAAGGGTTGCGTTTATGTTAAAACCGAAGCCCTTTTACTAAAGCCCTTGAAATTTTTTCCTCTAGTGTAAAATATCGGGATAAAATAAATGTAAAAATGTTAAAACCATAAGTGTCATAATCTCACTATTGAAAAAAGAACTAAAGTAAGACTCAAGGGTCTTTCAAAATGTTTAAAATCATCAGTTATTGACTTGGTGCTAAAACTCTTGAAAGTTTTCCTTTCCATATAAATAACTAAATCATCAATTATTGACTTGGTGCTAAAACTCTTGAAAGTTTTCCTTTCCATATAAATAACTAAGCTATCCGCCAAAAACTCATCTTCAATTTTATTTTGCAATCTTGTCTTCGTGATTTTCATGGTTGAGAATGTTTTTTCAGTAGTAGTTGTTGACATAAGAAGAGTTAAAATTAGACGTATTAATTTATCAAGCAAAAAATATACGTTTAACTTTCCTGTTTGTGCCAATTGTTCACAAACTTCCTCTAAAGTTGTAGAATGATTTCTCATATTGGGATCATCTTTCACTCCACAAATGAAATGTTGCAATTGATCCTTCAGATTGTACATCTCTTGCTCCTAAAACCATTCGGATATATTTTTCTACTAGCAAGCAAATATTATTGATATCGAAGTTTTTGAAACCATCCTTAGGCTCCAACAATTAACGGCAAACCATCGAAATTTGTTACAACATATCATGAACTTGAACGGCAAACCTTTATGTTTGTTGTCATTATGGGCTTAAAAGTTGCTTCTTCATATAACAAGGCTATTGCATGATGTGTTCCATGATCATGTGTACTTGTAATGTCTGATGCTCGATATGTTCCACAGACCAGCGAAATCTGTTACAACATATCCTGCACTCGAACGGGAAACCTTTATGTTTGTCGACATTATGTGCTTGAAGTTGCTTAATTGTATCAATTGGTCTACTGCATGAAATGCATTTCATGATCATGTGTACCTGTAAAATTCAAGAATGAAGTTCTCCGTGTCACACTCAGGGGCGAATCTAGGGGGTGGCCTACTCGGGCCACGGCCCACCCCATTATCTGGAAAATGTATAAGTACCGAATTTGTAACATTAATGAAAACAGTTGTGTTGGGGTAGATGGCAAAAGCGCAAGGATAGTTTCAGCAATGTTCCAAGTTCGATTCCCGATAAAGTCATATCTTGGTCTTTTACTTTTCCTTTTTGTCGTGATGTTGATTTCCTTTTGGATTTTCAATTTATTCTTTATTTCATTGTCTCTCTATCTATATGAAAACACTTGCTACTTATAATAACATTTTCAAACATTAACATTCATGTAATTACACACGGTGAAACATTGTCACTTAAAAAGTTTAATGAAAATACACAACACCATCTTTTATATCTATATTACTAATAATTATGAGGTCTTTTATATCACAGTTTTTTTAAAAAATAATTATTGTTGTTTAGTTTCTATATATTACCACATATTCATTCATATACATTCTTTATGGCCTTGCATATTTTTACTGCGTTATGGTCGAATTGAAAAGTTCAAGCCATAGAATAATAAAATTAATATAATAATACTCTATCTTTTCCTTAATACTCCCTCCGTCCCAAAATATAGTTCCCATTTTCATTTTGGGTGTCCCAAAATATAGTTCCCATTTTCATTTTGGGTGTCCCAAAATATAGTTCCCATTTCCATATTTAGTTCCACATTTTTCCGTAAATTGTCTAGAAAACCCGTGTCCCATCATTTATTTGCTTCTTGAATTTTGTTTTTTGCTTTATTTATTCAACCCGAGTGTTACAATTAATGCTCTTTCACCAATTATTCTCCATTCTCTCTCCTAAAATCATCTTTTCCCATACAACATTTATTTAAATAAACAAAAAATCTTTACTATCCCTCTTAGATTCTACTTGCATAAATTACCGTGAAAAAAGGGAAATGGGAACTATATTTTGGAACGGAGGGAGTACTTTTTAAGGAATTCTTTCATGTGTCTCATAATACTATTTACACTGTTTAGAATGATTCCTCTATTATTTTGATACATCTTCTTCCCGCTACATACTAAAACGTTAAGGTAACAACTCTATTATTTAAATAAGTGTGCCCTACTATTTTCTACTCCATTCGTTTCTTTTTAATTTACTCACTTCACTTTGGGGCAGAACCAAAGAGAAAATACAAAAGTATGAGAGATAAACTGAAAAAGTGAAGAGATAAACTGAAAAGTGAGAGAGAGAAACTAACAAGTGGATTAAAATATTAAAAATTAGATGACAAGGGTGGAAAAAGAGGAGAAAGTAGAAGGAACATGTTACCAAGAATATAAAAGGCAACAGTGTGTAGATTAAAAAGAAACAGACCAAAAAGGAAAGTGTGTAAATTAAAAAGAAACGGAGGGAGTACGATATCTACTTATTCAATTAAAAAATAACTATCTCCAATTACATCTACCTTTGAAAAGGAGGAATTGTCTTTATGTTAAAATATAATGAAAATATAAGTTATGAGTGATCTATATAATTTTTTTATAAAATAATGCAATTAGGTCGCCCACCTCATGTAAAAATCCTGGATCCGCCACTGATCACAATTAATAGTGACAAAAGCCACAAGTTTGTACCTCAAACTCTAGAGACCCAAATAAGAAGAATTATTTTAAAAAAAAAAAAAACCCTCAATCAAACATGAAAAAAGACTTAATAGAGGAAGAACATATGCCAAAACCTATAAAAGACGAGACTATGCTAATTAGCATCAAACTTGCACCCAACGTTATGCCATTCTGATCTAAGGTATGGTTCCTTTTAGCTACTAAAATCAAAGAGAATCAAAAAATTGTCCTTACTTACCTTAAAACGAAAAAAAATTGTCCTTACAATGATAAATGTAAAAACACTAAGAAATAAGTACTTTCTCCCTTTTTTTTTTACTCGCAACACTTTTTTTTCTAACAACTCCAATGCAATTTTTTGGTATGAGAGAGGTAGAGAGGAAAAAAAGAGAGGGCCAATGTGATTGGATAGAGAATGAGAGATAGAGAGAAAGGAAAAGTAAAAATAAAAAGTGTTGCAAGTAATTAATTATTTTCCTTTTTAAAAAGTATTGCGGGTAAAATAAAACAGAGTAAGTAACACTCAACAAGGTACCTCTTTGCCCTTAATCCACCTGCCAACAAAAGCAAACTCAAAAATTGTGCCAAAAAGTAGATAAATATGAACCAAAACCATCACATTCAACCACCGTGATAAGAGCATCTACAATGGGCTAGTTGGTCTTGGAGCTTTTTTCTTTCTCTCTCCTTTCCTCCTCCTTACACCTCACATCCCACTAAAAGTACCACCAACTCATCTTTTTTTTCTCACAATGGTTTGGTTGGTCTTACTTGGTTTTTCTATTTCTCTCTCCTTCTTTTACCATACCCCACCATACTCTCTCTCCTACTCAATGTTTATTTTTAATGAAATATATGATCTATATTAATAAAAACTAATTAAATTACGTTAAAAGCTAATTAGCTAATTAGCTTATGTTAAATTAATTTAGTGTTAACTTGAAACTATAGTAACTATGTATTAATTAGCTTACGTTAAATTAAATTACGTTAACTTGACATTATAAATTAAAAATAACGAACACATTATATAAGATAATAATTTAAAAAACTTACGCCATATGTGTTCAACCAAGTTATTTTTTGAAATTACTTAAATAATAATAATAATAATAATAATAATAATAATAATAATAATAATAATAATAATAATAATAATAATAATAATAATGAAAACGATAATGAGATGATATTAATAATTTTAACGATAATGAAAACGATACATTCATAATCAAAATTTGCGACACATACACATTCATAATTAAAGTACAATACAACTTAATTGCAAACTAAAACAATTAAAAACATGAACACTAACTAAACATATTTATTCTTAAATTGTAGCTTAAGTTTTTCATAAATCTCTCTCTCATTCGGATCAAGGGAAGACTTAGCCATTAATACAGTCCAAATTTTGAACTTTCTATCTTCCTCTTTTGTTGATTCTCTGAAGGCATCACGCTCCTTTTGATACTCAAGCAAATCTTCTCCCAAACTAATCCTCCTCGTAAATTCTGAAGAGGATGGAGATGGAGAACTGGATATTGGGGCTTTTCTCCTACTCTTAACTTTCTTGACGCCGTCGGGACGTTTTGAGCTCGCACCTTCATCTGGACCAGACCGTTTTGAGCTTCTGCCGCTCATTTGGGTGTCATCTGCCCATTTGTCATAGTGTTTCATAACATTCCATGCATGCTCCAATGTAAATCGGGGACCATGGGCTGTTATCCACATCTCATGGGCTTCAGTCAAGACGTCTTCTTCATTGCAGCCGAACCTTTCTTCCTTTTCGCCTCGGTATATATCCCGACCCATGCATTCACATCTCCATTGATTTTTTTCCAACGACTAGTAAGAGCTTTGAAAGTCCTTGGGCGTAAAGTTGGATTGAGTCGTCGTGACTCTTCCACGCTATCAAATACTGAACCCCAGAAACCATCACCATTTTGGTCGGTTCCCTTCAACACATCTCCTCCGCACTCTAGATACGCCGAAAGGAGTGCATGATCTTCATCTGCACTCCATTGAAACTTTGGTGTTGTGGCTTTTTTTGAAGGAGTGTTTCAAATTTCTTGTGATTGGATTTCAACTACATCGTTTTGAGGTTGTTCATGTTGTTGTGAATTATGTTGGGATATAGGAAAAGATGGTTGATTAGAACTTTGTTGAGATTGTTGTGTAGCTTGTTGAGAATTTTGGTAATTCGATTGGCTTTGGAAAAACATAAACATTCTTTGGAATTCCGGATTTTGTAGCACACTTGGATCGATTTGGAAATTATTTTGGGAATTTTGTGGGTGGTTTGGATTATTTTGGGAGTAATTAGGATTATTTGAATCCATAATATTGGCTTAGTATAAGTTATATTAGGTAGGAGAGAGTAATTAAAAAAAAATAGGTTGGTAAGAAGTGTGGTAAAATATATGAAATTTGGGCTCAATTTATAGATAAAAATATTTTATAGCCGTTATTGTAATTTTTTTTTTAATTATAAACTGATTTTTTTTTTAAACGTTACAAAATTTGTAACGCTATAAAAATTAGCAGTTGAACTACAGCAATTCAGCAAAGTGGGAAGGAGAAACTTTGTGGCAGTGCGTGGCAACTTCTAATTTGCTGCTCAGTGGGGTCTGACGCGCGTCAGACCCACTGACAGCAAATCAGATGCTGTTGTTGCTTGTTTCGCTTGAAACGCCATTCTTCACGCCATCTCACGCTAAACTTAGCGTTTCGATTTTAAAAAAAAAAATTGGGCCCAGCTTTATTCGCCACGCAACGACTTCCCCCTCATCCCAAGCACGCCATCCGAGGTGCTGCTGGTCTGGAATTCTAGACCAACCAGCTGCAAGGACCAAGTGCCCCAATGGTTAAACTAACTAAAACTAGTTTTACTATTTGCTAGACCAATTAAAACTAGACCATTGTAGATGCTCTAAGAACAGAAGTCAAGAATCGCGCCAAAAAGAAAAAGTAGGATAAGATTTAAAATCATGGTTAACTTCAATTCTCCTACTTGGGAAAAGAATAAAGATTGGGAAAAAATCAAAAAGAAAAATCAGTTGAGCAAGAAATTCAAAAAAAATAACGAATTTACCTAAAAGTGGGTAAAATCATCATATATAATATTAAAGCAAGAAAACTTCATCCTATGTGGCAGCCCCATATTGTTTATCCCCTCTCATTGCTTCTCGGTTTTTCCAAGCCTCTCATTCACTTGCCACGTTTCACTGGATATGATTTAAAAAGATTGCAAATCGTGTAGATTTAGGCTGTGTAAGGTAAACTTAAATATAACAATTTACATTTAAGGAAACAAATTAATTCCACAAAATAATCCCTAATTGAAGCAAATTGAATATTGTCATGAAAGGAAACAACTCACACATATTTAAATCTCAATATTTGTTTTACTGCATCTCCCTCCTCTCAAACCCTCAATACCAAATTCCTTCAATTTCATGATCGAATTTTAGCTCATTTTTTCTGTAATTCATCCAAATGAACAACAATTCGATCAATTGGAGTAAAAAAACATGGGTACATCAACACGGCAGCATCAGCAATTGGGGAACCAACCAACAGAGAGGAAGAAAGCAGCGATGAATTCGAGGTCAAAAAAAATTTGAGATTGATTTTTTTGCGGAATTATCTGCTGAGGATATTAAGCTTTTTGTTTATTGTTTTCTTTGACCTTTTCTTTTTCATTTTTTGGTGATGTGAACTGTGAAGTTGTAATTTATGAACGAGTTTAGTTTTGAATTGAAGGAGTGAAAACATACATGTAACTCTGTTTTCTAATTGTTGCATGTAAATCAGATCAAGCAAAATTTGTGAATTATGTTATGTTACCTTTGTTCACCAAAAAAAAAAAAAGCAAAATTTGTGTACTATCTCGCTCAACATCTTTAGCAGGATATAGAACACAAATATTTATGGATCTGATAAAAGTTAATTGCTATTTTCACAAAATACATGTAAAATTCCTCATTTCAGATGAAAGAGAAGGAAGTGGAGGGGAGCTAGATCAAGTGATGAAGGAAGATAATTATGAATTGGTAGAGGTGAGAAAAACAGAAGGAGGATAAAAGACATTAGACTATCCTAGAAGTGAGCTGCAACTAAGCTACGTTAAAAAAATTTCCCTTCAAAAAAAAAAAAGCTACGTTAAAAAATGAGTTTGTTGTTTCTTTTTTTTTTTAGGAATGTTTCTCATAGTATTTACTCCTACTTAATTATAATACTAACTTTTAAAAAAAAAATATTATAATACTAGGCTAGAACAACTTAAAAAGTGTCTTAAATTCAGATTGTTTAACAACAACGAATGATAAACAATGTTAACAAAAAAATTACAGCTTTTCATATAAGCTAATAAGGAAGGCAAAGTCAACAACTTTTTATAAAAAGCCTTTCCTTCATAATGTAGCTCTATTTTGAACTTGAAATTGGATGGGTGATAAAGAAAATTATGAAATCCCAATAGATCAATTAGATGATACAAGCTACGAAGGATAGGCCACCATTTGTGCATGTCTATTGATAATTACCTCTGAAAATCTTGAATCAATAATTCATAAACCAATTATAATTGAAGTAATAAAAAGATACCCGAAACTTACAATAGTCATAATGTATGTATTGCCTTCAAATTAATAATTGGAGATGCAAATAAGACTTGATCGCGTCGGAAGAAGCGCGAGAAAGATCAAAGTATGGCTATAGTTTACTGCATGTAGATTGTTGCTTCATATTCGCCGAAAAGTTGGGTTGGCAATTTGATAAGAACAACAAATCTAGAGAGAAAACGGTTTGGCCAGTGCAAATTTTTAGTGAAAGTCAAGAAAACTCGAGATAAGATACAGGATATGATGAAAAGGCTATGAATTTGATGGTGTTGGATAGTTTTTTTCATGGTTCAAATGTTTTTGTTCTTAATTACCTTTTTATGGGGCAATATTCGAGTGACTAAAAAATATGTAATAGTCCAGTAGTCAATGCAACAATTACAATTTACTATGCTAATAATAAGTGTGACGTTATTATTTTCTTCATTTGTGGTTCATTTCATTTTGTGTTCTTTTTTTTTCCATAGAGTTCCAAGTATATTAGTTAGTATTCTAAAATTTACAAATATAATTTTGACCATTGTGATTTGACCATAGTGATTTGGCCATCGTTAAATAATCAAATTATTATTTATCTCCATTGGGATGAAGAGAATACATATGCAGTGGTAAAAAAATTGTGGTTTAAATTATGATTTTCTTCTTCACTGTAGTTAAGTTAGTAATCAGTTAAAGTGCATGCCAAGTTGAGAAGGATTCTTAATGGGAGAAGAGTCACAGTTTTGGAATACATTAAAGGCCATTTTGGTTGGTGGTCATCAATGGTGGTAATAATTATGCATTATATTACCATTTGGGAAGGTAGTATTGGATGCTAATGAAATTTATAAAGAAAAACTCATGTTTTGAAATGAAGTTTCAATACCATGGGTATTGACATTATAATTAAATTTACATTAAACTCTGAAATTGCTAAACCAAAGGAAGTAACATGACATAGTTGATGAGAAAAGGGTATGCATCGTAAAAATGAAAAGACTCCCTTTGTATTCATCCCATCTAAAATCGAATGAGGGTAATTTGAGTATTTATCGTTAAGAGAGAAAAGGTTAGATTAGGAGCATTATCATAAATAATATGTCGCCGATATTAAGTTGTAGGGGATAAATATAATGATGAATTTGATATTGGAAAGAAGTTAACTGTTTATCTTATAATTTTCTACAAAGTAATAAAACTATTTATAACCATACATCGCATGGGTATTAGACTAGAAAGCAAGAGGGATACTATTCGACATAGTTTTATCAACAAAATTAGCTAATTATCTAGCATTATATGTCAAAAGAGGGATTGTAAGTATTCAAAATTAGTCCGTTTTACTCCCAATAAACGAACACTAAGTTTGGTTGTTTTTTCACTTTTTGGTTTTCTAGAGAGAAAGATGAATTGAAAGAACGAATATGTTTTTGGGGATGTTCACAGAGAAAGAGAGTGAAAATGTTTTGAAAGGATTGGATAAAGTTATTAAATTGTTAAAGTTGTTTTTTTGTCTATTTACTTTCGTTTTCACTTTTTCTTATATAAAAGGATAACCAAAAAATGTAAATCATACGGAGAACCTACAAAACACACATATATAATACGGTATTACATATTTATATGTTCTAAATTAGTTTAATTAATATCAAAACTGATGTTGGCTTGATATATTTTAAAATTCTACTTTCATATTTTTCTGTTCTTTCGGATTGCTTATGAGAATAAATAAAGGAGTAAGGGTTAACTGTGGGCCACTGGTGTCATTTAGTGTAGTTTTTGGGAGGCGAAAAGTATAGTGGGAAGTATGAAAATGTCACGCCCATAAAAGAAATTACGAGGAACAAAAACCAACAAAGGAAAAATTATATTTATCAAATTTTTAATCACTCTGATCCATTATGTAGTTCAAAAGTATATATATATATATATATATATATATATATATATATATATATATATATATATATATATATATATATATATATATATCAAACTTTTAGAATAAATGAAGATACAAATGGGAGCATAGCACTAAATACTAAAGAAAGATTGAAATTCATCCACAACAATAATCTTTTAAGGGTTTACAATATAACATGAAAATCAAAACGGTGTACTAACTAATTTTATATTGTAAATAGTAACGTAAAATAAGGATTTGAAATTTTGAATTGCAACGAGTTGATCAATATTCAGTTTGAAATTTTGTTCATCATCCTAATCATAATTGAACTTAGGATAATTTGTAAATTATTTATCTGTAACAAGAGAGCAAATATCATCGCACGGGCACTATATATACTCATTGCCAATTTTATAGATGGTGCAAATAATCTTATATCAGCTATAGTGGAAAACATATATTCGGCCACATAGAGGATCATTTAGAGGAACCTAAGTATTTTCAAATGATAGATATTCTTGCTTCGACTCATAAGATAGTGGAGATTGTGAATGATCATGTGCCGTCCGAATTACCCGGGGAATTAATAGAGTATATTTAAGTTTAAAAATGCAATTTCTAAGGGAAAATGCAATTTCTAAGGAAAAATGCAACTTAGAAGTGCATGAAAATCTACTCCATTGAATTCCTAAATACCATTAGATGATCCGGTCTATTGAACCACAATATAAGAATGAAGGTTGGTACACCAGTGATGCTACTGAGGAATATTGACCCAGCCAACATCTGGTTTATGTAACAATACTAGGTTGGTAATCAAGCATGTAAAAAATCGAATCATCCAAGTTGTGGTCATTTTAGGTAGCAACGGGGAATAAGGTATTTATACCCCGTATGATATTCCGTCAGATGAAACAAAATTTCCTATGATGTTTCAAAAAAGACAGTTTCCTTTGGCAGTATTAAAAATCAAGGACAATCTCTATCGCATAGTGGGTTTCCCGAGACCAGTTAGCAGGCATGGCCAATTTTACGTAACCATTTCTAGAGTCATGAGTAAAAGATGCCTAATAGTACTAATTTATGAGGAAGAACATGGGATGTTTAATATAGATTAATGTAGCATATAAAGAAATCTTCAAAACATATGAGTTATGTATCTACTAAACAACTTTATAATTAATATAAAGACGCCTTTTTATCATACAAAAAAGAATTTGATTGAATAGACGTAAAGAATCGTTTATATGTTTTCAATATAGCTGATATATAAACATTCTTATTAAACTTAATAGTTCCCGTGCATTATGCACGGGTCCAAAACCTAGTATATAATATTAAAGGAAGAAAAAATCGTCCTAGGTGTCAAGCCACCATTCTTCAAAGCCTCATATTACTCCTCGGTTTCTCCTTGCATTTCATTAACCTACTACGTGTCATTGCCTTTACTTCTAAGAATAAAAATCGGACAGATTAAGGGTTTAAGGCACACACTTCAATCAAGCATTTGGCATTTAAGGAAACAAATCAATTACTTTGAAAAATAATTCTTTTTTAAACAAAAACGGTTATGTTAATGCTACAAATCAATTACTTCCAAAATGAAACCCTAACTTAAGCAAATTCGTTATGCTGCAACATTCTCACTCCTCCATCACATAACTTCTCATTCCTTATGCAACCCACATAAAAAAAAGTTCCATATCTTTTACATCGTCCAAAATCAATCGACCCAGATATTTAAAGGACGAGGAGAGAGAAAATGAACATCGAAAGAAGGACTATGAACCAATCCAACATACCGAGAATCGTAGAATGGCATAAGCGGGGCATGTTGATGCCAGATCAATCTTCGTCGGAGTAATTTTCTAATGCGGGGTTTTGTGTTGTTATGGTTTCTGTTGCAGTTGCACAGTAAGTATTTGTGGAAATGCTTGAGAGAGAGAAAGAGATAGGACAGAGAAGGGTTTTGGGTTACTGTAACACCCCGTAATTTTCACCCTTTATTTTTGGTGTTTGTTTACATTAAAATGATAATTTTCGTAAAAATAAATAATTTATTATTTAGATTATTTTGGAACGTGTTGTGAAAATGTGTATATGTTTTTATATGTTGTGATATATTTATATATATTTATTTTAAGTTGTTAGTTAATTGTTTTAAAGGTTATATTAGTTTCGTTATTTATTTAGGCGTTTAGGATGCGGTGTTGTCGCATAACATTTTTGTAACGTTGATGGAACGACTTGGGATGATGAAATGGTACATCACGTGTGGCGTATCATGCTGGCCGAAAATCAGCAATTATGGAGTGGAGGATGAAGAGTTTTAGTGCTTATTAAGCTAACCTTTGAATATTTTGTAACCGCTCATTTAATCCCTCATTAACATTCTCCTAAACCCTTCGTTTTTCCTTGCCAATAACTTCTGATTTTAAATAAGAGAAATTCAGCATCATTCTCATTTAACCCACGCCATTTTCAAGAAAAGAAAGATAGGAAGGGAAGAGAAAAAGAAAAGAAAGGTTCACCCCGGTTTTTCCTGTCACACCTTCACTTGACCGGAGCGATTGTGAATACGATCTTTCAATCGCCGGAAATCATGGTCGGACCAGAACAGCACGAAATGAGATTTTTCAATGTTCAAGAAGAAAACGCCTAGTGACTTGTTGCTACAATTATCGTTCGTTGTGCTTTAGGGTTAGAACAGGAATTGGATTGTATGCGTAACTCTTAACTATGTCTTTAGACTCAGCTCTCCTCCGACGTTCCAGGTAACTAGTAGTTATCTTAGAACGATAGAGATTAGAGTATTTTTCGGTATTAGATTATTACGCTAGGAATTTTTAAAATACTTTTTGAATGAAATTATTGATTAAATTTGACGTGGATATACTTGATGTATGCTGTATGAATATTGTATGCAGAAAAATAATTTTCGTCTGGGTTTTAATATTTATTCGATTTATTTGGTAATTTATGCGTTTATGGCTTATTTGCAAAATAATTATTGAACGAATGTTATAATTACTGAAATTATTTTTTGTGAAGTATGTTATGTGTGTAGTATGTATTTCATGCTTTGGAATAATTTTTGCCTACTGTTTACAGATTTATTTAATTGATTTATCTGTTTTTGCATTTTCGTGTTTGTTGGTATTTAAATCATGAATATAATTTTTTGGGGCTGAAAAATATATTTCTTTGCATATTATGTATTACCGTGGGTTTATTAATGTTATGTGAATTTTTGGAAATTTTTGGGCATTTATTTCTATTTTTAATTAATTTATTGGCTTTACTGAGTATTCTGTAAATTAACATTTAAAATTACTTTTTGAGTCCGAAAATTAGAAATAAAATGTGTACCATGTCAGTAGAGTCATATTGGTAGTATGATAATTTTTGTGATAATTTAATGATTGTTTTTATTAGTTTAATAATTTTTATTGTGTTTTTGTTATGAGTTTGAGGATATTCTTTTAATTTATTTAAGGGTTTAATAATCAGAAATAAATTGAGACCTTTTATGTTCTTGGAAGTTGACGATTTGTAGGTTACTATGGTTATTATTGAGTATCATTATGTTTACGTTTGGTTTATGTAAAAATGATTAGTCATGTACGTTTCATTGATTTAATAAGCCTTGGAGTTAATTGGTGGTGGTGTCAGACGCACGCTGATGCATCAGACGTAGTTTGGTTAGTGCGCCAGTCGCACAGTGTGGTGCTGAACGCAAGCTCATGCGCCGAGCGCACAATTTTGTGTAGTCTAATTTTTCATATGATCTTGTACGTATGTTCTACTTCTGGTTGGTGATCTTATTTGATAATTGATATGATGCATTTCTGATTGATACTGTTAGTGCTGTAAAAACTATTTCATTATCATTGTTAATGCTTAGTGATGCTCAAAGTATTGTGGTTGGAGATATTTGTTGTAAGTTTGTAAGTTACTACTTTGGGGATTTTTGAAGAATTACTTTTGATGAATTATGGGTATAAGGCCGGGTGGCATCCTTTTGACGAATATTTTTTAGCTGAATGATACTTTGATGATATTTAAGAATTATGATTTTATTTTTGAGATAAGAGCATCCGGTGGGATAGATGTAGTCCCCGGTGAAGAACATGCCAACCACCTGGTTTGCGAACTAGGGGTAAATCTGGGTTAATTGTTGTAGTCAGAGAGGTCATGGAATTCTGCGTGTTCTACCCTGCATCGGGAGTTTGGTCATTCTTAGACACAGGCAGTGGGGAACGTAATCCCATAGACTGACCTGGAGATTGCGATCTGACAAACCTTAGGAAGTGAATTGCGATTCACTGGCGTTCGGTTTCTGACTCAATCACTTGTTTTACCTATACTTTTATTTTTATAAAAGTACTCTTGAGATGATTTATTTATTTTTATTCAATTCACTTGCTATTTATTATCCATTTGCGTTACTTGTGAGTTATATGGAAGTGGATGCACATTGTAGTTGACTTAACTTTATTCTTTCCTTTCTTACTAATCTATGTCTGGAATAGACTTTGATTTCTTTTGTTCTGGGAGAACTGCTAGTTACTTCCCACTGATTGTGAATGTTTATTGTATATTTTACATGTTTTGTTGATGGGAATCTTCTTTGGTTTTGGGCTCGGGTTGAGATGCGAGAAGGAAATGATAGTTGTTTTAGGCCTAGACTGCTAGTTAGACTTTTCTCATTTGGAATACTCTGAATTAGTTATTTATTGATATTATTTATTTAAGTTGGTCTCTTAACATAGTTATTTAAATACCTTTGTATTAGAAGTGACATTCCCAGAAGATGATGTTTCCACCATCGTCCTATAATACTATTATTATTTCTTTCTTTTTCCGCTTTGAAATTCTGGAGTGTTACAGTTACGATGAGTGAAGAATTTTGAGGGTGATAGAATTTTGAGAAATTAGAAAAGGGGATTATTGATAATAAAAGTCAAAATCAAATACATAATCATAAATCAACGCTAATTGAACCAATTAAAAATGGGTTTAGATTGAAAATTATGAATCGACAATTCAAATAATTAATTCCTTCCTAAGTTAGCAAAACAACACCAAGTACTTTGGGAACTCCTTGAAGCTATGTGTATGCATGTAAGAGATGAAAAAGTTAAAGAGAGAGGGAGATAGAAATTAATGGCAAAGTAAGATGAAATATTCTTCGTCACATAGAGTAGTAGAAATGTAGAAATAATGGTAATGTTTAAAGACCTTATTTCCATGTGTCATGTGTCCTCAAGTAGTCAAGTGACAATTGATGCATCATGAGCTTATGAGTTATGACAATATTAAGAAAAGGTTATATTATAATTTATTTTTATTGCTCCTCTGTCCTCTCCATAGAGTTTTCTTTTGTTTATGTATGTATTAAAAAAAACACTTTTGTTTATTTTTCGTTTGTATGGCCGTATGGGTTAGTTTATAATACTCTATTCCTCTCTACATGTTACTTTATACATTGAAAGCTTAATGATACTTCATAATGCTAAACCATCTTTATTTGAATTGCTTCTATATGGTAGTCGGTAGAAGAAAAATGTCTAAATCAAAACCGTTCAAAAGCTTTTTGTTCAAAATAATTTTTGGTTGTACATTCAGCTAAAACAATAGTATATTTATTACAAAAGATGTCAAATATTTATAAAACAAGTAGTATATAAAAACCCAACGTATAATATGATTGTAGATATATTATCGGCAATGATGCTTTTGGTTTCTATATACTACTTTCTTAATTAATTTTTCAACTTCATTTTTACTACGATTACCACTTTTATATGATTTAACCAAAAAAATGTATAGCACTGTTTTGAGTTGGGCAAAACATCATTGTACATGAAATGTCCCAACTATTAAGTTATGGTTAGACTGTAATGTCGATGATATTTATCTCTTAGCTTGACAGCCTGGAACAAACCTAGGCCTTACCGCCCTTTGAGTAAATTATCTCTTGATGTTTATGGGCAAAATTTTCTACGCAATCAAAGAGTAGAATCAGTGCATAATTTGGTTAACAAATTTTCCAATTTACAGCTACTTGCTTGATCGGGTAAAGTTTCATAATGCATATAAATCCCTAGGCATCTTACAAAGAACTGATACTTTGACCTTCAAATTATTCTTATATAATCTTTGTCCAACTTTAGTAAATCTCCCAAACCCCTACTCCAAGTTGCCCCACATTAAATCCAAAAAGATATAGAATGGCGCAAAAGATGAATGATAAAACTTGCTTCGATGAAATATTTTATTGGTTTTCTGTCCGGACCGTTTGAAGATTTACCATGTTTGCAGAGTTGTTTCTTCATAGAGTACGTATTTTCTTCTACTAATAAAAGTTTGAGACCACCAAAAGAAACACTATGATATGATTGAAGTCTATTGTTTATGTTTATAATTACCTTCACGCAAGCCGCAAGGCCACACTGATGAAAATTATAACTTATAATTGGTGTAGTTGACATTTAACAATTTTTTTTCGTTATTAAGAACTACAGCTTATATTTTGTGATGGAATAGTTTGAATCATCCTTTTTCAGATAATTTATTTACTTATATATTTTTGTCCTTTTCCGGATAATTTTTTAATTGCATTTCAACTTTGTACTATTGTTATTCTTTCGAATTATTTTCATTCTATATCTTGTCAATTACTTTCATTAGAATATATTGCACACTTTAAGAAAATAATATTTCTAATTTTTTTGCGACGATAGGAAAGAAAAGAAAAAGTATTAAGCAATATGCACACTTTAAAAATATCATATTTCCTATTTTCGTGATAAAAACAAACCTTGGCTTTTTTTTAATAAAACAAATAAATTTTAAATAGATTTATATAGAAACAAAATAGTAAAATCTTACAATTAAGCATTATATTATGGTTAAATAAGTAAGATAAAATTTACCAACTCTATGCCTATTATGTTCATGCTCGCTACATATTTGTTTTTTACTTTTGTAATAATCAAAATCATGTAAAACAAAAATTAGGTTAAAAAAAACTATCAAGATATATATCCGAAAATTTCAAAACTATGATATGAATTATGAAGTCTATTGGAGATCCGGATGTATGGGGGGAGGAAAATGACGGAGAATAGATAACTTATTCTACTTTCATTACAATTGATCGCAATTTATAAATATAATATATGTCAATATTTTCACTATCCACTCATAATTTTGAATATCGTGATTTTGGTCGAAATGGATGTTAATAATGACTATTGAAATTTATTAAATTTTTACGCAACCATTAAATAAAGTATGCATTTAATAATTTTTTTTGAATTAGAATATACTTAATAAACAATACACCTCCCATGCAATTTGCACGGGTCCAGTTGGCCATATCAAGAGTTACCAACAAAAGGGGTATGAAAATTTTAATATGTGATACAGATAGCGAGATCTTGCGTGTTACCACTAATGTCGTGTACAAGGAAGTATTTCGGAATGTATATTCAATACTCATAAATATTGTTAGTAAATTGATCTTCTTTTTACATGAATTGCACCATTGCAGCATTTTAAATTATTTATTATTTTATTTGATGAAAAACTCTATTAAAACATATCTACATTTAACTTCCCATGCATTTTTACACGGGTCAAAACCTAGAAGATTATAGAATGTTATGACCACAAATAGTGTTCAATTTATTCAACAGATTTTTTCAGTGGCAATTTCTTTTTTGATGGAAAGTGACAATGTTAAACGTTGTCATATGTTTATAAAATATCAAGTTATGAAATAAGCAACATTTTTAAAAAAAAAAGAAAAGAAAAGAAAATTAACAGTATCAACTACAGGTTGGGTGCAGAAAACAACACGAACTTCAGATTTTTCAGTGGCAATTTCTTTTTTGATGGAAACTGACAATGTTAAACATTATCATATGTTTATAAAATATCAAGTTACGAAATAAGCAACACGTTTAAAAAAAAAAAAAAAAAATTGGCCGCAATAGCACCAACTACAGGTTGGGTGCAGAAAACAACACGAACTTAAGTGGGTGTAAAGGACAGGACCAACTATTGCTTGGGGTGCAAATCATAGCATAAATGAGACGAGACTTAGATAATGTGTAAGCATTTTCGTGCTATTTATGCTATGTTCTACACCTTCAAGTAATAGTTGGTACTGTCCTCCACAACCGATAAAAGTCATGTTGTTCTCTGCATGTAACGCCCCGACTTATAAGCATCATTAATTCATTAATTAACTCTTGATTAGCAGCGGAAGACCTATCTTAGTCGGTGTGTTACTGCCATACTTTCCATTTGGGAAAATACAAGGCAACATAAGTTCGTTAAAGAACATAACATTATAAATATGAAACTTCATAACTAACTTTGAAATGCATAAATAACTAGGTGAAGCATAATTAAGATTCATAAACTAATGTTCTTAAGCTTAGCATACATAATAATAAGAGTCTGCATAATTTAAGTAGTAATTATTCCTCACTGCTACGTCATTCCGTCATCCCCGTCATTACCTAAAACAGAAAAAAACAAAACGTCATGAGCCGAAGCTCAGTAACATACTACTCTAACATCGTAAATTCATTTCAATTCATTTTAGTTGTAAACAAGGAGGAGAGAATAAGGTAAAAATATTTCATAAATATTTTATGTAAACATGAATTCATTATTAACCTTTTATCATGTTCATCATCATAATTATCTTATTGGTAACTTGACGAGTATAAAATAAGGGACGTCTCCCATAAAACATCATCATCATCGTCATCATAATCATAGGGCAATAGCCACCAGGGACATTGTCCCTAACCAGAAGGTGGCATAAAGCCATGCATAGTGCGGTGCCACCAGGGACTATTGCCCCTAACCAGAAGGTGGCGTTTCCGCCATAGAACAGAACGGTACGTGCACGACCAACATCACATTGTACTACCAAGAACCATATTCCACTTTTGTTTATCATGTTTCATTTCTTTTTATTTATACATTATACTTCACAATCATCATGGAAATCATAGTCTTTAATCTTCAGCAAATCATCATAAATTACGTAATGTCAATATTACATGAATAACATCATAAAACATCGTATTTCTAAAAGTATTTCATATCCCGCAATCCATAAAGCATACATTTAACATAAACATTATTTAAAGATCAAAACATATATTTAAAAAGGGAATGCGGGTGTTAGCAGTAGACGTTACCTCAAATCCTGCATCGTAAGTTTGAATAGCCGGGGGAGGCTGTAATATCCCTTTTTCCTTAATCTAACCAAGGATTGAATAAATATTAATAATATTCTAATTTTTTTTAACTCTTGGACATATATATAATTTTCTTCACCTAAATTACTACACTTATTAAGGAAATTCATGAGATCATGCTTATTATTATCTTCATCATTTATACATTTGTTTTCATACTATTATTATTGAACTGCCATGAATATTAGTACAATTAGTATATTAAGTGGAGGAATATAAGTTAGAGTCATATATATATATATATATATATATATATATATAAGTTAAAGTTACTTTATCTAAGCTTATTACGATCATGTATTTAACTTAGTTCACAAGACTATAAATTAGATCAAGTTTCTATTATTCACGTTAAGTTGAAGAATTAGAAAATAATATAGACAAGTTAATCACCGCTAACAAGAGTACATGGGTTTCTGACTATAAGAACTAGATCATAAATGTCTATCTTATCTTAGATTATTTGTTAGTCTGTTTGTTATAATAAGCCCAACTAGACCTTAAACCCAATGTTAACTACTAAGTAATAACTCATATTAATTGAGCCCAACAACTTATAATTAACAAATAAAACATTTTAGGCTCAAAAGAGAAAATAAGAAAGAGAAAAAGAAAGGTAGTTCATTACCTTGCGGCAAGGAACAGAGGAAGGGCGACAAGAAGCGCGTCGCCGGAGATGGAGGCTGCAGCGGTTATCTAAGGGTGTCAGGGTGATTCGTCGGAGGTGGTTTGTTCCGGTGGAGGTTCGTCAGTCACAGGTGGGTCGAGGCGCGAGAGGTGTAGCGAGATAGAGGAAGGGAGTGTCCGAACAAGGGTGGAGAGGTGGCTGAGCAGGCGGTGGTCCGGTGGTGAAGCACAGGGCGCCTGATGGATGAAAGGTGGTGTTGTGGTCGTGGCGTTGGTGGCTGTATTACAACAAGTTCTTCAAATAAAAACAGAGAGGAAATAGGAGAGAGAGAAAGTGTGATTTTTGGAACATTTGGTGAGTAATTAGTTTTTGGTTTTTGCTTGAGTTCTTGAATGGCAATTGTCTGGGTATTTATAGAGCTGAAAATGGGTTAAAACTTCACCATTGTTCATGAAAAATCTGCTTAGTCAAGGTGTTCAATGGAGGAGATACGGTGATCTTCGTTTGAGATTTTTTTGTTGGCTCAAGGAGTTGTTCTTTGCTGACTTTGGGCTTAAAATGGGCAGCTACTGACAAGATCATAGAAAAATTTTGTAGAGTTGCAATTGTTTTCTTCAACTAATTCATGGATATGAGATTGATGAGAGGAGACACGGTGAGAGGAAGAAGGAGGGCTAGAGTTCTAGACCATAGGGGTATTTTTTGTAAATTTTGGCTATATTTAGTTTCTCATTTTTTTAGTATATACTTGTTGTTCCTATTGTTCATAGTCAGGTTTAACAAGTTATTATACTTTCTATTATCTATAACTCTTGTTTTTGTTAGTTTAGAAAGATTTAATTTATAATTAATCCGACAATTAGTATTACTTAGATATAGGATATTACACTGCACATGACCTATAGTTGGTGTTGTTGCGGCCAATTTTCCCAAAAAATAATAATTTCAAATCTATAACTGAAGAATATAATGAATACAAAGTGAAAAATCACATAATTTAAGATGACTAAAATCATGATGAAGAGTTTTTATAAATTTGCAGGTGGGAGGTGGCCTGGTGCAATGCAGTGGTGGTGCAAGACAACAAGAGAGAAAGGGTGAGTAGGACTACGAAAAGTAGGAGAATAAGTGGTTGCATGATTGAGTCCCAATAATGGAGCGAATTGCGATTTTATCTGATCTTCAAAGTGAAACAATAGGCAAAGTTTTTCAGTTTACTTTTGTTTTTTTAGAAATGGTTAGTTACGTGTTGCACCATAATATGAACACACCAGTCATGGAATGTACGGGTTATAAGCCAATTTTAATATTAACTAATAAACGATATGATTATAAAGACTTTAAATCACGAGCTAATATTACACCATTAATTTAGGAGAAACATCATAAAATCATAAATTTATAAGCAAAAAAATTCCCGTGCATTTTGCACGGGTCAAAACCTAGTTGTTGTATTATTGCTAATTTTTTAACGGAGCATAGAAAGATTGTGCCTTGACGATTGACGAACAACATGATGGAATTAGTACTTCCTCCGTTTCATAATATTTGCAACACTTTCCATTTAGGGGTGTTTCAAAATAAATGCAACACTTTTTTTTGTTTCCTTATTTAGTGAGTTTTGGGAGTGAAATTACTTAAATA
This sequence comes from Beta lomatogona, assembly GCA_947646795.1. Taxonomy (NCBI): domain Eukaryota; kingdom Viridiplantae; phylum Streptophyta; class Magnoliopsida; order Caryophyllales; family Amaranthaceae; genus Beta; species Beta lomatogona. The sequence continues at coordinate 1,810,159 of CANSNZ010000239.1, read as the reverse complement.
CCCTTACTTTATAAATTAAGTATTGATTACATACTCTAATCTAAAACAATTAAACTACCTAATCTTTCCCCTAACTACTCCATGATCTTCCATCCAAAACCATTCCTTCACCCCACCAACCCCACCCCACCACAAAAACACAACCCATTCCCCACCACCTCCACTCTCTCTCCTCCCTCACGCCCTCTCTCTCCTCCCTCATGCCCTCGACACAACATTAAAGCCACCATTATTGGAATTTTGAGCACCCTCTCTCTCTTCCCTCACGCCCTCTCTCTTCGCGGAATCCACCACCGCTGCGAAGTCGAGCGAAGACGAACGAACGACGAAGAACCAATCCACCACCGCTGCGAAGTCGAGCGAAGACGAAGCATTTGACTGCGAAGTCTTCATCTTTTTTGTTCTCCTTCGTCTTCATCGATCTCCTTTGTTTTCTTGGGTGTTCTCCTTCGTCTTCATCTTCTTTGTTGATATCCTTCTTTCTCTCTCCTTCGTCTTTGATTTGTTTTTGGTTAGGTATGTAATTTGGTTAGATCTACCTATAATTTGGTTAGATCAGATCTGTTTTTTTTTTATTTGCTCACATAGAAGATGATAATGGAGAAGATGAAGATCATGGTGAATTTTTGTGAATTTTCGTGAAATGGAAGATGGTAGTGGCGGGGTGGTTGTGGTGGTGGTTCTAATGGTGGTGGCGGGATGGTTGTGGTGGTGGTGGTGGTGTTGGCTGGATGGTTGTGGTTGTGGTGTTGGTGGGGTGGTTGTGGTGGTGGTGTTGGCGGGGTGGTGGTGGCGGTTGGTGGTGGTGATGGTGGATCCTAGGTGTTGATATAATGTATTTGTTGTATTATTAGTTAGTCTAATCACATACCCTTCTCATCTAATTGTACACTAAGAAAAATTGTCTCGGAGTCCGCAATTTGAAAGGTGTTGCAAATATTATGAAACGGAGAAAGTAATTCTTTTAAAAATTTTTTTAGGTCCTTGGAACGCAGTAATTTGACGCCTTCAATTTCTATTATATATCGCAATAAGGGAGCACCCAAAAAACATTAAAAGGAAAATTTTTAAATATATTATTGATGAATATTGTTTTAAAATTCTCTCTAAACTTCTTTCCAAGGACCTAAAAAAAATATAATTTTTCCAAATATATATTAAAAGATATAATCAGCGTATTATACATAATAATATATACTCCCTCCATTTCATTTTAATTTACTCACTTCACTTTGGTGGAGAACCAAGGAGAAAGTGTAAAAGTATGAGAGAAAACTAAAAAGGTGGAGAGAGAAATTGAAAAGTGAGAGAGATAAATTAAAAAGTGGGTTAAAATATTAAAAAGTAGATGACATGGGTGGAAAAAGAGGAGAAAGTAGATGTGACATGTTATCAAAAATAGAAAAAGCAACAGTGTGTAGATTAAAAAGAAACAGACCAAAAAGGAAAGTGTGTAGATTAAAAAGAAACGGAGGGAGTAGTATTTTATCGTAAAGACAAGTCCAATTTCTTTTATCCTAAACTGATCTACTTCATATATATTTTTTATCTCTCTAAAACTCTATAAAACATTTTCAAATAATGAATGGAACTCCTTTAGGGCGACAAATTGTATCAAATGAAAATGTCATAACCTCATAAATTGGGCATGGATAATGTTTTATATACTTAGCTTCCTTTGGTCTTTTTAGATGCAACATTTGTCTTTTTGGTAAGTGGATTAAATTAATCAAATGTTGCATCTAAAAAAAATTGAAGGAGGTAGTATTAGTTAATGTCTAGAATAAATTTATCTTTATTACACTATTGGAATCGAAGCAAGAAGAGGATGAGTGCTCAAATTCGAGTGATAATTGAAAGAATAGGGAGTCGAATGGCAAAGCATTAATTAGCATACTAGAATGAGGATGGGACGACGTGAAGCAAACAAAAGATATCCCAACTTTATAAAGTTAAGTTAACCTAAAAAATCTTATTTATTTTCCAAATTAACAAAAATGTATGTGAAAACTCAAACATGCAATGTAACAGCCCACCGACTTAACTTCTTTAAATCAAGTTAAAGATAACTTAAAAGCATTAGCGGAAGCAAATCGTATAAAAAAAAAAACGATACGGAGGCTGTCACCTGCTTGAGTCAAACTCATTAATATGACTGAGTTGACTCTACGAGCGATATTAGGGAAACATACATTATACAAAATAGAGTTTAATTATTACAGGCCCAAAATTCAACACAAAGTATGGTTAAGCATCCTTCATAAAAGAAAAGTGAAGTTCCAAAAGATGATCATGCTCAAGCTTTGGTATACTATGATTGCTGACTCATGATTTCTTTAGAGCTTTCCATTTGCCTACCTTAGCTTATTAGATCCTGCAGAAAAGTCTGCCCCACCAGGACAGGTTCACAGAACAAAAATCAGCTTATGCTGGCATGCAAATCAATTCAACTAATTATGGTGACTGAAAACAAAGGAGTGGACATACTCCAACATTTCGTATGCAAATCGTTATTTTGGCAAAGTGTCTTTGTCACAAGATCACAATTATCAAATGTGCAATATGTTTATTGGTAAACAATTTAAAATATGAATACAAGTTTAACTGATTTCGTCAATGCGCAGGAAGAAGAGATCACACATTGAGGTGCACCGGGGTGCAGGCCTCCACACAATTCGGAGCTAGGCTCCTACTATTTACTCGCTTGCAAGCTTTTATAGGACATGTCCTTACACATAATCACACACTCCTCTTCACTACGCGAAAAACAGATTCAAAATCACTGATCATAAGCACAGTTTAGTAAAAACGATTCATAAATGTTCCACTTCTAGTATAAAATTGTAAAATCTTTCCAAGAAGTTTGGTATGGATGTATTGGTGGACTTAGGACAGTAGCTAAATGATAAATGAGATGCAAATAACCCTAAAAAGTCACACAAACCATGTCTCCCCAAAGATTTTAATGAAATCCGAATTAAGGCAAGTCAAGGGGGGGGTTTGAGTACGTAAAGGAGAATTTCTTTTAAACAAATCTTTAGCTTGAATTTAACTTTGGTTAATGTAGGTAAAATCACCTTCAACCTACTGTAAATCTCGAATTATAGCAAAGAAATTCCTTCCTCGAAAACATTTTAGGTAAACCGAGCTTAAATTGCCCTTAAAACGTGTTTTAAATAGTTTCCTCCACATCGGTTGTAATATGGATTGAGGTAACAACTCTTAGAAAGATATACTTATTGAAACACAGTACTTCATCATCAAAGTTCATTGTAAAAAAATTTCCTTTACATCCTTCCTACAAACCAAGTGCATTTCTTGTAAAGATCACATAGTAGAAAGGCTCTCAACACCTTCTCTAGTGTAATAATTTCACCACTATCACAAGAGGTTCTTTTTAACCATTTACATATATACATGTAACATCTTGTTCATCATCTAACTTACTGCATAATCCCACCAATACCATCCTAAATACAAGTAAACACAAAACCTCCCGAAAACAGTTTCCTCACACCCTTAACCGATCTAGTGTAAGAAAGGAACCCAAATTCATTTGTTTTCCATCATGCAAAGGTTTATACTTAATCAACATCAATATGCAGTAGCTAATAATCATTCAAACCAAAAATTCGTCCTCAAATTCGTGCTCAAAAATACATCTAATAACTCCCATAATACTTGTTCTCCAAAGGGGATTGATTTTGCATACCTTAGCTTGTAATTAGTGTAGCTCGACTTCTCCTTCTCCTTAAGATGTGATTCTTACTTCTTTGGAATCCTAAAACACAAGTTTATACCCACAAAAAATTTCATAAGAAAATACCCAAAGGAAGTACTTGAATTGACTTAAAACTTTCACTATACTTACTGTTTGCTTGCTTGGCAAAGATGGCTCTAGTTCCTTAACTTCTTGGCTTCGAAATGGTGATTTTCTTGCTGCCCAGTATGCTCCTATATATATAGAATAAGAATCAAGCCTTGCATGCAGAATTTATGAAGGAAAAATTCGAAAGAAGACAAGCAAAGGGAGCTGGCCAGAACACGCCAGAAATGGCGAGCAGAGGAGGGAAGGAGAGAAGGGTTTTGGGCAGAGTGTTTTGTTCCGACTTTGGTGATGAAAATTATGTAGAATGGGGAGGTTTATATAAGGAAGGTGTGGTTGAATTCCTTCAGCCTTAGTCGTCCCCCTTAGGGTCATTAAGAAGGTCATTCCTCCACTTGGTGCAGTCCAGAAATTCCAGTTCTTCTTTTTCTCTTAATGTGATTCCTAATTTAGTAATATACCTTAGATTAGTGGTCTAAAACCCCACAAGGTGATTATTCTAATCTAAGTATCCTTAACATAGATCTCCTTGATTTACCTAACTCCATTCATTAACGAAACTCCAAACATCCCTTCTATTAACCGTGCCCGTTAACGTGCTTAGCGGTCGATTCTTAATTTCCTATATCGCGACCTTTCCCAACTCCCATAATTGCGAATCTTTATGTGATAAAATGTCGATCCTAGTACTCACACAAAATATTATTCATATTCTTAATAAATTAATAACGTATTTATTATTTCTTTTCTCTTCTAGGCAAATAATTACACATAAGCATAAATTATCCACATCTTGTTTTCACATACACTTATCATACGTATTGTTTATATACGATCACAATTAGATTCTAATTCCCATGACTTAGGTTTCTTAATCTCAGGTTAAATTCTCATTATTTACTGGCTGTTACACGTTTCCCCCCTCAAGAAGTTGCGTCCCGAAACTTAAGTCGTACCTTAGAAAAGTTGTGGATAACGGCTCCTCATATCAACTTCTTTTTCCCATGTAGCCTCCTCCGAACCTTGGTTTGACCATAACACTTTAACCAGCGGAATGACCTGGTTCCGTAAAACCTTGTCCCGCCGGTCCAATATTCGGACCGGTCTTTCCTCATAACTGAGGGTCTCGTCGAGTTGCAATGGTTCGTAAGATAACACATGAGAGGGGTCATGCACATATTTCCGGAGTTGCGACACATGGAAAACGTTGTGAATGCGGGACAGTTCTACCGGTAACGCAATCTCATAAGCTACCTCACCGACCCTTTTCAGAATCTCATATGGTCCGATGAACTTTGGGCTAAGCTTGCCTCGGATGCCGAATCTTTTTACGCCCTTAGTAGGAGAAACTTTAAGAAAAACTTTATCACCTACCTCAAATTCCAGTTTCCTTCTCCTTGTGTCTGCATATTTCTTTTGACGATCCTGGGCGATTTTCATTTTCTCCTGAATTATTCGGATCTGTTCCATAGTTTCTTGAATTAGTTCTGGCCCTACCGGTATTCCATTTCTCAAATCTTCCCAACAAATCGGTGTTCGGCATTTTCGTCCGTATAAAGCCTCATATGGAGCCATCCCAATCGTGGCTTGATGACTGTTATTGTAGGAGAATTCTGTCAAAGCTAAATGATCCTCCCAAGATCCTTGAAACTCCAAAGCGCAGCCCGTAACATATCTTCCAAAGACTTGAATTGTGCGCTCGGTTTGACAATCGGTGGCGAAACGAAACGCAGTACTAAACTTTAATGTTGTTCCAAAAGCTTCCTCGCAGCTTTTTCCCAAAAGTGTGCCGAGAAATCGGGGTCCCTATCGGAAACGATGGTTACCGGCACCCCATGCAACCGAACGATATTCCGGATGTAGGCGTCGCCCATCTCGTGGACCGATTCCGGTCCCTTTTATTGCGAGGAATCGCGACTGTCTTAGTGAGACGATCCACTATCACCCAAATCGAGTCATTTCCTTTCCTAGATTTCGGTAGACCCGATACGAAATCCATAGAGACAGAATCCCATTTCCATTCCGAACGGTAATGGCTGCGCAAGAACCCTGGTGTCTTCTGACGATCGAACTTCACTTTCTGACATGTTAGACATTTTGCCACATATCTGGCTACATCACCCTTGAGACCCCTCCACCAGAAGTATTTCTTAAGGTCTCGAACCATTTTGTCCCTACCAGGGTGCACTGAGTACGGACTACTATGAGCTTCTTTCAAAATTTTCTGTCTCAAGTCCTGATCTTCAGGAACACACCACCGTCCTTTGATTCTAATACTTCCATCTTCGTGCTTGGCGAAATCCTGAGCTTCACCATTTTCCACCTTCCCTTTAATACCCTGCAAAAATGCATCCTTACCTTGCTTCTCTCGAATTTCCACGTATAAATCAGGCTGAACGGTTAAAGCATTTACTGTTTCCCCAACTTTTCCCGGATGAACCAAAACAAGTTCAAATAGTTCTATCTCCTTACCCAGTTCTTCCGGTATTACTGATAGGAGACCTAATTCACTCCTTGGCCTTCTACTGAGTGCATCTGCCACTTTGTTGGCTTTTCCGGGGTGATACTGAATATCGATGTCGTAATCCTTGAGTAGTTCTAACCACCTTCGTTGTCTCATATTCATATCTTTCTGAGTAAAAATATATTTCAAACTTTTATGATCTGTGAACACTTTACAAGAAACTCCATACAAGTAATGTCGCCACAGTTTCAGAGCAAAGACAACCGCGGCTAACTCCAGATCATGAACTGGATAATTTTTCTCATGCGGACGCAACTGTCGAGATGCATAAGCGATCACCTTACCGTGCTGCATTAATACACATCCCAAGCCCTCCTGCGAGGCATCACTATATATTTCGAACCCATCAATGCCTGAGGGAAGAGTTAAAATAGGAGCACTAGTCAATCTCCGCTTTAATTCTAGTAAGGCGGCTTCACATTTTTCACTCCACTGGAACCAAGTGCTTTTTCTGATTAAGTTGGTAATGGGTAAGGCTATTCTAGAAAAATTCTTGAAAAACCGCCGATAATATCCTGCTAAGCCCAGGAAACTTCTGACCTCCGACACATTCTTCGGTGCTGGCCATTCTACCACTGCCTTAATCTTGTCTGGATCCACTGAGATCCCTTTCTTTGACACCACATGACCTAGGAATTTTACCTCTTCCAACCAAAATTCACATTTACTAAGTTTGGCATACAATTTCTCCTTCCGGAGTGTCGCTAATACCGTTCCTAGATGGCCTTCATGCTCCTCACGATTCTTTGAGTATATCAAAATATCATCTATAAAAATAACCACAAATTGGTCTAAGAACGGCTTGAAATATCGTTGCATCAAATCCATGAAAGCCGCAGGTGCATTGGTCAATCCGAACGGCATGACCAGAAACTCATAATGTCCATATCGGGTGCGGAAAGCCGTTTTTGGAATGTCTTCTTCCACAATCCGCATCTGGTGATATCCTGATCTCAGATCAATCTTTGAAAACACCCCTGCACCCTTCAATTGATCAAATAAATCATCTATCCTCGGCAGAGGGTACCTATTTCGTACTGTAATTTTATTAATCTCTCGATAGTCTATACATAACCTCATAGAACCATCTTTTTTCTTAACAAACAATACTGGTGCTCCCCAAGGAGACACACTGGGTCTAATGTACCCTTTCTGCAATAACTCCTCTAGTTGCTTTTTCGCTCCACCATCTCTCGCAGGTGCCATTCTATACGGAGCTCCGGGAAATCGGGGTAGCACTGGAATCAGATCTATGTGGAAATCCACTATTCGATGCGGAGGCAACCCCGGTAAATCCTCCGGGAACACATCAGGAAATTCTCGAACCACTGGTATATTTGCCAGCTTCGAGTCAACCTCACTTAGCTCCGTTACTTGACAAATATGACCTTTGGAAATACCCACTTCACTTCTATCCTTATAGGCACTGGTCCCATCCAGGTGTGGCCGAAGTTTCACCACTCGAGCATAACACTCTATTATTGCTCTATTTTTACATAACCAATCCATACCCAAAATGACATCATACACTCCCAAGTCAAACATTATCAAATCTGCCTTTAAATCCACCTCCGCAATTTTTATATCACATTCTTTCAACATATATTTACATCGGAATGTGGTTTTATCAGGCAGAGTTACATTTAAATTACATAAAGTTACTTTGGGTTTATGCTCTATGCGAGATGCAAACACATTTGAAACAAATGAGTGGGATGCTCCGTAATCAAATAATACAAAAGCAGGCAAATCACACACATCGAAAGTCCCAAGAATCACATTACCTTTTTGTTCCAAAACCTCCAGGTTCTTCGGATGGTTCGGATTTTAAGGCGAATGCCCCGCGCTGCCTTCGATCCTCCCTTAATATTGCGACCCAAGCTTGACTCACCCGCCGCTTTTAGAAGTAGTACTTCTCCAGGTCCCCGGGTACCACGAGCATTCCCTTCTGGATTTAGAAGGGGACACTCCTTGATCCGATGCCCCGGCCTCATACATTTAAAACAAATATTTTGGCCTTCACAATTTTTCCCATGATGTTCCTTTCCACAGCGGCGGCATTTCCACTCCTTCTTCTTCCCTTCTGCACTCTTTGCAGGAACTAACGCCATTGACGTCCCAGCGGTATCTGCCCTGAATTTCTTATTACCTCCTTCCTTAGGTCTCTCATTTCCTTTCTTCTTCCTTTTCGAGCTTTCGTCCTTTTGCTCGATGCGTTCATGCTCCAACGCTCGGTCATACAAGTCCTCAAAGCTGCTGTATACCCCAATCCTCTTCTGATACTTCAAGTTTAACCCTTCAAAGAATCGCATGGACTTCACCCTCTCGTTCTTGGTGAAATCGGTAGCAAATCTTGAGAGTTCCATGAACTTGGCAAAGATACTCTACTACCGACATTTGTCCCCGTCTTAAGAATAGAAACTCATTCTCTTTCTTCCTCCTCGGAGCCGGAGGGAAAAACTTGTTTCTCAATTTGTCCACAAACATTTCCCAGGTAGAGATATCCTGAGTAGAAGTTTTCTTTATCGTAACCCACCACATGTCAGCGGGTCCTTCCAAGTAGAAGGATGCCAATTTTACCTTCAGATTTTCAGGACAGTTAACTACCTCTAGTAGCTTCTCCATATACGCTACCCAGTCTTCGAACTTTACTGGGTCTGCTTCCCCGTTATATCCTCGTGGCTTATGAGCCGCGAGTCTCTTATAGAATTTCCCCTCATCATTCTCCTTGTTTTGCTCCTGTTTTTCCAGAATTGCCAGTAATCGGGTATTCATATCCCTCAACTGGCGTATCTGTTCGTCCTGCGAGTTATTCGACTGCCCCACCTGCTCAGATGCTTCCACGTTTTGCCGGATTTCATTATTGACCTCAATGGTTGCCATTACCTATAAGATCATTTATATATATTCTTAGTAGTTCCCATAATTTCCAGACGACTATATATATATTCAACTTAAGCACTTATTCGCAAAGAAAATATGATTCCCCCACTTAACACATGGATGCACATATTCATAAAAGAATTCATAACAACAGTGTACACTTACAACTCTTAATGTGAAATTTCAAAGGTACATCAATTCTATAGCCCAAGGCCCAAATCCACTAAACATAGAAATTTTCCTTAAAAAAAAACAAAATAAAAAAAAAACAACAACTAAATCAACCACCACCAGCTCCATCAACTCCACTAGGCTTCCTCACCCTAGAGAAGGTTATAAGGATCATACGCATACCCACTGTCATCACTACTAGTCGACGGGGTATCTGGAACGTAGTCAGGGTCACTAACTCGAGAATTACTTCCCTGGAATACAACTCCAGGCACTACCGAGTCTCCACCGGATCCCCTAGAACCACGCGCCCGGGGAGGAGCCATGCTGGTAGCGGAGTCTCCCGATCTCGGTGGTCGAGGTGGTGCCATGCTAGCAGCAGAGTTAGGGGGGGTAGGAGTAGACCTTCTTCCTGCTCTTGTCCTTTGATACTCACGCGCAGCTATTCGATTAAACATGTCCCTCCAATACTCAGCTGACCGACTCATATTTTGCGTACCCGCGGCCTGTCTAGCCTGTTCCATCTCGTGTAATACCTCATCAGGTGTTCCTTCCCATCTTATTAAATTCTTGTCAACAGTTTCCATGGTAGTCCCGTCATCCAATAAGGATGAGGTTGCCACATGCAAGCTGAACAATTTCCAGTAGGTAAAGCGAAAAGTCACCCATGGCTCGAACCGTGGTAAGGTCTTGATGATGGTATATGCTTGAATAGCCGGGCGGGTATAGGGATTGTGATCCCCAACCCCGTACAACTGATTATAACTTTGTATTTCATCTAATTTTTCTCTTGCAAACACAAAAGGATCTTCCCCTTCATTTATATGCATATCCGGCTCCGCTTGGTACCTACGGGTACCATCGCGACTGACAGCCCAATAAACACTGCCCCTTCGGATAATCCTTGACCCACTACCGCTACCGTTACCACTGGAAGACATCTATTACACACATCCATACTACACATATTTAGATAACACATACAAAATTTACTCACATGTACATTGCCCTGATCAGACCTATTACTTTTCACAATCATAGCATTTCCGAGCTTACTTGAACATGATCAATCAAAGCATCTTAAGAACACCTATATTTTCAACAACCTGAGCTACCTATATGGTGATAAGTAATTTAAATCGTCATTATAAAAACAAAGCTAAAACCTTGGCTCGGATACCACATGTAACAGCCCACCGACTTAACTTCTTTAAATCAAGTTAAAGATAACTTAAAAGCATTAGCGGAAGCAAATCGTATAAAAAAAAACGATATGGAGGTTGTCACCTGCTTGAGTCAAACTCATTAATATGACTGAGTTGACTCTACGAGCGATATTAGGGAAACATACATTATACAAAATAGAGTTTAATTATTACAGGCCCAAAATTCAACACAAAGTATGGTTAAGCATCCTTCATAAAAGAAAAGTGAAGTTCCAAAAGATGATCATGCTCAAGCTTTGGTATACTATGATTGCGGACTCATGATTTCTTTAGAGCTTTCCATTTGCCTACCTTAGCTTATTAGATCCTGCAGAAAAAGTCCGCCCCACCGGGACAGGTTCACGTAACAAAAATCGACTTATGCTTGGCATGCAAATCAATTCAACTAATTATGGTGATCGAAAACAAAGGAGTGGACATACTCCAACATTTCGTATGCAAATCGTTATTTTGGCAAAGTGTCTTTGTCACAAGATCACAATTATCAAATGTGCAATATGTTTATTGGTAAACAATTTAAAATATGAATACAAGTTTAACTGATTTCGTCAATGCGCAGGAAGAAGAGATCACACATTGAGGTGCACCGGGTGCGAGCCTCCACACAATTCGGAGCTAGGCTCCTACTATTTACTCGCTTGCAAGCTTTTATAGGACATGTCCTTACACATAATCACACACTCCTCTTCACTACGTGAAAAACAGATTCAAAATCACTGATCATAAGCACAGTTTAGTAAAAACGATTCATAAATGTTCCACTTCTAGTATAAAATTGTAAAATCTTTCCAAGAAGTTTGGTATGGATGTATTGGTGGACTTAGGACAGTAGCTAAATGATAAATGAGATGCAAATAACCCTAAAAAGTCACACAAACCATGTCTCCCCAAAGATTTTAATGAAATCCGAATTAAGGCAAGTCAAGGGGGGGGTTTGAGTACGTAAAGGAGAATTTCTTTTAAACAAATCTTTAGCTTGAATTTAACTTTGGTTAATGTAGGTAAAATCACCTTCAACCTACTGTAAATCTCGAATTATAGCAAAGAAATTCCTTCCTCGAAAACATTTTAGGTAAACCGAGCTTAAATTGCCCTTAAAACGTGTTTTAAATAGTTTCCTCCACATCGGTTGTAATATGGATTGAGGTAACAACTCTTAGAAAGATATACTTATTGAAACACAGTACTTCATCATCAAAGTTCATTGTAAAAAAAATTTCCTTTACATCCTTCCTACAAACCAAGTGCATTTCTTGTAAAGATCACATAGTAGAAAGGCTCTCAACACCTTCTCTAGTGTAATAATTTCACCACTATCACAAGAGGTTCTTTTTAACCATTTACATATATACATGTAACATCTTGTTCATCATCTAACTTACTGCATAATCCCACCAATACCATCCTAAATACAAGTAAACACAAAACCTCCCGAAAACAATTTCCTCACACCCTTAACCGATCTAGTGTAAGAAAGGAACCCAAATTCATTTGTTTTCCATCATGCAAAGGTTTATACTTAATCAACATCAATATGCAGTAGCTAATAATCATTCAAACCAAAAATTCGTCCTCAAATTCGTGCTCAAAAATACATCTAATAACTCCCATAATACTTGTTCTCCAAAGGGGATTGATTTTGCATACCTTAGCTTGTAATTAGTGTAGCTCGACTTCTCCTTCTCCTTAAGATGTGATTCTTACTTCTTTGGAATCCTAAAACACAAGTTTATACCCACAAAAAATTTCATAAGAAAATACCCAAAGGAAGTACTTGAATTGACTTAAAACTTTCACTATACCTACTGTTTGCTTGCTTGGCAAAGATGGCTCTAGTTCCTTAACTTCTTGGCTTTGAAATGGTGATTTTCTTGCTGCCCAGTATGCTCCTATATATATAGAATAAGAATCAAGCCTTGCATGCAGAATTTATGAAGGAAAAATTCGAAAGAAGACAAGCAAAAGGAGCTGGCCAGAACACGCCAGAAATGGCGAGCAGAGGAGGGAAGGAGAGAAGGGTTTTGGGCAGAGTGTTTTGTTCCGACTTTGGTGATGAAAATTATGTAGAATGGGGAGGTTTATATAAGGAAGGTGTGGTTGAATTCCTTCAGCCTTAGTCGTCCCCCTTAGGGTCATTAAGAAGGTCATTCCTCCACTTGGTGCAGTCCAGAAATTCCAGTTCTTCTTTTTCTCTTAATGTGATTCCTAATTTAGTAATATACCTTAGATTAGTGGTCTAAAACCCCACAAGGTGATTATTCTAATCTAAGTATCCTTAACATAGATCTCCTTGATTTACCTAACTCCATTCATTAACGAAACTCCAAACATCCCTTCTATTAACCGTGCCCGTTAACGTGCTTAGCGGTCGATTCTTAATTTCCTATATCGCGACCTTTCCCAACTCCCATAATTGCGAATCTTTATGTGATAAAATGTCGATCCTAGTACTCACACAAAATATTATTCATATTCTTAATAAATTAATAACGTATTTATTATTTCTTTTCTCTTCTAGGCAAATAATTACACATAAGCATAAATTATCCACATCTTGTTTTCACATACACTTATCATACGTATTGTTTATATACGATCACAATTAGATTCTAATTCCCATGACTTAGGTTTCTTAATCTCAGGTTAAATTCTCATTATTTACTGGCTGTTACATGCAACCTCCCATTTGAAATACGAACACACTAAACAATTATTTTACCGTCTCTTTTTGGTTTTTAGGGGGGGGGGATATATATAACTTACATCTAACAAAAGCATTTAAAGATATAATTACTTGCATTCCATAATATCTTCCCACAATTATTGAGAAGACCCATCATTTACATCCAATTATCCCAATAGTTATGGCCCACATACTTGATAGCTCAAGTGTCCCGCACTCCCGCCAACATTGCTCGAGCAAATAATACTGCTATTGCTAATAGTCCTTCCTTTATTTGCTTGCTCCATACCCACCAATGATCCAGACAAACCATCTAATACACAAACCCAACATTCTCATAGAAGTAAGAAGTACTATTAATACTCTTCCCTTCATAGAGGGCAAGGACATATTATTTTATGTTATTCTTTTTCTTTCTTAAAATCGCTATATGGACAGCTTAAATTTTATTTGAACTTGCCGCCTACATGGACTTTGTAGAAAACAAGATTATTTAAAGACAACATAATATTTCTCTTGTTAAAACAATCAAGTACAAATGTATATAAGTATATTCCTCTAAAAAGAAAAAGTACAAATGTATATACTAATATTCATTAATCTAAAGCTAATAATAATATGTTCTACTTTTCAGTACTATTATATTATAAAAAAACTCTTAAAATTTTTGTAACCTCCCTAATTAACATCATTACACTATTTAATTGCATCCGGTTATATTCTTACACATTTACCTAAATTTCAAAAATAAGAGTGTATTATGTCTTTGTAATTAATTATATATTTATGTATATGTACTCTCTTGAAGTCGAAGGTTATATTGATCAATAATTAATATTATAATTGGTTTCATCTAGGGTTTCTCCTTGGTAGGCTTTTTTCTCTCTAGGATTTCTCCTTGGGAGGGTTTTTCCTAGCCTCCGTCGCTATGTTTTCCTTCTTTTTTGAAGGTTTTTCCTTCATTCTTTACCATTCTTTCTCTCTCTTTCATCTCTTTTCTTCTTGGCCTCAATTGTGAATCTTTGTAGGGCCTCCCACTAGTGTTTGTACCAGTGGTAAGCCCCAAAAACTCCTTTAATTGCTTCCAATAAGTATATCCCATCCTTAAGATGGTATTTATTTTAGGGTGTTCAATTTCTTTTTTTTGTTCGTCTGACGAAGGAGGAAGATCTAACAATCTCTATTCTCTGCGAGAATCTAGAAGACCACCGAAGTATTTTCACCCAAATGACTATGCATCAACAGAAATTAAGCCGAATCAGAGCGAACTCACATATTGTATTGCTTCAGATGAAGTTTTTTATTAAGGTTATTTTAAATCAAATCTGCGATGTATCTAGTTCTAAAGTGTTGTATACTTGTATTGGAATTTTCTATTGTTCAGGAATTGATTGTAAGTGTCGTTTGGTTATCCCTTATAGGGGTGGCAATGAGTCGAGACAACTCGCGAGCTACTCGAGATCGACTCGGTCAAAACTCGGTCAAAGCTCGACTCGAGTGAGCTCGAATCGAACTCAAGCTCGACTCGAGATGCTGGTGAGTCGAGTTGAGCAACTCGATACTCGACTCGAAAACTCGTGAGAAGCTCGAATACCCAATTATCAATAGCAAAATACCAAAATTCAACATTTTTCACCTTATTGTTGCTTTTAACATGAGACACTTGCAAGCTACTCGAAATCTACTCGGTCAAAGCTCGACTCGATCAATGCTCGACTCGGTTAAAGCTCGGTCAAAACTCGACTCGAGTGAGCTCGACTCAACTCAAACTCGACTCGAAATGCTAACGAGTCGAGTCGAGTTAGCTCAAACTCGAACTCGACTCGCATCATTGCCACCCCTAATCCCTTATGAATGAAATCCTTTTTCTTCCTGTAAAAAAAAAATTAATATAATAATTTACTATGTAGAAAAATTAAAAGGAACTTGAAGATTATTTCACGAGCACAATCCAATGCCCATAACTATTTTTTCACTTCTCTCAAGTGTTTGATTTAACACTTTAAATTCACATTAGTAAATGATCTTGGACATCGTCAGGGTTAACAACTAGCTACTACTATATACTAACAAAAAAAACATTTACAACTTCTCCAATTTATTGGTTTATTAAAGATACAAAAGAAAAGAATACAGTGAAATTTGTCAACAACTTTTCGTACATATTATTACACAATTGAGCTACTTATTTGCTTTCGCATGCAAAAAAAGCCATTAACAAACTGATAACCGCCTCCTCTTTCTCTTTTCTCTTTTCTCTCTCAAACCCTAGCCTCCCCTACCCCTTCTTCATCAGTTAGGGGCTGCCATGGATGATTTCATCCACGGTAAGCCCCTTTTCCCTTTTATTTTCAGTTTTTAGTTCATTTTCTTGTTTTGTTGAATAAATTAGTCTCTCTTTATGAGATTTTTTCAAATCCTATTATGGGGATTTTAGTCTATTTTGTGGAGATCTCCTTCTCCCATATGGGAGTTGTGAGTATGGTGTTTTTGTCTTTAGGTATGAGAAATTGTTCTTATTGGTTGAAGTTCGAGACTCAACATGAAGGTATTGAAATCTCGGATATGCGGTCAACATGGCTTGATCAAGAATGCTCTTCCCAAACTATGTCTGAATGATAGACTTCCTCATCAATAGCTGCTTGATTCAGCAAATACAAGGGGGTTGTGTTGTATTGTTCGATCTGGTTCATTGTAGTTTCTTCGAAGACGAATTTGATTTAACTTTGTTTGATTGTATCTTGTTTTTCTTTAATATCTATTGTAGATGCCGTTTGGCCTTCAATTAATGAAATTTCTCTTTAAAAAAAAATTATTTTCGCATGCATATATGATTAGTAGAATTCAAAGTGAGGTACATGTGCTATAAAATTTCATAATATACGTACAATTAGTACTAAGAGTAAGGCTATAGTTTATTGAACTTGATATGGACTTGAAATTGGACCTAAATTGAACCCGACCATTCTCTTCAGCATGATGCACTTTCCACCACCTTCATACTTCATTTGTTAATGCATATATTATCACCAACACCAAATCATTGGAACAATTATGTCCACGGTGCACATCTTACTTGCAACTTTAAAACAATATTTTTTTCCCTTGGTCACTTATGCCATCCTTATTTGTTTATTAATTTAGTATAAGCAATTCTTGCCATAAGATAGTAAGATTAAATACTCATTTTCATTATATATAAAAAAACTCGCAATCTCAAAATGTCATTTGGCTCTAACACTAATTTAGTTGGAGAAATAAATTTTCATTTCTCACTTAGAAGTTAGAACAAGACAATTATCCAATAAAAAAGAGCCATAAGATAGTAAGATTAAATACTCATTTTCATTATATATAAAAAAACTCGCAATCTCGAAATATCATTTGGCTCTAACACTAATTTAGTTGGAGAAATATACTTCCATTTCTCACTTAGAAGTTAGAACAAGACAATTATCCATTAAAAAAGACATAGCTAAAGAGGCTTGAACATGGCGTACTAACTCTGTTACTCACACGGTCACACCACTACAACTAATTTCTAGGTGCCATAAACGTTGGTAAAACAAACCATTACTAGACTTCAGGAAACAATTATATCAATTGATCAACATGACTACTAGAACAAGTAATTAACTCAATAATATAACTAACTTTTAAAAGCTCATTTTGAATAAATCAACAGATGGATTAGTCTAAGATACTATCCCAAACTACGGATTATTAATATTGTGAGATAATTATTTGCCGTGATTTTCTCATTCATTAGAAAATCCTTTATATACAACCTATTGCTAGACTAATTTAGGAAGCAAGATAATTACAAATAATTACAAATCAATTATATACAATAATAGAATATTGACATATTCTATTGCCTATTACACCCCCGCAGTCGAAACGGTAGGTTTGCGAACGTTGAGACTGTCTCGAAAATCATCAAACAAGAGTTTGGGCAGTCCCTTTGTGAAAATGTCAGCAATCTGATACCGGGAAGGAACATGTAAAACACGAACCTCACCTGTTTGTACCTTTTCACGAACAAAATGAATATCCATTTCAATATGCTTGGTACGTTGATGGTTGACTGGATTACCGGATAGATAAATGGCACTGACATTATCACAATACACAAGAGTAGCCTTCGAGATGGGGCAACGAAGTTCAAGCAGAATGTTTCGAATCCAACAAGATTCGGAGACGACATTGGCAACTCCTCGATATTCGGCTTCAAAGACTTGGACTTAGATAAGGTGGGTTGTCGTTTAGAGGACCAAGATATCAAATTGTCACCAAGGAAAACACAATAACCCGAAGTAGAACGACGAGTGTCGGGACACCCACCCCAGTCAGCATCCGTGTAGGATATAAGAGAAGACACAGAAGATTTATACAAATGTAAACCAGAACTAGACGTGCCTTGAATGTACCGAATAATGCGCTTCAACGCATGCATATGATGAAGCATGGGTGCATGCATAAAGAGGCAAACCTTGTTGAACAAAGATAAGAGATGTCCGGGACGTGTAAACGTCAAATATTGGAGAGCACCGCACAATTTACGATAAAGAGTAGGATCATCATAAGGGGTGCCATCTTTTGCACTCATCTTACCTTTGGAATCAACAGGCGTTGCTTGAAGGCTTACAATTGGACATACCAGCTCGGTCAATGATGTCCCGGGCATATGTCTTCCGAGATAAAAATAGACCATCATCATGTCCGGAGACAAAAATACCCTGAAAGTAACCGAGCTCACCCAAATCTTTCATAGCAAATTCCGAGCCGAGACGCGAAATAATATGTTAGTCGAAGAGAGGCCGAGGAAGCAGTTAAAACAATATCATCAACATATAGAAGAATGTAAGCGCTTGCATTGCCATGGTGGTAAATGAATAGAGATGTGTCTGAACAACTGTGAACAAAACCAATGGATTTGACAAAGTCACCAAAACGCTGATACCATGCTCGTGGAGCCTGTTTCAAACCATAGAGAGACTTACGGAGGAGGCAAACATGATCAGGGTGAATAGGATCTTTGAACCCCATAGGCTGATACATATACACAGTTTCATTCAATTTACCATGTAAGAAGGCATTCTTAACATCCAATTGATGTATTGACCAAGACTTAGAAAGAGCAATACTGAGAACCATACGAATAGTGGCTGGTTTAACCACGGGGCTAAAAGTTTCATCACAATCAATCCCTCTCGTTGAGTCTTACCATCACCGACCAAACGGGCTTTATACCTATCAAACGAACCATCCGATTTCGTTTTATGCCGAAAAATCCATAGAGAGCGAATAATATTGACATTATTCGGACGGGGGACTAACTCCCAAGTACCATTTTCAATTAGAGCATCATATTCTTCTTGCATAGCAACTTTCCAATTAGGGTCACGAAGAGCATGGACCGGATTTTTTGGAATGGGAGATAATGAAGTAGAAGTATGAAGAGCATGGTATTTAGGATTAGGCTTGAGAATCCCATGCTTGCTACGTGTAGCCATGGGGTGAATGGAAGTTTGATTGGAATTTAGTGTGTTGGTGTGAGGAGAAGAAGGTTGGGTAGCTTGGAAAGGAGAGGATGGAGGCCCAAATGTGGAATTGGGCTCGGCTTGTGGGAGAGGCCCAGCTGTTGAGGGGTATCCAGCGGGCTGGATAGAGGAAACTGGGGAAGATAGCCCAGTGCCCGCTGGTGGGCCAGCGGACAGATCAGAAGAGAAAGGAGGAGGAGTAGGAGGCCCAGCGGGCGATGGGTTTCCAGCGGACAGATCAGTAGGCCCACGTTGTACATTGGTTTGAGCAATTTGATGAGAAATGGTTTCTTTTAATAATGGATTATCTAGTGGGGAATTAATTTCAACTAGAAAATCATATGTATTAGAAGAAGGTGAGTGAATTTTGGAGAAAGGAAAAACCGACTCATCAAACCAAACGTGTTTAGCTATAATAATCTTATTACTCGACATATCGTAGCATTTATAACCCCGATGATTGGACGGATATCCAAGAAAAACACAAGGTGTAGAGCGAGATTGGAGTTTGTGTATTTGTGATGAAGGAAAGAGAGGAAAACACAAGCAACCAAAAACACGAAGATGTGTGTAATCGGGAGTTCTTTTGTACAATATTTGAGTAGGAGACTTGTAGCTAAGTAATTTTGTGGGCAAAATATTGTGAAGATAGGTGGCCATTTCCAAAGCATGATGCCAAAAAGAAGGTGGCATGGAGGCATGACAAAGAAGAGTCCGAACAATATTATTAATTGTTTGAATTTTTCGTTCGGCTTTGCCATTTTGTTGAGAAGTGTATGGACAAGAGAGTCGAAAGGTCATGCCATATTTGTGACAAAAAGCAGTGAATGGTTTATTATCAAATTCACGACCATTATCACATTGAAAAGCTTTGATTTCGCGTTCAAATTGAGTTTTAATATATGTTCTAATTCGAATAAAAAGATCAAAAACTTGTGACTTTGTAGAGATAGGAAAAGTCCACAAGAAATTTGTATAATTGTCAAGAAAAAGAACATAATATTTATGACCTTTTGAACTCAAAACCGGAGAGGTCCATAAATCACTATGAACGATATCAAATGGCATAATAGTGTGAGACATTGAATTATAAAAAGGAGTTTTTATTAATTTACCCAATGGGCATGAATGACAAACATGAGAGATATCCTTATTACAATCAATAAATTTACTACTACGCAAAGATTGAAGAATATTATTTCCGGGATGACCAAGACGAGAATAATTATTTGCCAAAGTGAATAATAGTAGCCAAAAATACATGAAAATGTAGGAGTATCTAATTATTAACTCAAATTAAGTTACTAAACAATTAACATACATCCATAGTATATGATTATATGAACTAATTCTAGCTAGCTATATAGCTTAGGTGTTTACAGGAAAAAGAGGACTAAGAGCAGCATGAAGGGAGTAGAAAAGGAGCACAAGATAGATGATAGCAGCCACGAAGCCGACGGCGAGGGCACCTGTGGTCTGATCACAGAATTTGGGAACTTGCCCACAAATTGGGAACCACCCTGCATGACTATTCCCTTTCTTTCCAATATATGCAACTGCCATTGATGCTGATAAACTTGAAGTCATAAGTAGTGTCATCACCTGTACATTTCCATAATAAATGTAACTTCAATATATACGTGAGGTTTAGCTTGTGTCAAAAAAAAATACGTGAGGTTGTTTGTAGTAAGTATTAACAGAATGAATACCGTCTCTTTACCTTGGTTTTTTTTATCGGTCTAAGGGCTATTTGTTAGATTTAATCCTATTAAAGACTTCATACTAAATTAATTGGTATATAATAATTCCGGAAGTGTACCTTATTCATCGGATTGATAAGTGGTGGGTTTTGGATCTTCCAACTCTATATCATTCCCTTGATATTCCATGGGTAGTGGGTGGTCGAAAAGAATAAAAGAATCATACGGGGGACCATAATCCTAACCCTAACATCTATCTAATAATTCTCGTCAAAAAGGAAAAAAAAAAAAAAACATATATCTAATAATTGGGTAGGGGTGAAAGTTCGATCTACGACTTGGACTTAGGCCAAGTTCAAACCAATTCGAACAATATTTGGATTTCTACTTTTCCCGTCTAAATCCAAACCAATCATAATTTAAGTCCAATTCAAACCAATCTAAATTTTCATACGTTAGATGGGATCCAATCCAGAATATCTGAATTTTCTAAAATTTCTTCTTTCCAGGTAATAAATTAGGCGAATATCATAACAAATTGATTCGTTAATAAAAGTAATTTATAAAGTCCCACACAAAATCTGGAATAACGATTAATAATTCCTACAATACCATAAATTTAGTCATAATATATATTGAGTGATTCATTTGGGCTATTTTTTTCATTTGGTCCTTTATAGATGACTAGATAAGTCAGACCCATACTTATACATTTAGTATAGGAATTTCGGTCAATTTGTATTTTTGGATCCAATCACCCTTAGACATGTTACTAAAAGGAGTGCTTTTGTATTTTTTTTTTTTTTTTTGGCAATTGCTTTGGGAGAGGAGTTTCACAAATGATATTTGATTCCAGAGAACTTTATTACCTCAACTTCTTTCAAGTATCTTTACTCATTTAGAGTTCTACAAATGGGATTAAACAAAGAAATACACTTGAGTCTACAACACTAATTTTAATCCCTGTCCCAACTTTTTTCTAATAGAAAAAAAAACTTGTACATGAAAGAAGAAATTACTAAAATAATCACGAAAACAGAGTAATGTAGCAAAACAAGCAAAACAGAGAGAGAAATAGAAGTGTGTTACCATGTCTAGAACCAGAATGAAGCGCCATAGCAAGCTCTTAAAAGGAAGCAAAAGAACTGCCAGGGAATAGCAGCTTACAATTGCATATATAATCACATAGTACCTACATTTTTACATTCATATTCAATTAAGCACAAACTAAAAAAAAGAGCTAGATGTAATTTTATACTAGGACACCTCCCTCCGTTTCATTTTAATCTACACACTTACACTTTTCACGCATGCCAATGCAAAACTTTGATGATATATATCTTTAGTTTTGTATTTGTAAAAATTATAAAAAGTACATATTAATAAAATACATGTTATGATGAATCTAACAAGATCCTACATGACTATATTTTCATCCGCGTATAAATCACAAATGATGGTCAAAGTGAAATTTGTGAATAGTGTAAAATGTCAAAGTGTGTAGATTAAAATGAGACGGAGGGAGTATTGAAAAAACCGAGGACACCCTGTGCATTTTTGTAAACCTCAGGAATACCTCGTCAAAGAACAGTTTAAATTGTCTGTTCAATATATATCACTAATTAATATTATTTTTTGATCTGAAGATTTTCAAAATCATATAATCTTAGACGTATAATAAACTTAAAATTAATCACACTTATATTAAGCATGTTTATATTAAGGATTGACATCTAAAAACTCAAAAACTAGTACTGAAAACTGAAGGAAAAAAAATATAACAAACAATTCCTGAACTTGTATCAATTTATAAATAAGTAAATGAACTTGTAAAGGAGTATTATGAAGTACTAGAAAAACCCAAAAAGTTTTAAATAACAAAAAAAAAAAAAAAGACTTACTTGAATGAAGGAGAATTAGTGAATTTAGCTTCAAATTTGAAGTTCAATACTGAAGCAGAATCATGGGCTGTACCCATTACAATGGCTGATATAACAGTAGCTGCCAAAGCTATGAGCCTAAGAACAAAGATAATTATGCCTTTAATCTTGGTCATATTAACTTAATCATCAAACCTTATGATAAAATAAGATTATTTGTTTGTTCCACTAGTTTCCTATGTTTTTTGCGTGATGAATAGTTGAGTGAATTTTGCTGAGTTTCAACTGCTTCAAAATTTATATTTATTTAGGTAATGTATGTATGTATAATGTAACTATGTAAGTGTGGAAGAGAGAGAGAGTGAGAAAGAAAAAGTGAAATGAGAATGAATTAAGTTAGGTAGGTAAGGCAGATAAAAGGTGGAGCAAATTTGTCCAACTCCCGCTTTTCGGCCTTTAAAAAGGGATTAGTATTACTTAGGTTACCTAGCAACCTCTTTAGTATTATTCTCCTTAACCAATTTTGTCTATACCCAATTTTTGTATGCTTGTAAAGAGAAGAGAAAGGGAAAGATATTTTAAATCCTAGTGATAGTTAACATGTTGTGCTTTTTTCAGTTTAGGTTGTGGAGCAGTGACATGCAGGGGCAGATGTATGTTTGCTTTTGTAGAGTTAATTGACCCACTTCAATCTAAAAAATTTAGAAATTTTCCTTATATAATTTGAGATTTTTCGGAAATCTTCTTGTAAAATTTATTGTTTGAACCCACTAAAAAATAGTTTTCTTTCTACCCCACTTAATACATATTCTGAATCCGCCACTAGTGACATTGATTTTTATAAAAACCCTATACAATAATATGTTTATAAGACTTATTTGAGGAGTTAAATCCAAGTGATTGATAGATCTAAATAAAGAAGTTAAGTTCCTTCTAAGTATATGTAGATTGAGTAAAGGATTAAGGACTTATCCTTTAAAACCTAGAGCCGAGCTTGATCCGAGGGGTGAAAATCACTTGAGTGAAGTTTATGACCACAATTTAACTCAGCCAAACTTAGATAGCATGTGAGCAATTTGATCTTTATTATCACCTTAATAATCATATGAGATGAGATTGATTTTAACGTACATATGATCTTTCAATTTTACAATTGAACAAAAATTGAGTTGAATTCTTTACCCTTGTTAATTGATAACTAATTGACCCAAAAATTTCGACATTTTGTTGTCTTGTAATAAAGAAAAATTATAATAATTTTCAAATACTTCTTTTAATTATAAAAACATTATTAAACTTGTGAAAGTCAAACTTCCTTATTGCCATCTACTCGTCAGATGCAGTTACACAGTGCATCTAGATTACCTAATGTAGATTTCTTGCTCGTCGACTTAATTGGAGGGTTTCAAATAAGCTAGCAAAAAGAAGCATAAAGGGGAGAGTTCCAAATAAGCCAATGAACATAACTTATAGTTTATAACCTTTGATGTAATATGCACATGGTAAAACCAAAATTAATATATTGTATACTAGTAATATAGCATGACCAATAGCGAAAACAGAGTTTTTGATTCAATTTGTGCTTCATATTTTTATTAGTTGATTTGGCTCCGTTTAGATGAAGTGAAGAAAAAATAAATAGGTATGCGGTTAATATATTGCCTATCAGAAATAGTAATCAATCAAAGGCAAATAGCTAAAATAAAGTTTGCAATTTGATTCGCTTCTCTTCGTACTTTAATTACTTGAATTGGTTCCAGAATGGATTGAAGAAAAAACAACTTTAAAGAGCAAAATATGCTAACATGATCATACACTTAGGTATAAAAAATTGGTATATGATAATGCGTTGTCAATAGTAATTGATCGTATCGTTATTTTTCGATTTAGCTTGAGTTAGATCTTTTTTTGTTGCAAAGCTTCAGTTAGATCTTAGATGATTTGAAGGAAAAAAAAACCATGATGGGCCATGATTTTGTCATTTTGCGGATTGAGTGTGACTTGAATGTGAAATTCCTAGGTCGGTCTCATGAAAATCCATGCACGGCCATCGGACTCATCGGCTAAAAATTCGACAAGACTTTGCATAAATATTTCAGGTGAGCTACCACTGTTAAAAAGTAGTACCAGAATTCAAAAGTGCTAAGGACTCCCATTTTTAGCAAAGCACACTAAATTCGTCATGGTGCTGATGTAAATGCAACTCATTTTTTTTAGGATTACAAGCCCAATATAGTGGTCTATTATAGTGTTTGGACATATACAGAGTAAATGAAACGAGCTCAGAAGGTGGTATGTCAGGTGGAGTGCGTTTTTAGTACTTGGTCCATAGAGTGGTCCATGAAGTGATGCTGCCGACCGCAAATAAATGACGTGAATCTTCTGACTTGTTTTATTTGTTTTAGCTTTGTAACCTCTTTGTGGAATAATTGGTAGATATGATTTATTGCCTAGTTCATTGTATTTCCTATTTACTTGTTTAATTTATTTAGGAAAGTTAGAAAGATATTCTACTTGTACGTTATACTAATATCTAGGTGTTTGGATTCTCTAGAGTTCTAAAATAACTCTACAAAGTAGAGTTTGAGCAATATCCACCATTTAATAAAACGGCTCATGTATTATCTTTCCAAAACCCCCCTTATTTTTTTTCATCAAAATTCACCTCCTAATTATTTCCTTCCCACCAATATGAGCCCTTGATTTTAAAATGTATGGTTCAGATACAACTCTACTTTGTAGAGTTTTATCAAAACTCTAGAGGATCCGGACTCAATATCTAGTGGTTAATACTAGGAAGGTTGTTAGTTTCCTAATTCTAGTTATTCCAGGGTTTAGCAAGTCAGGACTCTTATGAATAGGAGTTTATAGGCTCATTGTTAGAGTGTGTGTTCATAACCAATTGTGTGAACTGTGAGGAACCCAATTGTGAGAGTGTCCAACTTGTGTGGTGTATTACTTTGATCGAGTAATATTGAGGGATTCATTTCTTCACATTAAAACTTGTGTGCATTTGCCATTATTATTGTTTGTTTTTTGATTTTTTACTTACAAAATTTGACGCTTACTCCATAACATTTTTTGTTAAGAGGGGGATTGGAGACTGGAGAGTAGTTGAATATAGGGTGAAGGATAAGGGAATTCTATTTCCAAGATCTTAAGGCCCTTAACAAAGTTTGGTCAATCAATCAGGTGAGGTCAGAACTAAAGATGTTTACGCATACTTGATGATGGTCAAGAGTAATTTGAAGGGGAGTAAATTGAGCAAGAGATTTTGGAGTAGGCTATGGGCAATGAAGATTTTCCCAAAATGGAAGATCTTCATTTGGAGAATTCTGAATAAAGCCATACCTACAACTGAAAATTTAAGGAAAAGGAAAAACCTAGTCAGAAAAGAATGATATATGTGTGGGACTATGGAAGATACGGATAGTCATCTGTTTCGTGATTGTGAGGTGGTTCGTAGAGTTTGGCAAGCTTCTGGGCTTGGTCTTAGAGTGCGTGGATGGCCAGCAAGGGATTCAAGTGAGAAAGTGGACAATGAATTATCTGACCTACTTGTGGAAGAGGGACACAGAGGAGTCGCAGGTGAGCACTCATTTCATTGCCATTCTATGCAGCATATGGATTTTTAGGAATAGGGTTGTTTTTAGACATGCGAGGGTTTGTCCTTTTAAAATAATGAAGGAAATAGAAAAACGCATTCAAAATGATACTCGAAGATGTATGTGCACTTCGAATGTGGATAAATCTTGCGTCCATAAGAAGGGTACAGATCAGGGACGAGAAGGGGAGTTATGTATGGTGCAAAGGGATGATTGCATGTTGCTAGTGGATGGAGCTTGGAAGCGACGAAGTAATGGCATGCATCTGCCTGGGGTTGGATGGGTCGGATTATTAGGACGGAGCATCATCTTCCAAGGTAATGCTCGAGTGTGTGCTATTTCTTCTCTACAAGCGGAGGCTTACGCTCTACTGCAGGGTGCTATCAAAGCTCATGAAGCGAATATTTCTCGGGTTCTGATCTACTCGGACTCCTTGCGTTTGGTTCAGGCTGTGAAAAAGAAGTCAGGTCCTTTAGACATAGATAATATTATTAGGGATATTTGTTATATTCTCTCCAAGTTTGTATCATATGATGTTGTTAAAGTTGATAGAAATTGTGTTAGTAAAGCTTATGATCTAGCGATTAGTGCTAGACAGGGTAGTCTTTTGTAATTTTCCTGGATTTACTTACTGTAAAAAAAAAACAAAGTTTGATCCACTTTAGGATCATAATCACCGTGTATTACTTGACTTATGGTTTATAAGTGTATTAATGTTTCTTCTCCATATCCAAATTTTTGCTACTTGTTCAAGATACGTTTATTGAACACGTGCTTTCATGAAGTTAAATTAATTTAACTTTATGTTCAACACTTATATGTTTAGAGAATTTGTAAAATAATTTACTGATGCATAAAGCTTAGGAAACAAGGATAGGAGTTAGCTCAAATGGATAGAACACTCTCCCTTGGCCCCTGAGGTCAGGGGTTCGATCCTTACCCCCAAAGATTATCTTTGGGGTGTTGTTTCCTATGCGCTAAGAAATTGTAGGGGTTAGCAATTGCTAACTTAATTTCCTAATCAAAAAAAAAAAAAAAAAAAAAGCTTAGGAAACAATGGTTGCGTAAGGGTATGGAATACCGAATACTCAAGTACTATATTCTATGCACTTAATATCTACAAAGACTGACCCATCACCAAACTTGAGAACGAGGTACTAATATAAATTGGAGCAAGTTATATTTAGTACTTCTGTTATTAGCTAGTTCAGTAGTTTGTTTAACATGCCATAAACACATGGGATGAAGCCATTTGTTATCACTTTCACCAACTCAAGTCTTAGCTAGAATTATAATTAAGGTTATTTTTTATACTATAACGTGTTTATTGTAAACTTTTTTGATGTGAGTTTGTGACAACACAAATGGGACCATGGATCATTATTCTATTTGCTTCTCTTTGATTACATGAATTTTCAAAATTACTTAGTGGTCGTTTGGTTTATATAGGAAGTCAAAATTCTCATGAAATTGTAATTCATAGGAAATAAATTATTTAATCAAATTCATACGAAATTGGTTAAATTGTTTGGTGGACAATGGGAGAATTAAATTCCCATGGGAATTTCTACTTACCTAGGGGGACCTAGGTAAGTAACTTTCTCTATTTTGTGGGAACTCAAAATTCCTAGGAATTTTTAATTCCTTCATTTTGCTATTTTGTTGTCAACCAAACAACTCACCAACATTTCAATTCCTAGGAATTTCTATTTCCCATGTTTTCTCATATCAACCAAACAACTCATTAATTTGCCTAGGTGATATCAATATGCTACACGCAATCAATTATCTTATAATTACCCTAGTAAAAAGAGAGATGATACACATACACTCGGTGTATGTGGGCCACACATACACTCGGTGTATGTGGGCCACACATACACTGGATGTATGTGTTACTACTAAAATGCATACCTTTTGTATGTATTACTACTAAAATATATACTGTTACTAAACAAATTATAAACTTACAATCATTTGAACCTGTTTTGTTATTCAATGATATTTGAATTTACATAATACATAAACGATTGAAATACTATATCTCGAATTGAATTTTATTACATCGTTGGGATGAAAATATAACATTATTTTTCTACAAACAAATTAAATAATTGAAAACGACAGGAAAATTTAGTAGAAAATCAAAAGTAGAAAAATGGTGAAGATGAATAAGATGAAGCTAATATATGAATAATCTGAAGAAAAAAAATTACATTTCTTTTTTTTAGTTTTAAACAAAGGATTCATACAAATCTAAACAAAGAAAATTTCATAAAACATATTTCTTAAACAAAGATAAAGAACAAATCATTAATAACAAAAATCATCTGTCGAAATATTGTAAGTTTGTAATATTTTTAGTAATATTATCTCTATTCTATATGTCAACTCTTGAGGATTTGGTGTCCATCCTTAATTACCTATATACCCCCACAACAAAACAAAATTACAGAATCTACCACAATTTAAAAGGGACGGATCCTTAACAAACTGAGCAGTTCCCCTCAAAAAAAATACAGAGCAGTTCCCCTAAAAAAAATACAGAGCAGTTACTAAATTATATATAAAAAAAACAACACAGTGAAACACAGACACTCTTTTCCATCTTCTTCCTCTTTCCACCATTCAATTAACTGCAAATCCACAATTCTTCCTCTACATTTCACCGTTCTTCCTCTTCGAAGCCTGTTCACAATTATAATTGAAGCACAGGTAATTACAAAGCAGAAGATCAATTGATTTACATAAACCCTGTACAAATTTAAAGTCTTAACATTTTTCTTTGTTGTTATTTCAATTTTGGATGCAAGGATTGTTGAAGCACCATAGACAATCAAGAGCAGCAAGTTCAATTTGGAAAACGAAAAAAAGGTATTTATCACTAAACTTCAAATGCAAACTGTTTGTATGAACAACAAGGAAGAAACCAAATTTTGCACAAAAAGACTCTAAATTTCTGCCTCCTCATACTCTCAAGAAGATATGTATTATCTATTTGTACTCCAAGGCTCCAAAATTTCTGATATGTTTGAAAAAATTCACATACAAAACTTAGAATAAAGATGAAGCAAGTCCAAATTTTCCCAAAAGTTACTGTAAATACCAAAAACATTATGATTTCAAGCCCAACACAAAGCAAAATTGAATTTAGTAACCAACAACTCCAAAATTTAATTGACTTATATGTTGCAAAAATGTATACATTATTGAGGAATTAAATACAATTTCTCTCGGAGGGAAACAACATTTATTTTTAAAAGAAATCAAAATCATTTTTTTAAAGGAATCAAAATTGATTTTAGAATGGAATCAAAATTCAGGATGCACAAGAAAAACCCTGACTTATGAATCTTGAACAACCAAAATATACATTCGAGCTTTGAGGGCTTACATACCCGGAATTTATAAGCGAAGAACGGGTGGACTCGCCATTGACAAAACCTCCACGCTCTCCGATCCAACTCTAAATCTTCAAAAATTAGGAAAAACACAAACTTTGAACGAGAAAATTAGGGGATAAAGCAGGATGCTTTGTTGCAGTAATAGCTGAGTATTTTGTATTTCGGGTTTCAGATTGGGGTATTCTCAATCTCTGGTGGGGGTGATATGAGGGGCTGATGTGTGTTCAAGAGAGGAGATAGACGGCGTGGGGTGGGAGGAGATCATGCAAGACTTGCGGCTGCCGACTTAACAGGGTAGGGTGGGTGAAGGTGGTTGTCGTATGGCTAAAATCGGTGGTAAAATCTAGCAACAAACCATAACAGATCCACCGACCTGCCGGAATTCTTCAATAAATCTTCAAACTTAAATTAAAACATAGACTTTGCTGTGTGTTGCATTAATTGCTGACGATGCCAACAGATGGTAATGGGTTTAAGAGTTTCACATTTTTGGGGTTTTGAAGGCTGAGATTTTCGAGGTGGGTGTGATTACAGGCGTCGGGAAGATGAAAGGTTTGGTTTGTGCAGACCGGAGGAGAGAGAGGCGGAGAAGAGGGCGGCGAATTCTTCTTTGGGAAATTGCTATGGCTCAATGGTTGTGGTAGGGATGAGAGGGATAGGGAGATGGAGAAGTATTTTGTGCAAGTGAGAGTGAGACTGTGAAGTCATAAAAATACCTATAAGAATACAAACTCAACTTTATCACAATTTTTTTTTTCATAAATTAATGTCCATAGATTTGGAGTAATGAGTTAAAAAAAATAGTTACTATTAGGAAAGTGAGTTATCTCTTGATATTGAAGCCACTAAATACACAGAACATATTCATTATATTAAGTTGATTATTTTATATAGTAAGAAATATGAAGTAGAGTAAAATATTGAATCAAATACTTTGCAGCAAGGAACATCTCTATTCGATATTACGCTACTTAAATTGCATCAACAGAAGCATATCATCGCTTAAATTTATTCTACTTGATTAGTTTATGTTCGTATTTGGGCTTCACCCAACGATTTTGTTATTCTTTGTTCATTTAACTTGATTATTTTAATTACTTTTACATTGATATGCAATTATAATAGAGGATTTAATGTAGTTTTCTGATTTAGTAACTTTCTGAATTGTATATTAATACTGAATACTTATATTGAAAGAGATATATATGTAAATATACGTATTAGTATTTTTGTAGCTAGAAAGATTAGATATGTAAAAGTATTATTACTATATATGCATTAATAAATGTATTATTATCATAAATGCGTTAATAAATGTATTATTATTATAAATGCGTTAATTATTTAGAGGAATTATAATTCAAGAGGTAAAGGTATTGAAAAATTGCAATATTTAAACTATATAATAGAGATTAGGTGAAATAGTATCATACAATTATTTTAACTTTGTTAAAATAGGTAGCTAACTGATAAAAGTAAACTTAAACAGATAGAATTAGATAGGTATAGTTAGAATTGGATAAGTATTAATGTTAAAGTTGGGTTAGTGGGACAGTTAAATTAACAAAAATGGTTAATCATAATAAACATAAAAGCAAATATAACACTGCATAATTAGGTGAAATTATATCATCAATTTATGATAAACGCATTAAATTGATATGTGTAGTTTTATAATGGATGAAAACGACATTCAAAATACTAGATGTAATTACGCTACTAATTAAATTCCAATAATGATTTCGCACGCATCGCGTGCATATAAGGCTAGTATATTTTAATAGTAACACATACACAAGATATAAATTTTAGTAGTAACACATACACCTAGTGTATGTGTGGCCCACATACACCCAGTGTATGTGTAGCCTTTGCCTAGTAAAAAGTTGTATCTAACAACCTCAAAAATTCCCCTCAAAAATTGTGTCTAATAAAAATTGTTGTTAACCCAATGAAAAATAAATGAAACTATCTCCTAATAATGGCGTAAGATAAGTAAAGATCAATGTTGCAGAGGAAATTCTAAATATAACCTTTACTTATGGCAAAACTATAAATGAAAAATATAGATTTGACGGGTCATGACCATATATAACTAATAATGAAAAATAAGATATACCTCCTCTATTTTTTTTAATTGCACAACTTTCTATTTATGGGTGTTTCTTTTAAATTGCGTCATTTCCTATTATGGTAAATTTTTTGGGCCAAATTTACCTTCTTACCTTCTCTTGACTTACCTTTCCAACCAATTTAATTATCCAACCTACTCATAGTAATTAAGGGCATTATTTAGGTCCATTTTCACTTTCTCTCCTCTTTTCTTACTTTCTATACCCAAACCAAATGGTGCATTAAAAAAAAAAAAAACAAAGGGAGTATAATAAAGACTATAGAGTTGAGTATCCCCACCTTTGTCGGTCAATGCAATGTGTTCAATCTTATTTCCCTCAAGTCAACAAGATTTTATGAAGTCTATATGATCGATGCACCATGGACTATTTTATACCAATAATCTATTTCACGATAATTATTAATGGCTTCTTTAGTCTCTAATTAGGATAAAAGTTGGGTGTACGGTTTGGACTTAGGCCATGATGCATGAGCGGAAGCACAAATGAGTCATGGTTCCTTTCTTTAATGGTAGATGCACGTTCAACTATATTATTTTGCCTTCTTAGGTCGTTGTATGGTTTTACTTTACTCTTAAAGTGAAGTTTTTTCATGTAATTAATAATATGTCTTTTATTATTAATGTTGAGCTAGTTAATTGTAATAGCTTAATACAAAGTCCGAAAATCAGCTTGTAATTCATTTACTGAGGCTCCAAGTAGATGAGTTGTCATGAGTTGTAATAAGGCTTAGAGTAGTCGTGTGTTTTGTAAAGTTTTATGGAAAGTTTTTGCAACTCTTTCCATAATCTAGACTTCCTTAATTATTTTGTGCTAGATTCTAGGCTAGTTTTAAGGGAAAAGTCTTTTGTGTTTCTCTTGTAATATTTTCGGCTATGTAGTTGCTTGAGGAGCAAGGATTACTTGCTCATCCATTACAAATAATACAAGCCTAGCGTCATTAAGAGATAGAGTGAAGTTTGATTAAATTCAAGTGTTGTGCATTGATTCGGTTTTGTTAAAGTCAAACACATAAATTGAGGTTTGTTTGCTCTCCTAATTGAGGTTAGTGAGAGATCTTCTAGTTCTTGAGGGAACAATAGAGCCTATCCTTTTTATTTTGCTTAAATAATCACGAATTTTATAGTTTAAACACCTAAAGTTTATATCTTTGCTAGCTTAAATGTGAGTTAGTGTTTATTTTTGCTGCTTTGGATTATTGTTCTTAGATTAAGAAGTAGCAAAATCATCAGGCCAAGTCCAATCCAATCCGAACAAAATTTGAATTTGAATTTTTCAATCTAAGTCCAAACTAATGATAAGTCCAAACCAATCCAATCTGAATATTCATACACTAGGTTGGATCCAATCCGAAATATCCAAGTTTTTTAAACTTTATTCTTTTGATGAAATAATATAGGAAATTTTTTTACAGTGACTATGTTTTTTAAAATTTTAGATGGTGAAAATATTATTTTTTAATTGTAGATGGAAACCCTGAACTTTGTATAAACTGACTTTTGTGACCCCATTTTCTAAAATCTAGATAAGAAAAAAAGCTAATCTGAAAAAATATATATATTTTCAACGTGGTGGGATCCATTTTCTAAGTTCTAATCTTCATAAATACCCTTAAACACCTTGACACTGCCAAATTAGATTTTTCAAAAAAATTAAGAATTTGACAATTCTTATGAATTATTAACAAAGTTAAGGTTATTACCAAAGTAACTTTATACACTTTATTAAACTTCGATTAAGCCTTTAATTCTCATTAGATAATAGTTTATTAACGAATTTTAGAGAATAAAGTCATGGAAGTTACTTTATACAAAGTTAAGGGTCACCATCTATAATTGAAATATATATATATATATATATATATATATATATATATATATATATATATATATATATATATATATATTCACCATCTAGAATTTCGCAAACATATGCTCACCGTCTAGAATTTCCTAATAATTTATACACAATTTGCATAAGGATAAAGTGTTCGATAATAGAAGTAACTCATAATACTATCGCATAAAAATTCAGTAATTACAACGTATAATTCATACAAACCCATAGATTTTATAGAAAACACTTGAGCCAATCCCAAATATACAAATATACAATACATGGCTCATTTACTATTCGATTATTTTGGATTTTCGAATCCAATCACCGTCAATCCAAACCAATCGGGAAATTCAAATTTTCAAAAAAAAATCAATTTGAATCCAATCAAAACATAGTTCCAGTCCAATTCAAAATTACTAATTAGGTTTGGATTTGTTTGGATTTTGGTTTTTGCCCGAATAACTTCCATCCCTATAAGTAATGATACCTATTTCCATGGAATCATGGAATTAAAAACATTATTCATACAATCTTATATTACCTCCGTTTCTCAATAAGTGCAACACTTTTCTTATTTGGAATAGTCACAATAAGTGCAACCAAGCTCAAAATGGTAAAAAAATTCAATATTATTACAAATATGCCACCAAAAAGTAAGAGGGGCTTACAATTTTTTTGTTTCATCACTTGAATACTCTAGTCTATTGTGGTCCCAACTTTCTCTCTCTACATTTCTTGGTATTCACTCACTTTCTCTATGTTGCACTTGTTGAGAAACGGAGGAAGTACATCCTAGCAAGAATAATCTACTAGTTCCATGTTATTAAGACTTGTTTTGATTGGAGTTATCATGCTTCTTTAGTACTACTAATAATTGCAATATATGGGGATGCCACACTTTTTGATAAGGTCATGCAAAGAGAAGTGATGTAAAGATAAATAAAAAGAGGAATCCATATTATCACTAGTAGAATAAATGCTTATTGCTGCGGTCATTAAGTGGCCTATTGCGGCGGTTTTGGCCGCGCAGCAATAAAGGGCGCAACAATAGGTAATTAACCTACCGCAGCAATATAGCAAACTATTGTTGCGGTTCTTACCTAAAACCGCAGCAATAGGTAGCGTGAATAACAAAAAAAAAATTAAAAAGTACCCTATTGCTGCTGTTGTTGGTAAAAACAGCAGCAATAGGTGAGTCTATTGCTGCTGTTTTTACCAAACAACAGCAGCAATAGGTTGCTTTTTTTTTATAATTGTTTTTTATAAATTTTTTTTTATACATTTATAATGTCATATACTAGTATACTACAGTCTATACCCACACAACATTTTCAAAACCACAACCAAATTTGTTAGAATTCATTCAAGCATCAAATTAATTGACAAATTACATAACATTATACATTTGACTTTATAAGTTTTATTATGTTGAAAATTAGAAATTACACATATAAGATCTAAAAATATATATACAAATGATATCTAAAAAATATATACACAAATGATATCTAAAAAAAATACAAATTAATTTAATTCACCATAAACCTAAATTACAGATTCAATTAGATCTACAAAATTAACAAAAAAATTAGAGTACAAAAAATTACTCCGGCGACCGGAGTAGAGCCTTCACGAGCACTTAAACTCGCCGGAGAGGAGAAAATTCTCGAGAAAAAAATGAGAACCAAAATCGCACCGGAGAATGAGAACGAATGAGAGAGATGAAAAAAATGAACGATTGGATCGAATCAACATTTAATTAATCATCACCAAACCGCCTGATATGAAAACCTAGCAAAAAAAAACACTTTAATCTCTTCAATGCAGCAAATCAAGCAAACAAAATCAAAGAATAAGAAATCAGAAAAACTTCAAAAAAGAGGAGAGAGAAAGAAGAAATCGAACCATATGTAGCGTAACCGACAGAAATCGCGATTTGGATCTAAATTGCGTGCGAAAATGTAGAGAAACTCACCATTTTTAGAGATTAAATCTGCCGACGATCGTGAAATCGAGAAATTGAACGAGTGAGTTTTAACGGCGAGTTGACGCCGGCGAAGAGAATCAACGGCGAGTTGATGCCGACGAGGAGAAACAACGGCGAGTAGATGCGAAGATCAGATCTGGAAACGAACGCACGAACGGCGAAGACGTCGCGAAGCTTGAACCCAGATGCAGTGAACGGCGAAGAGAGTTGAAGGAAATCAGAGACGGCGTCGAACGCGAGGCTATGCGTTCTTTGCGAAGATAGAGGGTGAGAGTTGAAGAACTGATGAACAAAGATGATGGAGAGAGGAGAAAGAGGAAGGAGTAAGAACTAATGAACTGTTGAAGGACTGAAAACGGCGCCTAAATTAGGTTTAAAAGGAAACCCTAGCTGGGTGGGTGCCTCTTATAATTAAAACGCGGAAATATATAAAAAAAAAGGAGACATATTGCTGCGGTTTCTAATAAGAACCGCAACAATATATTAAAATATTATTTTTTTTAATATTATTTTAATATATTGTTGCGGTTCTTACCAGAAACCGCAGCAATATATCTGGTCAAAAAGTCAACTTTTTTCAAAAATTTTCCGTTGAAACCATATTGCTGCGGTTTTTGGCTGAAACCGCAGCAATATCTTTATTTTATATTGTACCTTTTCTTTTTACGTGATATATTGCTGCGTATGGGTAAAACCGCAGCAATACCACCGCAGCAATAAGCAATTATTCTACTAGTTGTGAAAATACAAAGCGTTTTGGCGTTCGACCGGCCACACCTTTAAATATAGGTGGTCGTGCGCGCGTATCAGCGCGTCAGCTCATCTTCAAAAGATCATATCTTACTCGTTTCTTATCGGAATCGAGCTTCAGACCGGGCGTTGGAAATCTATCGAGCCAAAATTTTCATGGCCAACTTGAATCTTACCAAAATATTGAGTGTGCTGTAAGATATGAACTTTTGAAGTTGACCCTTGTGCTCAAAGCTTAGTGAAAAAGTGGAGTTACTCTTATGAGCAAATGGAGTTAACTGTATAATTATGTGGTTACTCTTAACAATAAATGGGTGTTACTCTTATTAACAAATGTGGTTACTTTTATAACAAATAGGAATACTAATCAGTTTGTACTTTTGAACGAATAAGGTTACTCGTATAAAGAAATGGGGTTACTTTATGAACAATTGGGGTTACTCATATAATTAAATAGAGTCATTGAATGATTAAATGCGGCTACTTTTCTAAACGAATGAGGTTACTTGTATGATAAATGGGTTACTTTTGTGAACAACTGGGGTTACCTGTATGATTAAATATGGTCGTAGTATAATTATGTGAGGTTACTCTTATGAACGAATGAGGCCACTCGTATGAATAAATGGAGGTTACTTTCGTGAACAATTGAGGTTACTCGTACGATTAGGGTTGTCGTATGATTAAATGATGTCACTATTGTGAATTAATGAGGTTACTTGTATGATCAAATGGTGCATGAATTAAGAAACAAATGTCGTAGTTGTTAAATATACTAACAAAAATGTGAGATCTCAAAGTAGTTTACTCTAGTGAGATTAGGGCTCTACAGTACATTGGGCTCTATCACTTATGGATTATAATGAGCTAGCACACTAACCCAATGGCCTATGCCCCAAATCTTACATCAAATTCACTAAACCGCTTTTCAAGCTCAACCCCCTCTTCGTCTATAAATACCGCACTACCCCCTTCTTTCAACCCCCTTTTGTCATTCTTCCTCCTCTCTCTCTCTCTCTCTCTCTCTCTTCCTTTCTCAGTGCGAAATTAACTAAAACCCTCTAATAAAACGAACGAACTCACTCGCAAATTCAAACTACTAAAAATCCCTCCACAATCAAAACCTAATTATTACAATTTCCGCATTTTATTGGACGATTTCAACTTTCCGAGCTCAAGAACCCTAGAAATTTCCCGATTTCAGAAAATCTCAATTACTTACTAACTTGATTGTGATTTTGATTTACTACTAAAGAGATGAATGGTGGAGAGTATGATTACGAGAATGAGAACGAAAATATGATGATGATTGATGATGAAGAAGAGGAAGAAGAAGATATTACTCAAGAAGATGCTTGGGCGGTAATTAGTGCTTATTTTGAAGAGAAAGGTTTAGTCAGGCAGCAACTTGATTCTTTCGATGAGTTTATTCAGAATACGATGCAAGAAATTGTTGATGAATCGGCCGATATCGAGATTCGGCCTGAGTCACAGCACAATCCTGGACACCAGTCTGATTTTGCTGAGGTTTTCATTTTTGTTTTCTCAGTTTTTCGCATTATTGTGATGATTTCGGAGCAATTTGGATTTTGGTAATTGCAAGTTTTTTTAGTTGTAGTTTTTGTAACTGTGGGATTTAAATGTGTGTAGTATTGTGAGTGTGTTGTAGATGTATGCTTGTTATTTGAGTTCAGTGGAAGATGTTTGATTGATTTGTTGAGGAATGATTGAGTTTTTACTGTGAATTTAGTGAGATTTTCCCCCAAATTCGGGGTAAAGATTGAGGAGCTAAAAAATTGTTACAAAAGCCTATGGAGCTACTATGATGAGAAGCTCTGGATATGCGTTGGGTAAATGTAACGAGGTTGCTGTGTTATCGCGAGCTAGAATTTGTTCTTTAGTTTGTTAGCTTATGATATTATCAGAGTGCGTTTTCTTCTCCTGTATAAAGAAGTTTCAGGGTTGATAATGTTCAATTAGGTGTAAGTATTTAGGTGACGAGAACGGACCCTTAGTCTCATAGTCCTTACGTAGTTGTGTACCTATCATTGGACTGTAGTGTGCAATGAAAGGCACCATTGGTGGTAGTGTATGTGACTGTGTCTTGTGGCTATAGCTATACTTGTACAAGCGACTTTTGATTGGCTTTAAACTCCCCATAGTCCTTCGGTTGTAAAACAATGCTTCCAGTGTGATTATTGCTGAAAGAATATGCCGTATTCTTGTCATTTTCCGTGTTGTTGCTTAATTACTCGACCAACCAATGTTAAAGGGAGGGATTAATCTGTTTCCAACTATTGGCATATCGGTATGAAATAAATTAGTCATAGAATTGAGACCTATGGCCGTTGTCTGTTTGCCAGCCAAGCAAATTAAGGATTGTAAATGACCTAGCTGCAACTAAGGAGGTAAAGATGATACCTGCTATATATTTTGAGGCTTTGTAATGTTTACCCTTTCTCAAGCTTAATCTAGGTTCTGTACTGATAGGTAGCTTTGCTATAATGCTACATCTCTT
Organism: Beta lomatogona; assembly: GCA_947646795.1. Lineage (NCBI taxonomy): Eukaryota > Viridiplantae > Streptophyta > Magnoliopsida > Caryophyllales > Amaranthaceae > Beta > Beta lomatogona. The sequence goes on along the minus strand of CANSNZ010000239.1, from coordinate 1,771,488 downwards.
ATCATGATTTCTGGTGTAGTCTTTGGCCATAATGGGTGAACCAAATTAGTAAATTGTACAAATTTGGGGTTGAGCTCTCAGCTATATGGATATTGTGTTGGATGGTATCACCATGCATGGTAATTAATCGTCATGGTTGATTTTATTGCAGACGATATATAAGATAAAGTTTGGCCAAATCTATTTGAGTAAGCCGATGATGACTGAATCAGATGGTGAGACTGCTACTTTGTTTCCAAAAGCAGCCAGACTGAGGAACCTGACGTACTCAGCTCCTCTGTATGTTGATGTCATTAAAAGAGTAATTAGGAAAGGACATGATGGTGATGAAACCACTGAAGCACATGAGCTTCCGAAGGTTTTTATTGGAAAGGTATTTCCGTGGTATATGAAGATGATTGTTGTTGTACTTGTGTATATAGTAATGAAGTGTATTTACTGATATGGTTTGCTCTGTACTAATTAGGTACCAATCATGCTTCGTTCAAGTTACTGTACATTGTATCAGAATTCAGAGAAGGATCTTACGGAGCTTGGTGAGTGCCCCTATGATCAAGGTGGATACTTCATCATTAACGGCAGTGAAAAGGTGCTTATCGCTCAGGAGAAGATGAGCACAAATCATGTCTATGTGTTTAAGAAGAGGCAGCCAAACAAGTTTGCTTATGTAGCAGAAGTTCGATCTATGGCAGAATCCCAAAATAGGCCTCCCAGTACCATGTTTGTGCGAATGCTCTCTAGAGCTGGAGCTAAAGGGGTAATTGGACACTATTTGAAGTGTTTTGATTGTAAACTGTTATTTGGCTGCTATGATTACTTACAGATTATGACATCTTTCTATGATGCAACTGCAGGGTTCTTCCGGGCAATACATTCGTTGTACTTTGCCTTACATCAAATCAGATATTCCTATAATAATAGTATTTCGAGCATTGGGCTTTGTTGCAGATAAAGATATATTGGAGCATATTTGCTACGACTTTTCTGATACGCAGATGATGGAATTGCTTCGTCCTTCATTGGAAGAGGCATTTGTAATTCAGAATCAGCAAGTTGCACTAGATTACATTGGTAAAAGAGGAGCAACAGTTGGTGTTACCAGGGAAAAGAGGATCAAGTATGCTAGGGAGATTCTCCAAAAGGAAATGCTTCCACATGTTGGAGTTGGTGAATATTGTGAGACCAAGAAAGCTTACTACTTTGGATACATAATCCACCGGCTTCTATTATGTGCAATCGGTAGAAGGCCTGAGGATGATAGAGATCATTATGGAAATAAAAGACTTGATCTTGCTGGTCCATTGCTGGGAGGTCTCTTTCGGATGTTGTTTCGAAAGTTGACCAGGGATGTGAGAGCCTATGTTCAGAAGTGTGTTGATCAAGGAAAGGATCTGAATCTTAGCTTTGCTATCAAAGCTAAGACAATAACTAGTGGGCTCAAGTACTCTCTGGCCACTGGAAATTGGGGGCAGGCTAATGCGGCTGGTACTAGAGCGGGAGTTTCACAGGTGCTGAATCGTCTTACATATGCCTCCACCTTGTCACACTTGCGTAGGTTAAACTCTCCCATCGGACGTGAAGGGAAGTTGGCTAAACCTAGGCAGCTGCATAATTCACAGTGGGGAATGATGTGTCCTGCTGAAACACCTGAAGGACAAGCTTGTGGACTAGTGAAAAATCTTGCACTAATGGTGTATATAACTGTTGGTTCTGCAGCATATCCCATATTGGAGTTTTTGGAAGAATGGAGTACAGAGAATTTTGAGGAAATATCACCAGCTGTGATACCCCAAGCTACCAAGATCTTTGTAAATGGTTGCTGGGTTGGTATTCATCGAGATCCCGAGTTACTTGTCAAGACATTAAGGCAATTAAGAAGAAGGGTATGTTTTTCTTTTAAGAGAACATGATACTATTCTGGATATCAGAGCAGGGCATGGATTTTTTTTTTTTGGTTGCCTTATGATATTTGTTTCTTGGGTGTTAAATCTGGAAGAATATTGCTATGGTTATGCCTTTAATCTTTATGCTTGCGCATGTTCATTTCAAATTTGCACTGTGATTTTCATCTGACATTTGGATATGTAAGCAGATTGAAGCTCATTGAATTTGGTGTAGACTGCTTTACTTTCTGAAACTGATGTCCTGATGATACATGTTATGGATTTTCCTTCAACAGTTTTCTGTCTTTGGTTTCTTTTCATGATATTGGCTCCCCTATCATGCATGTGAATGATTGGTATATTGCCTAATTTATTATTTTCACTCAGGTTGATGTCAATACTGAAGTTGGGGTTGTTCGTGATATTCGGTTGAAAGAATTGCGCATATATACAGACTATGGTCGTTGCAGTCGTCCACTGTTTATTGTTGAGAAGCAGAGGCTGCTTATTAAGAAGAAGGATATCCGGGCATTACAACAGAGGGTATGCCACATTGTTTTATTTACTTGATTCCATATTAAGTTGTTTTCAACTTTGTTGATGTGCTAATCTTAAACTGAATTGACCTTTCTCCAGGAGTCACCCGAGGATGGTGGCTGGCATGATCTTGTTGCAAAGGGATTTATTGAGTACATTGACACAGAAGAAGAAGAGACGACTATGATTTCCATGACAATCAATGTGAGCATATTTAGGCCATATATAGCTCCTTTTCTTTGTTAAGGAAGTCCTTGTTACTGGATGGCAGATTGTTGGAATTTGGAATTCCTTGTTTGTTGCATAATCTGATACTTAAAACTCTTAAATCAGGATCTTGTGTCAGCACGGCTCAATCCGGAGGAGGCATACTCCGAGACCTACACTCACTGTGAAATTCACCCGTCTTTGATATTGGGTGTTTGTGCGTCAATTATTCCATTTCCCGATCACAACCAGGTAAACTTATGCCGCTAATGTTTCATTGTTTTGAAATGCAACCTGCTTTATTGTACTTCAATATTTAATTTCTGGTCTCTTCCAGTCCCCCCGTAATACATATCAATCAGCTATGGGAAAGCAAGCTATGGGAATCTATGTCACAAATTACCAGTTCAGAATGGTATTTGTCTATCACTCATGCTGTGGTTACGTCATTGCTGTTTCTATTTTCCGTGACATTTGCCAAATCTGATCTAAATTCATGTTGCTTATTCTCTTTGTTCTCCCTTAGGATACGCTGGCCTATGTTCTCTACTATCCCCAAAAGCCTCTTGTTACAACGCGCGCCATGGAGCATCTGCATTTCAGACAGCTTCCTGCTGGCATTGTAAGTTGCCTTGTAATGCAGATTTGTAATTGACATCCTTCATAGTTGAATGATTGTTGACATACTTTATATCTCCATGTTACCAGAATGCTATTGTTGCCATTTCTTGCTATTCTGGCTATAACCAAGAAGATTCTGTTATTATGAATCAATCTGCAATTGACCGTGGATTCTTCCGATCTCTATTTTTCCGTTCTTACAGGTGAGTTACTTGATTTGACTTTTGAAAACATTGGATCCTTGGTCTGTTTTGCAGCTAGTCATTCTTGTGATGTAGGTGCTTAATAGTTTATATGTCTTGTACAGAGATGAGGAGAAGAAGATGGGAACACTTGTCAAGGAGGACTTTGGGCGTCCAGACAGATCAAATACTATGGTGAGTGTTATGAAGTGAATTTATTCTCGGCTTTGCTATGTATATGATTATTTGGTACTGAAGACGTTATATCACAGGGTATGCGACATGGATCTTATGACAAATTAGATGATGATGGGCTTGCACCTCCTGTGAGTAAATCAACTGATGTCTTGAAAGAGATCTCTTGGTCAAATGTGTTGGCAATTTTGTATTTGAACTTCTTTTATTGGGCAGGGTACAAGAGTTTCAGGCGAGGATGTTATAATTGGGAAGACTACTCCGCTTGCTCAAGATGAAGCTCAAGGGCCATCTTCACGCTATTCACGACGTGATCATAGTATTAGCTTACGTCACAGTGAGACAGGAATGGTGGATCAGGTATTTAATTCAGTTGGCTTGGCTTTTAGCTCTTCAATGCAAAATAATATAATAAAAATAAATGTTGTCTTAGTATATAGTTCTCAGCACTTTTTGTGTTTTTAGGTTTTATTGACAACCAATGCCGATGGCTTGAGATTTGTGAAAGTGAGGGTCAGATCTGTGCGTATACCTCAGATTGGGGATAAGTTTAGCAGTAGGCACGGTCAGAAGGGAACAGTCGGCATGACTTACACTCAGGAGGATATGCCATGGACTGTGGAAGGCATCACTCCTGATATTATTGTGAACCCTCATGCTATCCCATCACGTATGACAATTGGCCAGCTTATTGAGTGTATCATGGGCAAGGTTGCAGCTCATGTTGGAAAGGAAGGAGATGCTACGCCATTCACTGATGTCACTGTAAGTCCTGATTTAACCTTCACTTCTCGTGCGAGTTGTAGTTTCCTGGTTCTGTAAGTGGAATGACATTACTTGTTACTTATAATATGAATAGTAGTCTTGTGAAGACATGGTTTTTAATATTTTGGAGTTCATTGATGGCAATTGAATTGTACTTGCCTGGGCTTTATAGGTGGACAATATCAGTAAGGCCCTCCACAAATGTGGGTATCAGATGCGTGGTTTTGAGACCATGTATAATGGTCACACAGGACGAAAGCTCACTGCAATGATTTTCTTGGGACCCACTTATTACCAAAGACTTAAGCATATGGTTGATGACAAGATCCACTCTCGTGGACGAGGCCCCGTACAGATTCTCACCCGGCAGCCTGCTGAGGGACGATCTCGTGATGGTGGTCTTCGTTTCGGAGAGATGGAGAGGGACTGCATGATTGCCCATGGTGCTGCTCACTTCCTTAAAGAAAGGCTTTTTGACCAAAGTGATGCATACAGAGTTCATGTATGTGAACGCTGTGGGCTGATCGCCATTGCAAATCTCAAGAAGAATTCTTTTGAATGTAGAGGTTGCAAGAACAAGACTGACATTGTTCAGGTCCGTTTTTTCCTCTTCCTTTCTCTCTCTTCGTTTACAATTACATGGGTGATTTATTTACTGATGCTAACAATAAGGGATGACGGTCGGCTTGTGCAGGTTCACATTCCTTATGCTTGTAAGCTGCTCTTCCAAGAGCTTATGTCCATGGCCATAGCACCCAGAATGTTCACAAAAGATGTTAATAAGATGTCTAAAGATCAGAAAAAGAAGGGAGCATGATACACAAGTTTTGTCATGTGGAAAGATACTCTTGATTCCATTATTATTTAGGAGAAGCTTGTCAGTTGCTAAAGCAGTTGAGGTCCCTCCCTATTTCCTTACATTCACCCTCTCTTTTTGAAGCATAGTAATATTGTTCTGAAAACTTTACAATCTCATCTCTTTTTTTGATCAAATATGAGTTTGTTTGGACGTGTTGAGATCCGAAGAATCCTTGACCGCCAATTTTGTAATATACGCCAAAGCTTATGATGTTAATTGATCTTCTACGTCAAGTGTATACCGCAACGTCCGCAAGTATATGTAGTGTGGTCTGGATATCTTTGAAGTTATGTTGGGTAGTTCTGTAGCTGATTGCTAATTGGTAGTTGTAAACCATATCAAGTAGCATGGGTGGTATGTATGGAAATAATACACGAAAGTAGGTTCACAATTAAATTTTCATAGTCCGACGGAATACTCTCTTATTGGTGTTCTAGCATTTGTGGTATGGATTCTGATCAAACTTAGATTTTTGGTGAAGTTGAAGAGAACATGTTACTTGTGGTCTGTGGACTAATACTACAAAGCTCCTAATGAACCCAAATAAGTACAGTTATCGGCGTATTGCAGTATTTTTTATTTTTGTGTCTAATCGGTATGCAAACACCCAAATTCGATGGCTCAATCAAGTCAGCCTCAGCAGCACTACTGTAATGCTATAAGCACACCAATTCTTCATTTCAAAGTTAGACAATAAAATCGGAAACCCGGAATAGTGAAGACGAGCTCCCTGGATTGATCCCTATTTCTCTTTTCAGCCTTGGATGCCTAACTGCCGCACGCCCGCACTGCTCATTCGGAGGAAGGTGGGACACTGTGAACTGTGAAGTGGGTAGTTTATCTGGGAGAAATGCCTCTATGATCTCATATAATGTGCTTTTTACGAATTTATTTAGATGTCTTTCCTACACTAATCTAGTAATTCGACGCACTTAAAACCAAGATAAAATGGACAAGGTCTATTCATCCATTCCAATATTAAAAAATCTGCATACAAATAAATATTTCATCGCTCTCTTATTATTTGATGCATTCTTATTAGGATAAGAAGGTTTTATTATTATTAACCCAAAAGAGGATATCTATAGTACATCAAATAAAACTTTAACTTAAGTAAAACTAGGAAAACATATCTTAAACTAAATGTAATACCAAGAAATATTATCTCTAAATAAACACTTCTAGATATGTCTATGAACACTTCTATATAACAATTCTTCAACTTGGATTGTCAATACTAAGAAACTACAAATTTATATCAAACTCAAAACAGATGCATAATTTATATCAGTAATACCCAAGACACCCCTTAATTTATCCAAAATTACAAAAAGTTGCCACTATGCACTACTCATAAGAAATCGAAATTTATCAATTTGTCTTCAACTCTTCATTAAAATTAGAAGGAACTCTTAAAATTTGGTGGGATCTCTCATAAACTATCAAAAGGGCAGCAGGCATTTATTCAAGGATGAGTGGAGAAGCAGATACTCTGGTAACTGAACCTCAACACATTCCAACTTCGCCACCACAAACACCACTGCAACAACCAAACAAAGAAGAAGAAGAAGAACAACAACAACAACAACAAGAAAAAGAAAAAGACGAGAATCAAAATGAAGAAGAAAAAGAAGAAGATGAGAATCAAAATGAAGAAAATAACAAATTAAAAGAGGCTCCTAAACCATTAAAAATTGAACAAGAGGAACAAAAAGAGGAGAGAGAAAATGAGAAAGAGGAAGAAGAAGCTGAAGTTAATGAAGAAGAAGAAGATGAAGATAAAGGTCCTCCGCCTGGTTGGGATTCTCTTCCGCCTCCTCCTCCGCTCCCTACTCACGGTTAGTTTTCTTCCTCTTTTTCTTTTTCCAGCTAAATTACGGTAATTGGGTATTTTTTATTATTAAAAAATAAAATTATTATTGAAGGGTATTTTAGGAAATGACTGTAAAGGCTAGAAAAAGGAAAAAAAAAATGCGGTGAGCGTGGATCGAACACGCGACCTTCAGATCTTCAGTCTGACGCTCTCCCAACTGAGCTATCCCCGCTTGTTGTTTATTTGTCCGTTTTGTCGTTATTATAGGGTAGTGGCTAATTTTTTTAATGAACAAAAAAATATTTAAATAAACAGTATAGTTTTGTGAACTTATGTTTTTATACTCTATACTTGCATAATTAATTTAATCAATGCCCTATTAGCAGGTTATCAAAAATATAAATGGTAAAAAAATGTGTTTTGAAAACGATAGATAATCGAATGTTGCATGTATAAAAAATATAGGGAAAATATATATTATATCCTAGCACGGAAAATTGGATAGTTTCAACCATTTTTTGCAACACTTGTTGTTTGTCTCATTTACTTTTTCACGATCATGAATACATGTATCACTATGTATGAGCATTATTCTCCTTGTTTTAGGCATTGAGCATTTTTGCTTTGTTCCAAAATAAATGCTATAGTTGTTGAGATAATGTAAATTCTTTGTCAATCAAGTCTTATTGATTTCAAAGTGTTGTCTTATCAAGCAATGTTGAATATGTTCATCAACTTAGTTGGTATTTAAATGTCAGTAACAAAAAAGAAACAAACTTAGTTGGTATTTCATTCGTTTCAATGCCACAATGCATCTAGAGATGGAGTCTATTGTTCAAAATGTTTGGCCATCTATTTATATACATTTGCATTAGAAAATTCTAGGCTGTGTTTATCCATAATTCACCATCATTTGGAGAACATTTTTGTTAATGCTTAAAAACACCAGCCAAGAACACTGTTCGTTCTCACCACGAATACGTGTGATGTCCTCCTTTGCCGGTGCTGAACATGACCAACACTCTGGCTGTCTCTGGGTGATAATGTAGTGTCGTGTTCGTTTAACTAGTATTAGCAGCAATAAAGCCATCAATTGTGTAATGCAGATCGGGGACAAATGGTCTGTGGTTCCTGTCGTCGCCTCCTTTCTTATCCTCGAGGATCCAAGCATGTCCAATGCTCATGCTGCCAGACAGTGAACTATGTACTTGAAGGTCCTTTCTAGCTCTCAGTCTTCCTTGTGTAATTAATTTGATTAGTCTGTGCAGCTTAAACTTTTATGTGCACTTGATAATATTTGTGATACTTTCTTAGAGCATCAAGTTGGACAAGTGATGTGTGGAAGCTGTCAAGTGCTTCTGATGTACCCTTATGGGGCTCTTTCTGTTCGCTGCTGCTCCTGTCGTTCTGTCGTATACATTGGAGTATGTATTCTTCTTCCTTGCGTGAATTTGGAGATAGGATATTGCTCCTTTCTGGATCTTATCTTATACTCCTACTCCCTCTTTTCATTTTCATGGTTACACTTGTTTTTTTTTAATCTGTCTCCAATCAGCTTTGGTTAATGATATGTTTATTTACGTATAGTGAATTATGAAAAGTTGATATTTTAAAGATAATGTCATAAATTAAACAAGACCTCACATGATAAGGTTTTGATATTTACATTGGTAAGAATCTTATGGTAAAAGTTTTCAGACTTTGACCATTTAGAGTAAAGCGTGACCACTAAAAAGAAACGGATGTAGTACTTACATTGCGTACATCATTGCATATGCCCATAGCTTAGACAAAATTCTTCTAGACTTTTTTGGATCCCAGTATTAAATATCATAGGAAAAAAGGATATTAGCTTAGGCCCCCTTTTATCAATGATAAGCTACTCAGATATCCATAAATATCCAAGTTCTTGGCTATGTCAAAGAATTCTAAGCACCAAAGACATAATAGTATAAATACTTTGTATAAGTTGATGTTGCACCATGTTAGTCTAAAGAAACTGCACATTTGTATCAAATGATTTCTGTTAAACTCGACATTCAATTTAGCCATGCATTTATCACGTTTAACTCGTACTTCATTCTCTTCAATGTATCTATCTGCAGGACCATAACAAGCGTCCTCCCCTGTCAGTACAGCAGAGCCAAGCTTGCCGACCTTTTAGCCTCTCTCACTGAAGGCGCACATTTCTAGCTCTAATTTTCTTCTTGAATGTAATTCCAGTTGTAAGTTTACGCCCGGATATTGGTAATCACATTATAGTAGCAGATGACAACAGCTAGTTTTTTTTCTTCTGATCACATTAAGGTATTCTTGGTCTTGTTGCCAAAAGATGCCTTATGTTGAGACAAACAGTAGCCATATCTACTTTCTAGATGACAAACTGAGAAATCAGCTTCTCCATCCTATTCTATTACTTTGTGCTTTTGACATTTCTTGTTTAGAAAATATCTACATGAATTTACAGCACAAACACCAATTTATATTAACAAGATTACCCATCAAAAGAAAATATTAACAGGATTAACCGAAATTTCTGCACTGGCAGACAATCTGTCTGCTTCATTAGAATTCAGTGGCTACACAAGCAACAGGGATTCTGCATAAAGAAAATATAGTCTATTGGCTATATGACGACGTGGCAAAATCATATATCTGAAAGCTCAGATTTTGAATCATAATACTCTTTCTTTTAGTCATCTGGTTGAAACTCCTCATCTGAAGCAGTTTCAAGGAAGGATCCCAGAGTCTTTCTCAGAAGACTGAAAGTTTTGTCACCCTGTGCCGAAACAAAGAGGACTCTTAGGAAATGAATCTGAGCAATTGAGACAGCATAATTGAGATACTAAGGTGTAGAAAATTTGATATGACAGATTCAATTGCCAAAAGAATTTGTTATTATATAACCACCTGTTTCTTCTTCTTCAGTGCTTGCTCCAACTCAGCAATTTTCTGGGTGCACGTCTTCTCCTTTTCTTGTATCATGCTCTTCTCTTTCTTCCCTGAAATGAAACAAATGGGGATTCAATCTTTGATGAGAAAATACAATCATAAACTTTGAATTGTGTCTTGTTGCTTACTCTGTTGTTCGTATCGCATGAAGAGCCTTTCTTTTTCTTCTTCAAACTTGGAGATGGTATCTGTCAGAAAGAAAAAATACCTAAAGATCATTAGTCATCTCCAGTGCGCTTAACACCAAATATATTTGAGTTCTCTCACTTAATTTCAGCATGTCATGGTGGAATATCATATGTTACACCATGAATGAGGTAAGCGGAGTATTTTGTATCAAACAAGCTAGGCACAGAATTTGCAGTAGCTTATTCAGGTGCCAGGGGAGAAGCGCTCATTAAGGCCTGAGATACAATAATGTGACATTACATTGGCTTACTTTACAGCAAAAGAGCTGCTTAAGACTTGAGAGTGAAAATTTATGATACAATGAAGCATTTTTTGAAGTTGTAAACACAGCTACACTCAAGGAACTACTCTAGCTGACAACTAAGTGGTTCACTCAAGGAACTACTCTAGCTGACAACTAAGTGGTTCACTCAAGGAAATGAGGCGTACTACCTAATTGTCATTGCTACTATTCAAGCATATTGTGCCAAGTAATTGTGTTACAGTTTCTTATAGTGGTATGTCAAATACTATTCATATAACAGTAGGTTGACATGAATGGAGAATTACCCTTTATTGCCTGAAGATATGTTGCTTTCTCTTTGCTGAATTTCTCATAAGCTGATTGGAACTTCACAGTCTCCTCCTTCAGTGCATTTTCACACTGCAAAAACAAGCAGTACTTACGTCAGACTCTTATTGGGCTTTCTTTATTGAAGAACAAACTTATTTAAACCAGAAAGGCAAATATTGAAGTTGGTGTCGGATTTTGGTTACCTCCTTCGAGCTCTTTGACAATGCTTTTAGAAAAGTCTGTCTGAAATTACAAAATCAATGGTGAAACATACAGTATTAAACATTTCCCTCGATTCCGTGAAAACACATTGACATGATTCAGTAGAAGAATCATTAACAATAGAAATGATAATTAGTACTGATTCTCCCATAACGTTCTTTACAGTAGTATATGGTATAAACTATGAAATTTACCTGTCCTTTTCAATCTTTGCCTTCAACTCCTCAAACATAGACTTGACCTCTGCAGCACCACTGTTCGGAAAACCATTTGATTTAGAAATTAGAGCGGAACTTTGTATTTGCATATCGCAAATTATCAGCTAGCAAAAACTATAACATTGATAGATACGACGATGAACTAACGCCATTAACAATCCAGTGAAATGATGAACACAACTTTAACTATAGGATCCGAAATATTTAGGTTGAAGCTGATTAACTAGTCTTATTGAGTTAAGGATGTGAAATTGAGAACCTAAAGCCTTTAATAAGTGCTAAAGAATTGATGAAGAACACATAATTGAGTAATTCACATATAAAGCTATGAATTCAGTCAAAATATGAATGAAATTATATGATCTATATGCATACACAAATCTTCAGCTTACTTAGGTACCATCTCATAGTTAATTATTCTTGAGAAAATATGATGATTGTGCAATTTTCGAAATTCGAATGATTAATCAGAACATGATGTAGTCGAAATTTATACAAGTTAACATCAATCAACTTGATATTGTGAGCAAAAAGCACATTGCATCACATTAGAAGTTCTAATTAGTATTCATTCAAAAATTAAACGTATAAGATCGCAGTAAAACCTAAAATTAAAGCAAAAATTCTCACAATTCAGAATGCATCATTTCACATCAGAAACTCAACGATTAGAGAACAAAAACAGACCTAGAAATCGTTTCTTCCTTCTTCTTCAGGCCATCTTGTTCAGCTTTATCTCTGATCTGCTGCAGCGCGGAGAAAATGCCTTTGATCTCGCTATAATTAAGCCGAATTCACACAAAAAAAAAAAAGTAACAATTCGAGCAATCAACCAGCAAATTTGAAACAGAGCAGCGACAAAAAAAAAAATATCGAAAGAATGATAATGAAGAAGAGAGAGAAAGAGAGCGAGAGTAGAAGACCTAGAAAGTTCGTTGTCGAAGATATCATCATCTACCGGAAATTCTCGCTTTCGCTTACTGGACTGCAGAGCATCATCTTCTGAATTCTTCTTGCCATTATTTTTTGCTGCTGACATTGCAACTGAATTCTGGATTAACAGTGAGAGAGAAGAGAGAGAGAGAGAAAGAGAGTTTGGTGTTAAGAAAGTGATGGCGATTGCAATGGAGGTTGAGTTCTGCAATTTGCAGAGGAGAGAGAGAGAGAGAGAGTCAGTTTCAAAATCTTAGGGTACCCGCGTAATATGTGCTAATAAGTTCAGTATAGAAGTGTTTAGAACAAGCCACGAATTAGAACGGGTCCAATTTGGTCTAATTCGAGTCATGGCCAATTTTCCTTGTTACAAGCCTAAACCCTAGCCTTAGACCCTAGACGCCTAGACCCTTTGGTTCGTGAGGTTTAGGTATCATGTAGAGGTTTTAAATGGTTGCAATTCATAATTAGTGGTTTGGTTCACAAAATTAAAATTCTCAAACCCTTACCTCGAACTATTAAGGGGTCGTTTGGTTGCCACGAGGGTAAGGGAATGGAATCAAGAAAGGGGTAGAGGGGGAAAGGAAAGGGAAACCTTTAGATTAAAAATGTTTGATTGAAAATTTTTATTTCTCTTTCTTCCTCTTTTTACATCCTTCCACCACCATCCTCCCTCTCATGTTTGTTGGATCCCCGTCGGAACTCCACGCCGGTACCCAAGTGAGCCGCCGAGCTTGCGCCCTCCACCGCCCCTCCCCTCCCCGCAGCACTGCGCCACTGCGATCTCTCCCTCCCCTTTCGCTGCACCTCCACTTCTATGTGCCGTCGTGTCGTCCCCCTCCCCTTCCAGATCTGCCGTTCTCTTCCCCTTTCCCTTCCCATCGCTGTCATTTGGTTCTTTCGTGGTGGTAATTGGGTTTTCGGTAGTGATTTTCGGGGTGGGTTTATGGATTTTGTGGGTGGGGGTGCAGTTTTCGTTGTGGATTTATGGGGTTCGCGGGGGACAGATGGGTGCGGTGGTGGGTGCGGTGGGGTGAGGGTGGTAGTGGTAGGCTGGTGGAGGGGTTGTTGAGGAGATTGGGTGGTCAAAGCAAATGGTCAAGGGTTTCCAAAACCCCCATTTCTAAGTGGAGGGGGGTGGGGAATCAAGTTAGAGGGATTTGGGGTAATGGAGGGGAAAAGGGGAGAAACAAAACCCCCCAACCAAACAACTTTTAAGGGAATGAAATCAATCTGATCTACTCCCTTTCCCTTTCTTGTAACCCCTTAACCAAACAACCCCTTAAGGTATTGAGTTTAAAAGCTCTTGAGGGTGTGGATTTAGCTCAATACAACCTTTTGGGTATCAAAAATGGAAATGAGATAGAAGAGGGAAGTGAAGCAATTAGGGCAATCAACTTCAAATTTGTTTCAATTCTAAAGAGATCCTAATATTCCGTTATCTTTTATTAGATTATGCTTGCATCAACATTTTGAGATTAGTTTTTGCATGTCACCGTAAAATGAGACTTAACAATGTAATGAGACTAAACAATGTAATTTGCAAATCATCATTTATTTCCTTATAAAGTTTTTTGTCAGTTCACACTTAAATTACAATTATTTGTCTAGACATAACCAGTTACTCAAAATTATTGTGTATTAATTTGCTAGGCAATTTTAATTTGATGGACAATATGGTGTGCAGTATTCTTCACCTCATAATATTGCATTTAGTTTTTATAATAGTTGTATAGTAAAGTTTGCATGTTATTGGAAAAAAATAAGTTAATTTTTTTTTTCCTTGTGTGCATCAGTACTAGGGGTGTGCATAAATATCTGATCCGGTGATCCGATCCGTGATCCGGTCGATCCGATACGTATTTTAAAGTTTTAGATATTTTGGATCGGATGATCGAAAAAAATTTAAAATTTTGGACACTAGTAGAGTAAAAGCTAATTGCGGCGGTCATTAAGTGGCTTATTGCTGCGGTTTTAGTTGCGTTGCAATTAAGGGCGCAACAATAGAGCAACCTATTGTTGCGGTTCCTACCCAAAACCGCAGCAATAGGTATGTTTTTCAATTAAAAAAATGAAGCCTATTGCTGTGGTTTTGGGTAGGACCCGCAACAATAGGTACTGGTACAGGTAAAATAAAAAAATTTTTTTACTCTTTGCCATCAAATTTGAAAGGATAAAAATGCAAGAAGAAAATAAAACACACAAATTGAAAGTAATGACAAAGAATGCTTATACAAAAAATAAAAAGATACAAAAAATCAACATATATTTAAAATAAAAGATCCAAAAGAAAAATATGAAAAACAATAACAAAAAATCAGAAACCCTAACATCATATTGATTCTTAACAAACAAAAATAAAGAAAATCCAAAAAAAAACTAAAATATCATCACCCTAGCCATTAGGTCTGATAAATCAATCTAAATTCTAACTACAAAACAGAAAAAAAAAAAAAAACAAGAACAGTAAAGGCGAACGGACCTTCTTGCGGTCGACGCAGGTGATGGGCTACGGGGGTCGGGCTTCTTGCGGTTGACGCTGGGCTGCGAACGTCAGACTGCTCGAGGATGGGCGACGAGTGCGACTAGAGACGAAGGTGAAGGAGACAAGAGACGAAGAGAGAGGAGGCTTTGAGAGGCCACTTTGAGGTTGTTGTCGTCTGGGCTGCAGGCACCACAGCCGAACAATCTCGCAACGAACATTGACTCCGTCGAGATCTTCGGGATTTTCGCTTGTTTAAATCAAGATTCTAGATGAAGTCTCGCTTGAACCTTCGCTTGTTTCAACAATCTCGATCTTGGCATCAGACGAGATCCCTGACGAGATTCTTTGAAATCGAAGTGAGAGAGGGATAAGAGTGAGAGAGGGAGAAAAGCTTTGTATCCGAAGTGAGAAGAGTGACGAGCTATGGACGAGGGTTTGGGTGGAAACTGCAGTAATAGATTTGGTCAAACCAGTCAAACCATTTTGAAAAATTCCCGTTGACATCTATTGCTGCGGTTTCCACCCAGAACCGCAACAATAGGTTGATTTTCGATTTTTCTTTTTCTTTTTCTTTTGACGTGATTTATTGCTGCGTATGGGTAAAACCGTAGCAATTAAGCCTTAACAATAAGCAATTATTCTACTAGTGAGATATCCGAAATTATCCGAAAAATGGGGATTTCTTTTCAGATTTTTCGGATATCTAATAAGAAATATTCGAAAATATCCGTTTTTAGGACTGGATATCCGAAATATCTGAAACTTATTTTATGTACTTTTCCTATGATAATTATGATTTTTTTAGTTTTCGGATATCTGACCCGATCTCAAACTTCAGATATCCGAATTTTTCGAATCGAATTCGGATCACAATTTCCTTGATCCAAAATTTTGGATCGGTTCGGATATCCGAAATGAACGCCCCTAATCAGTACTCCCTCCTTTGTTTTTTATTGAGATGTTTTTCTATTTTGAGGTATTTTGCTGAATTGGACATTTGACACTTTTCCCTTATATGGTAAGTTGGTCCACAATACATCTCTTACTTTTACTCTCGTTTTCTCTACCTGTTTCACTTTTTCCTTGCTCTTACTCTTCTTCTCTTTACATGTTTCATTTTTTTCCTTACTTTTACTCTCCTTCTCTCCACCTTTCACACTTTTTCTTTTGTCCATGTACAAAAGTAAATGTCCAGTCAAAAACAATGGAGGTAGTATTACTAGAGATTTTTTTTTTTTTTGAAAAGGAAAAGTATATTTATTATTTTTGTGAAATAACTCTTATAAGACAAAAGGTAAACAGAAGTACAGAACTTGTAGCCTGATTTATCATTCTAAAAATTAAACCAAACAATATTAGATAATGGGATAAAATTCAATCATTTACTAAACCAAACACATGGTATCAGGATTTATATTCCAACCTTATAACAGCTTGGTTTTATTCCTAATTTTAATCCAATAAAAATACTAGTACTTGCTAAGCTTTATGCTAGTTAAAATATACTCCCTTTTTTAATTTCTTAGTTTGCCTATTTATAAAGATTTTTCTTAAAGTGGTTATTACTTCACGTGTTAACACATTTTATAATGATTACTAGTATTTTGGCCAGGGCTAAGCCCCGGGTCAGTTACAATTATCAAATATATTATTATTTATAAATTTCATAATTGATTTTATTAGCTTTTTGTAATATTCAATCTAGTGCGAAATTGAAAAATGGACGTTATGACATGATAAGTTGTTTTAAAAAAACTTCTAAGGAATTAGGGATAAAAATAACAATTTTAATGAAATAGAGGTAAAAGAATGTTATTACTTAATAAAAGAGTTAGAGATTAAAAAGCTTGTCTATGTCTTCATAATTACATATAATTATAAGACTTTATTATGGTTACTTTGAAACATTAAGCATTGAAATTGTAGTGGATTAGTGGTTAAACTTTAACATTTCATTTCAAAGGTCATGTGTTCAAATCCTAGTAACCACATATTGTAAATTCATATTTGACACTTATAAACGTATTTTATTTCATTTTTACATGCTAACCAAATGAATTACTTACATATATGCATAAAGAATCGACAAACTATATCTAAAAGGATACAAAAAGAAAAGACATGAATTGTTCAATGTAAAGATAGAAAAACTAATGCAACTAAACTATGAAAATACATCCATATAGATCTATAATTACATAAAATAATTGAAATTTAGAGCTATCCTAAAACGTTAAAACTCAGACATAAAATCAACTACAAAAGCGTTGCATGTTCAACTTTTGCTCGAGTCTTGAGATTTTCAACTTGCTTTTTTTTTTCTTTAACACGAAAACTTCAACAACTACTTACCCATTCAAACCTCCAATTTTCCGATATATTTTCCGATATGTTCATATAGCAAAAAGGGTTGAGAGAAAGGACAAAGAGAGTATGAAGAGGAACTGTAATAGATAGAGGAAATAAATCTGAAAATTGAGTGCAGAGAGAGAGAGGAGACAAGGGAGGCGAGAGATTAGGGTGGGAAATGGTAAATTTTTTAGGGTTTTCTACTTTTATATTGGGGCTGGTAAATTTTCTAATGTGTGAGTTATAATAACTTTGTTTATGTGTTTTAAGCTATAATAACCTTTTTAAGTGCTTTAAATTATATGATAATCAAGTCTGTTAACAAGCTTTTTTGAGTCTACCTCAGCATAGTTCGGCTCTTCTCGTTAAGGCTTTGAGCCGAGCTACCACAAGCCCACCTCATTATCACCCTTAAAGACTCTCGGAAACAATTTACCTATTTATAAATACCGTCCAAGGACAATTTACATTGGTACCTTGTAGATTATCTTATCTTTTTTTTTTTTTTAAGGTAAGATGAAGGGGACTCACTTGAGGAGGGATAAAGGAAAATTCTCAAATGAGTCCCATGAGATTTGATCTCTAGACATCAGGGATATAAAATGAGAAGCGATGCCACTACTCCACCATCTCAACCTCCATAAATTATCTTATCTACTAGGCACTAGCAAAAGATTGTTAGTAACAAATGTAGCACGTAAAGAGAGACACAACTTCCTTTCTCCTTGACAGTGAGATGTGGTATTTTGTATTTTACAACTTATGCGTTGTTGCCACGTCTTTCTCCTGAGTCCGGATAGACTAAAGGTGATGCGGTGGGCAGCAACTTTCTTCTTTCTATTAACTTAACCCCTCCCCCACACCCACCCTGTGCCTGATATATACTCCACTTGGCTGATACTTCTATTTCAAGTGCCAAACAAAACATAGTCGGCAGTTCACATTCCTCTTTTTCTCTCTCCTCTTATACACCTTCCTCACCTTTTTTCTTTCTTTCTTAATTTCTCTCTCCTCCATCAAATCTCCTTTAAGTGCCGTTCTATTTGAGATCTCTTTCTGTTTCTGCTCCATTGCAGCACCGTTTCTCTCTCCTTATTTTTTTTTTTTTACAATCCTGGTATGCTCTTTCTATCTATCCTCTATTTATTTGCATGTCTCATTCTTAAGCTTCCAATTTTTTTTTTTCAATTTATTTGTATTAGTGTTTCTTAGTTTTGTACTTTACTTGCAAGAAAAGAATCATCACTTTTTAGTTTTTTTTTTTTTTTAATTGGTTTATTTGAAGAGGGACAAAATGGTCTTCACAGCCCAAGTAGTTTTCTTGTTTTTATTTTTTATAGACTATGTATAATAACTTTATGGGGGCTAGGGAAACTAGGTGCTTTTAACCGTTTGGTTAGTGTTCATAAATAGGAGCAAATGGTAATGTGACTAAATATAAATTTGTAAAGAGGTTTTCGTGTCAATAATCATGGTAATGAAACTTCATCCCAAAACATGGGTTTTTCTTGGTAGTATAAGTTAGGAATTTTTTTACAAAATTACAAGTGGATTGTTGTTATCTATGTATAATATTGGTAAATGTTCCATTCCTTTTCAATTTTCGAAAAGAGAAAAAAGAATAGTAGATGGGGAATGGAGGGAGTACTCCCATGTATTTTTTTTAGCTTTGGGCGGTTGAGCTTTATCAATCAGCAAGAAGGAATTGACTTTTCATTTCTGCACAAGGTTAAATTGGTTTTGTATTTCAATTGAGATAGGTCAAATAATCCTGACTATAGGCGCGTGCCCTGCACCTCGGAAAAATAAGTTTTAGGTGTAAATATGGTGAAATCAAGATTGGTGAGGTCCGGGCTCTAATAAATTCAGGTAAAGAGAACGCACACTGAGAATATTGAGTTTATCTAATATTAATAAGTTCATTTAAGATAAATTCGAGTGAAGAGAACTCAAACTAAGAGCTTGTTTGGTTAACCTTCAAATGCATGGGAATTTAGAATTCCTAGGAAGTAGATATATGTGTTATTGTTTGGTTGGCAAAAATATGGGAAATAGAACTTCCTAGGAAGTTCTATTTCCTACAAAATGGAGGAAATTCCCATGTTCAACCAAACAAAAAAAATGTACTTTCTAGGAAATAAAATTCATGGGCGATGCAAATTCATGGGAAGTTATACTTCCCAACTTCAACCAAACGAGACCAAACGAGCCCTAAGGATATTGAGTTTATCTAATGTTCCATTTACCAAGGTCTTAGGTGGGTATATACTTCTATTATCTAGAGTGATTGATGCATTATACTATTTTAAATTGTTGACTTGACTTGGCTTGATTATGGTTTTATCAATGCATAGTGGATATACAGTAATACAATGTGGTCCATCTGAAAATGTTGATGGAACAGGTCCCAGTCAAATTAATCTAAGTGATTAAAATAATTCTCAATCATGTTCTTCTACCAACATGTAGCGTAAACGTCTGAAATTTACAAGTCATATGTTAATGTAGCCTAGGAATATTTAGCACCCACCCTGTTAATTAAGAGTTTCTTCATAATGAAGCTTGCAATTTGAAAAAAATAGAAATGCTTCAGCTGAGAGAAAAGTCATATTACAAGTAACCCATGGTGGAAGATTTAATGCAATGGCTGTATGTATAAACTTGACTTAATATTTACTTCAACTACTCGTACTAAAATATCTGGCTTGTCCATGACAATCACTTTGTTTTGTAGCCCATATTCATTGAATCACCCACCAGTATTAGACTAATTTTGATCAAATAGCAATGATGTTGATTAGATATGTCCATTGTTAATAAATAGATGTAGCTATCCTCATCTATTTCATTCGAATAATTAATTTATTTTTTTCTTTTATCTAATAATAAGCCAAATTACTTGGAATGTCATACAAGCAAGTAGTAGTTTTCTTTATCATCTGATGTTGATTAGATTTATGTCTAAAATTGTCGTGTAGGTTTTTCATTTGTACTAGGATTATACTTGGGTGATACGTTTTCCTTATGGGAAAGGGCCAAAGGGGTATTTCGAAGCTACATATGTTTTTCTCTCCATTAAAATCATGGGACAAAAGCTGAGGTAGAAGACACTCCTTATTAATCATTTGAATAGGATTCTATCAAAAAAAGTAAACAAAAATAAAAATTTGTTTTGTCCCCACTTGCAGATTGCCAATCACTTAATCCTCTCTACTCTTGGTGTTTTTTCAAAATTAAAGAGAGAATTTATTATTCCATAAGTGAATAGGCTATCATGCATGCTTACTTTTGGATGGCCTTGATGCTATCAGGTATTTGGATATATTGTGGATCGTCCCGAACTTGGAGTATAGTTTATAAGTGTAGCATATATGATAGGCAAATTGTATTTAGAAGAAATAAAAAATGGAGAATGGATACATGTTAAGGCCCTGTTTTTTAGGGATAGTTTCAGCTCAACTATTTTCCTCTCATATTTTTACTTCACTTCAGTTCAGCTCATTTCAGTTTATTTTAGTCCCATATCACTTACGATCATGTTGTGGGTACGAACTTAAAGCAGGGTTTATATCTACTTATTTGAAGATTATAAATTCTTGGTCTTAGTAAATACTTATGATTGAAAATTCTAGTGGTTTAGAAAGGCATAATTATAGATGTGGGTTCAAAACCATTATGAACCGTTAGATTTTTATGGTCATACTTCCTTCGTTTTCTTTTAGTTGTACTTAAAGTATTTTGCACATTTGCCACTGCACAACTTTGAACTTTAATTTCTCTAATCATGCATAAGAAAAAATTATAGAGAGTTGATAGATTGAGAATACATGTCGAGACGAATCTAACAAGACCCCACATGAGTATATATTCCCTTACGTATAAACAATAGAAGAGGGTCAAAATGAAGTCGGTGAATAGGGTTAAAAGTCAATATAGTACAACTAAAAGAAAATGGAGTAGTATCAAATATGATAACTAATACATTACACAAATCTGAAAATTGGATTGAATATAAGTGACTGATCTAAATTTTGTATTATTCATATTAGCTTTCTTATTAAATCAAAACCCTGGAGAGTTGTTTGTCAGGTATACAGGAGTTTGCCAAATTTTCCCATCTGCAGATGGGGTATGTAGGGGACACAAGTGCAACATCGTTACGCTATATAACTCATTCTTATCCAGCCAGCATAATTAAAAGATAGATTAGTCTGGTCCTTGTTTTTTTCTTCAAAAAAGAATGTTGAACACATAATTGAATATCTGCTACTTTTCCTTTTATCTGTTTTGGATCTTTGTATAGAGCCTTTTATTAAACTTTTAATTCCGTTGAACATGATCCAGCTAGACAATGGGCCCTTTGATGTTTCTTCTTTCCGATTTTTTCTCCACTAATGACTCAAGCATGTCATACCAGTCATGTGCACATGCATGTGGTTGCCTTTATAATTCCTATTATCTTCATCTAATCCCTTTCTTAATGTTCAAGATTTTTCCCTTTGTTTTTTCAGGTGTCTAGTTAAGAAACTGTAAAGCCAAAGGTAGTTGCTGTTGCCTGTTGCTTAACAATGGCTGTCGAACAGCAGTTTGATCAGAAATGGAAATCGATCCCAGATGCACCAAAAGAAGCAGAATTTCTCAATGGCTCTTTTGATTGTAATATCTGCTTGGATTTTGCAGATGAACCTGTAGTCACCTTATGTGGGCATCTGTACTGCTGGCCTTGCATCTACAAGTGGTTTCATGTCCAGAGTGCCTCACTACCATCAGACGAGTTTCCACAATGCCCAGTTTGCAAGGCTGATATCTCGCATACAACTGTGGTCCCACTCTATGGCCGAGGTCAATCCCAGACCAACCCTGAGTGCGAGACAAAGGCCCCTTCTCGAGGACCGGGCATACCTCCGAGACCACCAGCTTGTGGGACCCGTGCGCTGCTAAATGCTGCATCTCAGCCTAGCCATCAGCTTATGCCATACCGCAATCCTTATCAACCACCCTATGTTCACGCATATAATGGGCCGGAAGAAGTGGTTTCTTCATCATCGTCGTTGAACCATATGAGTGATGCAGTTCAATCTGTTGGGATGTTTGGGGAGATGGTCTATGCAAGGGTGTTTGGTAACTCGCAAAGCTTGTACACGTACCGGAATTCATATAATGTAGTAGGGAGCAATAATCCGAGGTTAAGAAGGCAAGAAATGCAAGTTGACAAGTCTTTAAATAGGGTTTCACTCTTCCTTTTCTGTTGCTTCATTCTTTGCCTGCTTCTCTTCTGAATGTATGTACTTTTGAGGCAGGCAGCGCCTTATTTGTACCTTTTTGTATAGTTTGTAAAAAGGGTTATTTAGCAGCGTTGCTTCGTGTACCAGTATATCGATTGCTTGGAATTTTTTTTCCAGGTAATTCACTTTTCAGTCATTATTTCTGCTCTTCGATATCTTCAATTTATGTTGCAACAGCAAATATGTTAATCATATTTTGCTAACAATTTAGAATGAGTAAGTGCATTGCAACTGAATTTGATCAACTGTGAAGCACGGGTACTTCGCATGCTGGTGGGGGTATGAAATGGGTAATAGTTAGAAGGTACCAAAAGGCAAAAGCACAGGTTTTATGTTAAGCAGGTGAATTCTGAATGGTTTCATTTTCATCTGTGCTTTGACATTCCTCTGTTTTTACTGTTATGATGCTGGCACAGTGACGAGATGCCTTTCATTATATTTAATTGTCTAATACTAAGTAGTAAACAAACTGAAAATGCAAGTTAGTATTTAAGTTCACCTCCATTTTGTGAATAAAATTCTTCCATGTTCTTTTTATGTTGTTATTCATTTTTGTGATTTTGAATAGTTTTTTGTTTCTCAAGTCTTATATGCACATGTTCTTTTATAATCATTGTGATGTTATTTACTAAACATCGTCATGTTCTTTTTTTTTTTTTGTTTTATTCATTTTTGTAATTTCTAATAGTTTTTGATTTCTCGCAGAAAAATACAAAATGTTGTAAAGTTTTAAGTTGTGAGAAAAATTATAAAAGATTGTTTCCCACAAAAAAAATAGTACATAAAAATTTTGTTTTCACATATTATCCTTTTTCTTAAGGGAGTAATATGTTCCTTTACTAATTAATTATGTAGTGTTCTTTTCATATAAATATTATATTATAATTTAACTTGCAATATACTTTTTTTACATAATTGGTGAAAAGTGGTTTGTTAGTGGTCCATATACTTATCTATATAAATATATTAAAAGGCGTTCCTAAACAAGAAACGGTGCCACGTGGCGCTCTCCCTATGGGCTTTTTACTTCATGTAATCCATGTACAATAAAAAAATTAGAAATTGCATAGTATAAGCTTTGATCCCGTGACCTCGTGTTTATATACTAAAGTCTTAACCACTAGACCAAGTGGTATTTAGTGTTATCATTTTAAAGTACAATATTAATAAATGAAAATTTTCCTTACCCGGGGAATAGCCCGGGCCTAATAACTAGTTTGCCACTTAAATCGGTGAAGAGTGAAGACCCATTAGACCAACAAAAAAACATTTCTCCAACTATTCATTCTCTCTCTCCTCTCGGTGTATAATTTCAGTACTTTTCTAACTATTCATTATCTCTCTCCTCTCACTACAAATCTACAACCTATATTTTGAAGGTACCTAATTCATATTTGAAGGAACCCAGTTGATCCAAGTATGCAATATACAATAGCAAAATCAGACGTTTCAAGTCTTAAGCAGTAAATCTAATTTGCAAACAACATCAAAGAAATACATGCAACAGTAGATGTTCAAGTCAACGTCAAAGAACAACATCAAAAAATCAAGCATTTCAATTCAAGTCTTAAGCAGCAATAGATCTAATTGGGTCGATATTGTAACAAAGAAAGGTAATTTCTTAAATCATAGATTTCAGTAATTTCTCTATGATCCCAAAATTGTAACCGAAAAGTATAATACAATTTCAGTTTTTTTTTTTCCTTGTCTAACTTCTAAATTCTGATTTCACAATTTGATATTTAAAAATTTTCATAATTTTAATTTTTCTCCTTTTCTAAATGTTTACACTTTGAGTTTCAATTATATTTGAAATGAAATTTTAAATTTTTCATACACAATCTGATTTTGCATGAAATGGTCATTTTAATTTTTCTCATTTTCTAAATTTTAACACTTTGAGTTTCAATTATATTTGAAATGAATTTTTAAGTTTTTCATACACAATCTGATTTCGCATGAAATGATCATTTTTAATTTTTCTCCTTTTCTAAATTTTAACACTTTGAGTTTCAATTATATTTGAAATGAAATTTTAAAATTTTCATACACAATCTGATTTCACATTAAATGGTTTTCGCAAAAGTTGTTCGCAGAAAAATTTTATATTGGATTTTTTTTAAAAAAGAACTAAATTTGCAACTTTTTCATCAGTGTCATAAATGAATCAAATTTTATACACATCTTGTTTTCTGATTTTATATGAAAATGAATCAAATTTAAGTCTAATTATATAAAAGCCCTTTTCAACTAATTGCTATTATCTCCATTTTTTCAACTACATAACAGTCGACTAATGTGAAATAACTTTAAAGATTAAAAGAATTATGTACCTGTTTGAAAGTTCGCAAATCGCCGATCGACGAATGTGTGATATCACTGTCAAAATCTTATGTTTTTCTCAGATTTGTGTTTATAGGTAATTTTTGTGAGTATGTAATTGTGAATGGTTATTGAGAACAATGATTTATAAGTGAATTTTGTGAATGTTTTTGTATGTATTGACGTCCTAGTATATTAGTTTTAGTTTGTAAGTTAATTTTTAGTTTTTGTAAAGTTTCCTGATCATTTGAGTGATTTGCGTGATTTTTACAACGTGATTTTCTCAATTCTATAAGTGATTTGTAAAGTTTCCTCATATAATTGAATTCTGAGTGATTGTTGAAAATTACTTTCCGGTGGCTTTGTTTGACCCCCATTTTGGTATTGAGATTCATTTTGTAATTTAAAAAGGGAAGGGGGGTAAAATAGTCAGTTCAAAATAGGACACTGTTGCTCCCCCCTTCCCTTATGTAATAGAGATTGTCTTGAAAAACAAATTATATGTATCTATATAGCTTATATGAATCTTGGAATTATCTGCTTTATCATCTGGTCCCCTTGTTTGTATGATGCATGTAGAAGCTTTTAGTGGTCACTTATACTATCATGGAATCACTTTTGAGGAACAATATTGGACCTGTTCTCTAGGAGAAAGAACACAAACTTGTTACAGAGGATTGTGGAATATCCCTCCCAATTGTTTGATAATGCCTTAGGTTGCTTGCCAGAGATATAAGAATCTGTTCACTCATCCCCTTGTTCGATGGGATTTGAACCCTTACTAGTGAGGGCAATGTCTTGTTATGCGGGCAAAAGCCACTTGGCTATGTCCTTCTCTCATCCCCTTCTGGATGTAGCTAACACATTTTTCGTAAACCATGTAAAAATCTATTTTGTTCTTGATTGTTTTTGTTGTCTTTCTCACATGCGATAACATACATGATACAACTATTCTTATACTCCTCAGTCTGATTCTAGCCCAAACTACAAAGATAACAAGAGGTTGAACGAGTAATAAGGCTATTAAGGGGGTGTTTGGTTGGAAGTGGGGAAAGGGAAAGGAATCAAGTAAGGGTTAGGAAAGGAAAAGAACCCCAAACCCCCCAATTTACCTATGTGTTTGGTTACACAAGAGAAAGGGTAACAAAAGTTGACCCTTTACCTCCCTCCCCCTCCCCCCATCTCTTTCTCTCATTTACGCCGACACCGGCGTCGCCGCGATCGTGGTCATCCGGGCTAGGGTTTTCGGCGGGTGGGGGGTGTTCTCGAGGGCCGGGCTATGGGTTTCGGCGGGTGGGGGTTTTTTCGAGGGCCGGGCTAGGGTTTTTGGCGGGTGGGGCGTGTTTTCGAGGGTCGGGCTAGGATTTTTGGCGGGTGGGGGTGTTTTCGAGGGTCAATTGGGATTTTCGGCCGGTGGGGTAGTGTTTTCGAGGGCGGGGTGGGGTTTTCGGCGGCTGGGGTAGTGTTTTCGAGGGCGGGGTGAGGTTTTCGGCGGGTGGGATAGTGTTTTCGAGGGTCAGGGTGGGGCTTCGGCGGGCGGGGGAGGTTTTCAGGCGGGTGGGGTGGTGTTTCATCGGGTGGGGTGGGGTTTTCAAGGGGTGGGGTGGGGGTGGGGGTTTTGGCGGTTGGGGTGGTGTTTCCAAGGGTGGGGGTGGGGTTTCGGCGGGCGGGGGGATGTTTTCGACGGGTGGGGTGGTGTTTCGATGGGTGGGGGTGGGGTTTTCGGTAGGTTGCGGGGGGTCGGCGACTCGGGTGGAGGGTGGTGGCGGCGGCTCGGATGGTCGTGGTGGTGGTCAATAGGGTCAGCCTGGTGGTGGTGGTGGGGTGGTCAGTTGTGTTATGGTGTAGAGGGATTTGGGGGTATCCATAACCTTGGGGGGCTGGGTAATAGATCTAAGGGTAAGGGGGGTTATTCTAAACTGAAAAATGGGTAAGGGAAAGGAAAAAATCATCAACCAAACATCAAGTAAGGGAAACATAAGTTTGGAAACCCTTTCCCTTTTTTCACACCCCTCAACCAACCCCCCCTAAAAGGTAAGGTTGTACAAACACTAGTACGCTTTTTCGTGAACATGGATCTAACTACTACACTTCAAAGCTCCTAAAAGTAGTACGTCTACAGCTTCAGGCTTCGTCCTCTGACTTCAAATCATATAAGGCCTCATGTATTATGTATACATGTATAATCCAAAAAGTAAAAAGATCAGAGAGCCCGTGTAAACACGCGCTATAAAACTACTATCATTAAAATGCAAACCATTGGTTTGCCTGAGATAGGCCTTGTTTTGATAGTAGGAAGTGTTTAGTTGATACTAGAAAATTTGCGATTGTTAGACAATGTTTTAATCATATTTTTGGTAGTACTAAAAAGTGTTCCCATATCTATATATATATATATATAAAGCAAAATCCTATTAGCTTACGTGTAGCTCTCTCATTAATTTCGACAATTGTCATCTCCTAAATCATCTTCAACAATTATTTGACACATGTATTCTTTTAAATGTATTATGCTTATGTGTCATTTTGATATTGATTCTAAGCGTGTGTATTTATCTTCTATAATAGGAACTTTTATATAGAATCACATTAATTAGGCATAATCAGTCAATCACAAAATCATGTATTAAGCGAGGAATTGATTCTATCCTAAAATTAAGCCTCCAATTAGCCAAGAAAATATTAAGGCCAACTATTTTGCACGAAATAAGAAGTTTCTCTGTCGCTATAAATATACTAGGGGTGTTCATAATCGGGTACCTGGATTTTAGGGTACATGGACATGCGGGTACCTGCAATTGCTGGTAGTTAAAAGAGCGTCCCATGACCCGGCCTGGAAAAACAAATTGGGTATCCGCTTTAACCTGATAGGGTCATAGGGTACCCGTTTTAATCTGCTTGCCAGCTTCCATATTATCACTCTAACTTATTTCAACTTATACAAAAGGAACATAAACCCGTTGCCTATATACATATTCACTCAAAACAAAAAATTTATGATTCCAAACATTTTCACATAAAAAAGAAATTGCAAATATTTTGAACGAATCATCAACTCGACAAACTCAATAGTAAATGAAAAAGAAATTGCAAATATTTTGAACGGATCATCAACTCAAGCATTTTTATCTGACCCGATAAAAAAAAACATATATATATGATATCCGGTTTTTTTGTTGCGGGTCATCAGATTTTTCCGGACAGGTAATTCGGGGCGGGTTTTCCTGAACACCCCTAAAATATACCCATTTGCTGAGTTCATTGATTTTTAATTATATACATATAAGTACAAGCTAAGTATATATGTGAACATTTAGTTTATCAAGTTTATCTCAAAAAAATTGCTGATGGTAGTCATTACCCAAAATAGGTCACTTTTACGTCAATATGGGTCACTTAATTAAGGAAATAAGTTGTCTTCATATAAGTATTGTACCCGATGCATTGCTGACTTTATATAAATATATTATTTGACAATCAACATAAAAGAAAAATTAGGAGTCAATTGAAACGATTCAGTTAAGAAATGTTTGATATAAAAAATTATTTTAATGTTTTCTTATATCCTTACTTCCCATTTAAAAGCTTTTAATTTTGGAACTTTAGTTATAAATGCCTTTGAATTGTAAAATAAAAGGAGTTTGAAAATACAAGGAGAATACTAGAGGATAAGAAAGGAGTTTGAAAATCAGGGGGACTGCAGTAACAAAAAAGAATCGGGGAACAATAATTTCGGGTACTCGGATACCCGTTTATTGTATATATGCGGCCCATTACCCGACCCGGTTCAAGCATTTTTACCCGACCAGCTAAAAAATAAAAAGAAATTGATATCCGGTTTTTTTGTTGCGGGTCATCAGATTTTTTGGGACGGGTAATTCGGAGCGGGTTTTCCTGAACAGCCCTAAAATATACCCATTTGCTGAGTTCATTGATTTTTAATTATATACCAATAAGTACAAGCTAAGTATATATGTGAACATTTAGTTTATTAAGTTTATCTCAAAAATTTGCTAATCGTAGTCATTACCCAAAATGGGTCACTTAATTAAGTAAATAAGTTGTCTTCATATAAGTATTGTACCCGGTGAATTGGTGACTATATATAAAAACATTATTTGACAATCAACATAAAAGAAAATTAGGAGTCAATTGAAACGATTCAGTTAAGAAATGTTTGATATAAAATACTATTTTAATGTTTTTTTTTTATATCCTTGCCTTCCCATTTAAAAGCTTTTAATTTTGAAACTTTAGTTATAAATGCCTTTGAATTATAAAATAAAAGGAGTTTGAAAATACAAGGAGAATACTAGAGGATAAAAAATTAATAATAAAACATCTTATAGCTTATATAGTTACTTGAAACATTTTTAAAAACTTGATAAAAATGTGTGGCAAAATAAGAGATACATAGAATAACTGCATATATTGTGCGAGTCTATCTCAATCTGAATTAGTAGTCCTAATTTTAATTAATTTACGTGCAACATATATTATAAAGCTTTATAACTAACTTAATATCCCCTTTTCAAATTTCATAAATAAAATTCGTCGACAACTAGAACTCCATAATTATTAACCAGTTTCGAGAAAAAAATAAAAAAAAGACAATCATACAATAACAGGTGTAGTCGTGTAGACCACTATATATAAGCGTGTGAAAAGATAAAGTATATTATGCTTGGAATGGCGCAACGGAATCATACCAATATCACAAAAGTACACGCCTTTACATGCAATGAGTAAGTTTTGTGCGCAAAGGTATAGTTAAATGCAATGATACAATTTTATGATCATTTTTTTTAAAATATCTTTAAACCTTTTAAAAACATGGGGTGAATATTAAACATGGAACAAAACGTGAGAGGTCAATTTATTCTAATTGAAATTTATGGGTCTAAATTGCACAACTGGTGATCAAAGTGGGAGAATTCAATTTGCTACATAAAGACGGCCATGTATTTTGTTGGGTGAAAGTTAATATTAGGCCAAAGAAAAAAAATGAAAAAGTATATCATATACTTTAAACGTATAATTTCTTTTAAGAAGTAAATACATAGTTAGACAAAGGAGCAGTTAATGTCTTTAGTAAGTCAATCACTTTTATATTTTTCCATAACATAATCTAAGGGGAAATAACATGAAATATACAATTCATTATCTTATAATTTAACAACTTTTGACACAAACATGAAATATATGCACGAATTCAATGTTGTTGGAATGTAAATATTCTTACAAAACAAAAAATTCCCGTGCATTTTGCACGGGCCAAAAGCTAGTATATATATAAAGCAAAGTTCAATTTGCCTATGTGTCATTCACTAACAAAATATGTCCACATGTCGTATGCTAACAATTTCTTAAAAATCTTCTGCCACGTGTACAAATGGGAGTGCAAGCTGATGATGTGTCACCTCCACACATGTCATTAGAGTTTGACTATGTGCATCAATTCCGGAAATAAGTGTTATAATTGCCTTAATTACATGAGTTTGAAAGAGTAATGAATCATTTACAACCTTCTGTATTTTGGTAAGTTTTGCCTAATTGTTAGCACTATGCAAAACCATGTTATTTGACTTTATTGTGAATATCATCAAATACTTTAAACACACATTACCATCACATGTCAGCATGATAATTTACAATAAATTGTCAACCACCTTCTCCATTTAAATTGTGGAAAAAATAGGTAAAAATAAATAAATTAAACATTTCAACCACCAACTCATAAATATTTACAATATACTAAATCTAAGAATATATATTCTCAATCTTTAGTGATATTTTCTTAATTTAACCTCCCAACAATCATTGTGTCACTCCAAACACTTATGGAATGTAACTCCCAACAACAGATATAATAGGGAGTATATATATAGTTAGTTGACAATATATAACCGCTTGACAAAGTTAATATGAATATACTCCCTAAAATAATAGAGTGTCGTATATATTTTACCAACCTAGGAAATAATAGCGGGACATATATTTTCAACTATAACTGAAAGAATAGAGGAAGGAGAGGATTCGAGAACATAGAGTCATAGAGAGAGAATGAAGATAGTCAGATACAAATATTTGAAAATTGATTATTTTTATTTATTTTCCATTAATTACAGGTTGCAAAAATTATCTTAAAACATCAAATGAAAGATAACTATCTTCTCCTTAGTCTTTATAATCAATTAGAAATTCATAATATCGTTATCTTGAATACCAAATCCAATGGAGGAAATCGACATGCAAAACCTAAATTAAATTTATAAAAACCCAAAATAGACACTAAACTTAGAAACATAATGATAGGAACTACAACTTTATTTAATCAAACTTAATCTCACTCATGTTTCTCTATCCATATTTTTAATATAAATTAAACGTCTTTAAATTTTTTTCTTAACTGAACTACATATTGTGCCAGTATGAAAAAAACTGTATTGGTGCCCTCTTGATCTCAATTTCATAGTGTATGATATAAATGAAATATATTGTCTTTTTAATAAGTTACGTAAACATTTTTTATAAACTGAAAGTAAAAAAGTAAATTCTATTTGATTATATTAAATTATATTTAGTACATAGGCTTGATTATAGTATCATTCTTTCTATGTCTTTAATATTATATCAAAAAATTATAAATTTTTACATCATGATTTTAGGAAAAGTATCATAAAATTTTAAATTTATAAAATAAAAGGTTTTCGTGCAATTTGC
This sequence comes from Beta lomatogona, assembly GCA_947646795.1. Lineage (NCBI taxonomy): Eukaryota > Viridiplantae > Streptophyta > Magnoliopsida > Caryophyllales > Amaranthaceae > Beta > Beta lomatogona. Next base: position 1,740,195 of record CANSNZ010000239.1, on the reverse strand, counting down.
ACGAGTCTAAAATCTAAAATATCTTTACATACTTTTTTATCCTTACTATCCCATTTAAAGGCTTTTAAATTTTAGCATTTTAGTTATAGTATAGTAGCTGTCTTAGAATGATGAATTAAAAAGAATTTTGAAAAAAAGGGGATAATACAAAGGATAAAAAAAATTAATAATAAGACATCGTAGAGCTTATATTACTTTAAACTTTTCTAGATGCTTGAGACAAATGTGTGGCAAATTAAGAGTAACTTAGAATAACTAAATATAATGCACGGTTCCATGTCAATGTAAATTAGTGATCCTAATTTTAATTAATTTATGTGCAACAAATATTACAAACTTTGTGATTACCTCGATATCCCCTTTTCATAGTTCATAAGCAAAATTTGTCAACGACAACAACTCTGTACTTATAAAACCAATTTAGAGGGATGATAAGAAAAAGACAATCATACAACAATGGGTGTATACTATATATTAGCGTGTGACAACAATGGGGTGAATATTGATCATTGAACAAAACATGATGGGTCAATTTACTCTAATTGAAACTTATGGGTCTAAATTGCACAATCAATAATAAAAGTGGAGGGTTTAACTTGCCACATCATGAAGATGGCCATGTAATTTGTTGTATAAAAGTTAATAATAAGACAAAGAAAATAAATTGAAAAGTATATTGTATACTTTGTATTTTTTTAAAGTATATGTAGTATTTTATTCACTTTTATAAATTTACATAACATAATCTAAGGGGAAATATCATTAAATATATAATTCAATATCTTATAGTTTATCAATTTTTGAGGCAACCATGGAGCATATGTACATATTCAATTTTGTTGGAATATAAATATTCTTAATAAACAAAAAATCTCCTGTGCAAAAGTTAGAAATGAGGTAGTATACTGGTCGGTCCTAAAAGTACCTTAAAATACCGCAAGTGTACGGGTCAATTAAAGTAAATATAGGGTAAGCAAGATATCGTTTTCCACAAGGAAGTATAATCGACTACCAAATTAAGAGACATTAATATTATCTAGACGATCCGGAAAAAGTGATTGGTGGTGATAAACTAGACTAATAAAATAAGAACTAGACTGATTCTAACTCTAAAAACGTTGGACAATGGGTATAAATCAAGTATAAGAAATAGTTCTTAGGACTTAGATTTCGCCAATTACCTTCTACAATGAAATTAAAATAGTTGTCGGATTTAAACTATTGTATTGCAATGATCGAATTTCCTATAATATCTTATCTCATCTTCCAAGGTAGAAAACGTGTATTTATAATAATCTTACGCCTACTTCCGTAACAATTAATATAAACCCATTACGAACAATAAATTCATATAAGAGACCACCCCAAGTGTATAACTATTCCTAAAGTTATACTACTTGACGTTTAATAATCCCACGAACTAATATTGAACTTTCACTTCCGCTAATAATCCAATATCTTAAACATATAATCAACTGGCCAAATCAATTATATGAAAACAAACCAAGATTATCAAATTGCAATTATAATAATCAAATCCAAACAACAATTTCAAATCATTGACAGAAAATAAAAGACTACATCTAGTCCTAGAACATGAAAATTTAGCAAGACATTGAAACTAAATTAACCCAATTAATTGAAAGTAAAAATCTGAAATTAAACATAGTAATTAACATAAACTAAGAGAAGAGAGAGATAAACTCCAGATTCATATGAAGAATCAGATGAACGACGCTTGCTCTCGTGTTGGCGTCCAGCGTCCACTGTCCTCTGTCTGGTGTGCGTCTTCTTCTGCCTTCCTTCGTCCCCTGCTTCTGCCGTTAGACTCCCTTTTTGTATCCTCTCGTCTCGTTCGTCGTCTTCGTCCTCTTATAAATTGCTGCGTCCTAGGTTTTTTCTTGTGTTTGCTTTCCCTTTATTTTCCGTAGAAGGGTTTTCTTTTTTTCAATTGTTGGTGATGTGTTGTCTTCGGCCCAGCAATATGTTTTGCTTTTGGTTTCTTCTTTTCTTTCTTTCTTTTTTTTCTTTTAGTTTTCCTACAAATAGTTTAATAAAGTAATAAACACTTAGGCTCCAAAATAAATTATTTGCATATATTTGCATAATAAACACATACTACTATTATAAATATTAGATAAACCAAATTAGCATGTATAAGTAGTATTAAAATCAAGCAAGTAATTTCTTGAGCGTATTTCTCATATTTTAAATCAACTTTGTAACTCAAGTAACTCAACTGTTATAGTATTAAAATATGAGAAGAAAACATATTATAAGTCTCAAAACTTATACTAAAAAAGTAATATAACAGGCGGAAATCATATAAAATTGAGCCTTATCAACTCCCCCACACTTAAGGTTTGCTAGTCCTCAAGCAAACTAGGACTATATAATAGAAGCATCTATCCGTCAATATAAGACACTAGATTGGAGTAACATTTTTTCACTTCCAAACTGACTGATTCTTCAAGCAAATTCTCGTATAAACAGCTATAACTCAACTGAAAGTTTTCACAAAGACCAAAAATAACTTTTTTAGAAACAATTTTTTTTTTCAAAAACATTGTTTAGACATCACAAGCAATGAGCCAAAGACCAACCAACTCTTCAAAAAGCATAGTACTTCATGTATTAGTGTTTCCATTCAGTCTTACTACAACCATATTCAAGATTTTAATAATTGAGCAATCAACTTGGTGAACTCTCACTTTAGTTGTGAAAATAAAAATAAGAGTAAAGTCACTCATGTGTTTGAGGTGTAACAGTTATCAGTCAAAAACTACGATGTCGACTCGAAATGAAATATATCGTCTTTAAATTTGCATATCATTCAATCCTCCACTACTTAGTAAGACATGAAGCATACAAAAATCAGAGGACTTTAGTAAGGTTGTAATGTAAAGCTCAGGTAAAGGTACGAAGTATTTGGGATTTGGTGCTCAAACGCTTAAGACTAGTGGAGTACACAATATGTAACTAGGCCAAAAGTAATGGCCACAATCAAAACTCCAACTACTCAAATGTTAGCAATATATATCTAATAATAAACTTCCCCGAACTCATTTTCATTCTAAATATCAACCTTTGCTTTCTTTTTTCTTTTTCTTTTCTCTTTTTTATTTTATATTTTGTCATATATTTTGTTCCTTCATATTTTTCATTTCATTTTGATATTTTCTTTTTGACAAGAACATAATTGAAAACTAATAGGATCACTTACACATAAAAGAATGACGTACAACCCATGTCATATATTCCACTAGCTCAAAGCTTAGGTAAAAGTCATGTGTTTAGGAAATAAGCTTGTAATGTGGTTTAAACAAAAGAAATAGGCTTAATGCTCAGAGGGGCTTTAGAAAGAGATATGATAATGCAGGTGGCTTAGGCTAAATGTGGTTCAACAAAAATGAATGCCTTAATCATTTTTATGTATGCTCATGTTTCAATGTAGTCTCGAAGAAACCAATGCAAATTCAAGAGTTTATACTTCACCAGGAACTAACACACACTCTCATGAAAAAATATAAAGACTAATATAGATGTCTTAGTCTGTTAAAAGGCTCAAAAAGGCTCACATTGGTTATAAAATGTTCACCAAGTCAATCATAATCAAATCATAAATAACTATTCTTACCACTTGCCAAACACTTGCACAATGATGCTATGCTATTCTACGAATCAGTCAACATTAAAACCCATTAACTTGCAACAAAACTAGAAATTTTTTTTTTTTTAAAATTCAATTTTAAAAACTGATTTTTTTTTCTTTTCAGTTAAATTAAACTAACGGAATTTGCCTTCAAATCAATATCAGACATTGCAATTATAAATTTCTACACATATTTTGGCAGCACCTCCCCTAAAATATGGCATATCCAATTATATTTCCTCATTTTCTAGACCTGCTTAATCATATAAATTAATACCAGGATCACAACAATACATCAAATCCAGCAAACCAAAGCTTAATCCTCTCCCCCCACACTTATTATAAACATTGTCCTCAATGTACTACTCAACATCCATCCAGGGGAATAGGGGAAAAGAGTTGTAAAAAAAATGCAGCCAACAGAAACGGAAAACAAAATAAGTAAGAAAAGGAGAAATACAACCTGGTGTATTTAGATTGCAAAGATGTTCTCCATATAGTTGTTGTCTGGTGTAGTGACTATAAGTGGCTGAACACAGAAGAAATCTTCTTGAAATCGAACTTGCTCGCATTATTTATTTAATTTTTTTACTATCTGCAAATGGGAAAATAAAAGTAAAAGCAAAACAAGATAACAATACTAAATATAGGAAAAGAAAAGGAATTAAAATGAAAAAGAGCTTGGGTTGCCTCCCAAGTAGCGCGTGTTTCAAGTCACGAGCTTGACTACCAGCTAGTCTCATTTAACCAGGATCAATCAAGGAGTTAGTCACTCCTTTAGTGGCCGTCTTAGTAATCAAATGTGGCTTACCTGTATATTTGACATGTTTGACATCAACTTTTTTTCTCCATGACAGACATTCCTTGATTGTAGGAAAAACTTCTCTTACCTTTGCTTTCTTAAGTTTAGAAGGAGTACCTGTTTTACTCAAACACACTTCAAATGGAGCATTAGTAGCATCAGTTACAAGTTTCTTCTTAGTCATGTCTTCAATTATATCAACTTTACAAACAAGATCACGTTGTGAATTGTTTTTAGAAGAATTGAATATATTGAAGTGAACTTTCTCTTCACCAATTTCAAACGTTAAAATACCATTCTTAACATCTATAATAGCTCCAGCGGTAGCCAAGAAGGGTCTACCTAAAATAATAGGTACCTTTATATCCTCATCCATTTCAAGAATAATGAAATCAACAGGAATAATAAACTTATCAACTTTAATTAGCACATTTTCTAGTATTCCTATTGGATATTTGATAGATCTATCAGCAAGTTGCAAAGATACAGTGGTAGATTTTATATCATGCAATCCTAACTTCTTGCAAATAGATAAAGGCATAAGAGAGACACTTGCACCTAAATCACACAAGGCTTTAGAAAATTTAATATCACCTACAGTGCAAGGAATGGAAAAACTTCCTGGGTCTTTCAGTTTAGGGGGGAGGTTTTTCTGAATTACAGCACTACATTCCTCACTCAAAGCAATGGTTTCATATTTTTCCAACTTCTTCTTTTTAGACATAATTTCCTTAAGAAACTTAGAATAAGAAGGAATTTGCATTAAAGCATCAATAAAAGGAACGTTAATATGTAATTGCTTAAACATTTTCAAGAATGTCTCAAATTCACTATCTAATTTAGTTTGTTTAAGTCTTTGTGGAAAAGGAATAGGGGGAACATAAGGTGTCACTGGGGGAGGAGGTGGTGATTCAAGTTCTTTTTCAACTTCATAATTCTCCTTCTCTTTTTCACTTTCATTGGCGACCTCATTTTCTTGAATCGTACTTTTTATGTTACTTAACTCCTTACCATTTCTAAGAGTGACAGCGTTGCAATGCTCTTTAGGATTAACTTCAGTCTTACTAGGCAAAGCTCCTTGACTTCTAGAATTGATGGCATTAGCTAACTGCCCAAGTTGAATTTCTATGTTTCGATTAGAAATAGCTATTTGATCTACTTTAGTTTCCAACTTTTCAATTCTTTCAGAAGTAGCATTAGCTAATTTTTCAATAGCTAGTTCCCATGATGGTCTAATTTCTTGTTGATTTTGGTTTTGATGGAAGCCAGGTGGGTTTGGAGAATTAACATTAACATTTTGTTGTCCTTGATTCCTCCAAGAGAAATTAGGATGGTTTCTCCAGCCTGAATTATAAGTATTAGAATAGGGATCATTTTGTGGGTGCTTATTAAAATTAGAAACATATTGAGCTTGCTCCACTTTAGCACATTCAGTAGTTAAATGAGCACCTCCACACAAATTACATGGCATAGTAGTAGACACAGAATTGACATTACTCATTTTAGTAAACAAATTGACTAAGTTGTCAACTTTTGCATTTAACATGTTTATTCCTTCTACTTCATACTTACCACCAGTTCTTTTTGGTTTATTTCGATCATTAGACCAGTGATAATTATTTGAAGCCATTTCTTCTAATAATTTATTGGCTACCTCAGTTGTTTTACCCATTATAGCACCTCCTGCAGCAGCATCTATCGTGATTCTAACAGATTCATTCAGACCATTATAAAAAGTTTGCACAAGCAACCAGTCAGGAACACCATGATGGGGACACTTACGTTGTAAATCTTTAAACCTTTCCCATGCTTCATATAAAGACTCCCCATCACGTTGAGCAAAACTAGTTATATCGTTTCTAAACTTTGCAGTTTTTCACGGAGGAAAATATTTACTAAGGAAAGCTTGAGATAATGTAGCCCATGTTGTAAATGAATTAGGTGGATTAGATTCTAACCACATTTTAACTTTATCTTTAAGTGAAAACGGAAACAAACCAAGTCGAATAACATCGTCAGTCACTCCATATAACTTAACAGTGTCGCATTTTTCAAGAAATGTGATTATATGTTCATTAGGGTCTTCATTATCTAGGCCACTAAATTGGTCTTGTTGAATTATTTGAATTAAAGCAGGGCGAAGCTCAAAATTATTAGCAAAAATAGTAGGCCTTACTATACTTGAAGGTGCACCACTAGCACTTGCCAGAGCAAAATCACGCAAAGGCTTTGTATTATTGTTGTTGTCGCCCATCCTTTCCGAATTGATTTCAGTTACTTCGAGAAAGAGCAACTCCAAGTCAAAGTATGGCAGGTCTTGCTGTAGCCTCTTTTGGCAAAATAATGTTGTAAAAAAATAAATTGGCAGTTTAAAATTTGAAAACTTGAACTCTACTGCAAAATGAAATTTAAGATAAGAATTCACTACAAGAAAATAAAATTCAGATGAAATAGAGATTGAATAAGAATGTATTGCAGCGAAATACCAACACTATGGATTACACTAAACGGAATGTAGAAGATGCAACAGAAGACAAATGGACTAATAACTATTCAGTGGACTATAGCATGAACAAGCACAAGAACTAACTAGAACCCACTTAGATAAGTACTGCAAAAAGACACACTAACACTAACAGAATGGAGACAGAGACTCAATAAAAATTAATTTTAGAACCTTAAGTAATTCAACCAAAAGAAACAAGAATGCAACTCCAAAAGAACAATAAACATGATTATGTATAAACTGCTAAATTAGAGTCTAAAGTAATATCAAACTCCCTTTGGTATGATATTGACTAATTGCCTCCCCGGCAACGGCGCCAAAAACTTGGTCGGTCCTAAAAGTACCTTAAAATACCGCAAGTGTACGGGTCAATTAAAGTAAATATAGGGTAAGCAAGATATTATTTCCCACAAGGAGGTATAATCAACTACCAAATTAAGAGACATTAATATTATCTAGACGATCCGGAAAAAGTAATTGGTGGTGATAAACTATACTAATAAAATAAGAACTAGACTGATTCTAACTCTAAAGACGTTGGACAATGGGTATAAATCAAGTATAAGAAATAGTTCTAGGACTTAGATTTCGCCAATTACCTTCTACAATGAAATTAAAATAGTTGTCGGATTTAAACTATTGTATTGCAATGATCGAATTTCCTATAATATCTTATCTCATCTTCCAAGGTAGAAAACGTGTATTTATAATAATCTTACGCCTACTTCCGTGGTCATAACAATTAATATAAACCCATCACGAACAATAAATTCATATAAGAGACCACCCCAAGTGTATAACTATTCCTAAAGTTATACTACTTGACGTTTAATAATCCCACGAACTAATATTGAACTTTCACTTTCGCTAATAATCCAATATCTTAAACATATAATCAACTGGCCAAATCAATTATATGAAAACAAACCAAGATTATCAAATTGCAATTATAATAATCAAATCCAAACAACAATTTCAAATCATTGACAGAAAATAAAAGACTGCATCTAGTTCTAGAACATGAAAATTTAGCAAGATATTGAAACTAAACTAACCCAATTAATTGAAAGTAAAAATCTGAAATTAAACATAGTAATTAACATAAACTAAGAGAAGAGAGAGATAAACTCCAGATTCATATGAAGAATCAGATGAACGACGCTTGCTCTTGCGTTGGCGTCCCGCGTCCACTGTCCTCTGTCTGGTGTGCGTCTTCTTCTGCCTTCCTTCGTCCCCTGCTTCTGCCGTTAGACTCCCTTTTTGTATCCTCTCGTCTGCTTCTGTCGTCTTCGTCCTCTTATAAATTGCTGCGTCCTAGGTTTTTTCTTGTGCTGCTTTCCCTTTATTTTCCGTAGAAGGGTTTTCTTTTTTGGAAAAATTGATTTAATCAGTCCCAACTTTGGGCGTCCTGACAAAAACGGTCTCAACTTTCGTTTTTTATTGTTCAGTCTCAACTTTTGGGGGTCCTTTACAATAACAGTCCAGGTTAACCAGAAACCGGTTTAAGAGGTTAAATTTTTTTTTAAAAAAAAAATTTAACTTTGTTTTTGTTGTTTTAATTATATATTTTATGTTTTAATTCTCCCCTCCTTCCTTCCTCCCCTTCCACCTCCTCTTCCTTCTCCCCACCATCCACCCCCCCCCTCCCCCGCCACCCCCCCCCCTCCCCATCCCCTACCGACCCCCTGCCACCCCCTCCCCATCCCACCATGACCCCCTGTGGACCCGTTGCCACCCCCATCCCCACTTTCTCTCTCCTCCTCGTTGTTCAAACGTCAACCACCCCTCCCCCTCCCCGCCACTACCGTCCCCTCCTTCTCCCCTGCAAAATAGAAAGAGAGAGAAAGAGAAAACAAAGAAAAAAAAAACCAGTAAATTGAACAACAACAACAAATTGAACAACAAGAACAGCAACATCTACTCCCATTGATTTTGATTAATTCGGAATTCAATTTTGCATCACAAAAACCACAACAAGAAATCAAGGAATTTTCCTTCCCTACACATTCTCCTTCTACCTATTCCCACTGATTTTGATTAATTCGGGGTGGAAGGCTGCGAAGGGCATTGCCGGAGTGGTGGGAGTGATGTTGCGAAGAGGAGAGAGATGGGCGTGAGTGGTTGGAGATGAGCAGCGAAGGAGATGGGAGAGAGGCGGTTGCTGGCGGCGGTTTACTGGCATTGTCGGAGCACACCGGTGGTGGTCGAAAGGTGGGCGAGTGGTGGTTGTTTGGTGGTTGATATGGTGTTTGTTTTGGGGGGAAAATTTATGGGTTTTGTTACTAAAAAAAGTCACGTGGAAGCACGTGACTAGTGTTTACCTGCATTAGCAGGTTGGTAACCTGCTAGGACCACGTGTATAAAGTATCCCCAAAAGTTGGGACTGAATAATAAAAAACGAAAGTTGGGACTGTTTTTATCAGGGCGCGCAAAGTTGGGACTGATAAAATCAATTTTTCCTTCTTTTTTTGAATTGTTGGTGATGTGTTGTCTTCGGCCCAACAATATGTTTTGCTTTTGGTTTCTTCTTTTCTTTCTTTCTTTTTTTTCTTTTAGTTTTCCTACAAATAGTTTAATAAAGTAATAAACACTTAGGCTCCAAAATAAATTATTTGCATATATTTGCATAATAAACACATACTACTATTATAAATATTAGATAAACCAAATTAGCATGTATAAGTAGTATTAAAATCAAGCAAGTAATTTCTTGAGCGTATTTATCATATTTTAAATCAACTTTGTAACTCAAGTAACTCAACTGTTATAATATTAAAATATTAGAAGAAAACATATTATAAGTCTCAAAACTTATACTAAAAAAGTAATATAACAGGCATAAATCATATAAAATAGAGCCTTATCATATACGATATATTTTGCATGGGTTTAAAAGCCGGAAACCTGCTTATGACTTGCTTAATAATAAAAACAACTACTTAATAATTAAACAAAACAATTCCCATAAATTATGCACGGGTCCAAATTATATCTACTATAAAACCTCGCGTGCATTTTTGCACGGGTTCAAAGCTAGTTACTATTAAAAGCTTTGTTGGTTCCACCAGCTCTTATGAGTGTCCAATATGGACTCCACCTGTTCATGGTTGAGCATTCCTCTGTTATTGCCTAGAACTCTAAATCCCATCTGAAAGCAGAAAAGAAACTAAACTACAAACTGTATAAGAATTAAGTTCTACCCATAATTGCAAAAATTAAAGCCTACAGAAAGCTGTATTGTATCTTCAAACTTGATTAAACTACTCTTTATTGCGAAATTTGACAAAGTACACCATTATCATTGAACTACTACCACATAGTGCTACTTAAGCACCAGGGTACCTCTTTAAGCTACATAAGTACTTAACATAGGATACATAGCACAAAGCTGTACTGTTAACTTTAGTAAAACTTGCTTACTGACATTTTCTTGTTATTGTGTTCACAGAGCATGAAGCCACCATACTTCTGAGCAGCCTGAAAACTATCAATAATTTCGTCTCTTGGAGGGTGAACATGAATTTGGTGAGGTTTCCCTGTCCTTCCGTTTTGTCTGTCGTGTTTATCCAACAACATGAAAGCCTCCATGCTAACTTTTGAAAGATTGCTAGGAGGTGCCATTATAGGATTTTTGAACTCCTACAGAGCTTCTGTTAGAAGTGATACTAATTTGTTGTGGTGTTAGAAGTGATACTTTGCTGTGGACTGTGGTGTTACCTTGAGTTGCCTCACCTATAAATAGCAATAGATTCATTGACTTGAGTCAATTGACTTTACATATTCTTATTCCTTGATTTCAAATGTATGTTCACTGTTCAGTAGTAGTCCATGCAACCATAATTAGTTGTCTTATTTAACTTTTACAGTCGCAAACGTTCTTCTTTAATTACTATACATTTAGGGCTTGTTTGTTTGCATGTAGGAATTAGTATTTCCTAGAAAGTGGTAAAAGTTGTTTGGTTGATCATGGGAAGAAAAACTTCCTATGGGAAGTTCTACTTAGCTAGGTGCAACTTATTCTATTTTGTGGGAAGTAAAACTTCCTAGGAAGTACAATTTCCTACATTTTTGTCAACCAAACAACTTCATTTTATCTTACTTCATAGGAAATTTTACTTTCCATAAATTTTTATGTTATCCAAACAACCCCGCAGCTTTAAATTTGGGAAAAATCATTCAACTTTCGTAGTATTGAAATTATACATCGAGATGTCTAGCTAGGTACTGCTAAATCATATATTTTGATACTTATTTTGGTGAAATTTTACGTTCAAAGTGCAACTTCTAGTTTAACGTAGAAGACTAGTCCAACCATTTGAGATAGGAATTACAACAAGATAAAGTATAGATTCCTTGCAAAATTATCCAACTAAACAAGGAAAGAGCATGTAGTTTGTTGCAAGAATAGAATCAAGCCGTCCAAATGTGTGTGAGACCAGACTCAGCTGAATAAGAGAGAATATTTTAGATATTTTTCATATATTGAGATGATAGGAAATGCTGTATAAAGTATGTTTCCAATAAAGAATAACACAACAGTCAACATTATACCTTTTATTTGGAAACAAGAAATATCTATTGCATCAAAAAATTTACAACCTAAAATTAATGGGAGGGGAGTCCTAGGAGTGTAAGCGGATCACGAAAAGTCAGTCAATCCAATTCAAACTTATCTGACCGGTGAAATTTTTTTAGACTTGGACTCGGACTCAAATTTTCGAGTAAAATATTTTTATAATATATATATATATATATATATATATAATATAATATAATATAAAAGATGTATTTGGTTATGTTATGAAATGAATATAATGAGCTTAATTTTTCAAATTCAATTATGAGAAAATATTGTGAATCATTGAATCTAAATTGGTGGAAAAATAATAATATAATAATCAAACTGAACTGGAATGGATTCAGACTCAAGGAAAAATTATCGGACTGGACTCAAAAAATATTTGGACCGGACTTGAACTCAATTTCTCGAGTCCAAAAAACTTTGGACTGGATTTGGATTTGGCAAAGTCCAATCCAGTCCAATCCACTTATACCCCTAGAGGGGACAAACCTTTAATTCCAAACCAAAAAAAGGCTTAAAGGTCAGCTTGTAACAACTACCACAAAAGGACTCAAAATGGAGAAATTATATGCTATACAACCACTCAGGCTCTCTTTGAGAAACTTTCTTCCTTATAAGTGATTGAATCCTATTTTTACACAAAACTGATTTCATTTAGAATATGATGTATACAGTATATATTCTTTCAAAAAAAAAAAAAAAAAATGTATACAGTATATATTGTTGTTCCAGATGCCTTGATCTCTATTTCTGCAGACCTGATACAGTGTTGCTACAATTGCGGTGTATATCACCTTTTTAAAGCATGCTAGTTTGCTCTTGCTGTTCCAGAAGTCATCATGTTCTTTGAATTCAGGCTAATACCAATTATACTCATCGTGTACTCCATCGTTGAACATCTTGATTCTTAATATATAGTTTGGTTGTTTTTCTCCCAATACCTGAGTTTCCGCTTTAAATCCTTGTGTCTTTTTTTTCTTGTTTGTTGTTTAATATAAATATTGACCCGTATTGTCTTATTAACAAGAGCACATCACACCACATGACACAGTCTAGAGTACATGTTTGACCGCTAATAAGAGCTTTTGCCGTCTCCCATAGGGCCATAGCCCATAGGTATGGGTGCAACGATAAGTCGATAACTATTAAGCGCGACAGAGTTTGCTTGAGATCCTTAATCTTTGGGAACATTCTTTATGTTCCATCCCATTCAACGATAACTATTAAGCACAACACAGTTTGCTTGGGATCCTTTGTTGTGGGAAGTTTCTTTTATGTTCCAAATATCCGATGCAATTCAGCTTCCTTTGGCCAACTTATTTGTGATCTGGAATGTTCAATGACATGTACCGGTTAATTGTGCTTTATACAAAATTGCATTTCGTGAACACTAATTAGAGTGGGCGAGCTTCAAAATAGGGTACATATCTTAGTATCTTACCATGTGGCACAACAGATCTGGAGCAGCACAAGCACGACATACTCTACTACGCTCCTTTTGCATCGCAGACTTGGACATCCTTTTGTTAGGAATAAGTATCGTAGGCGCTAACAAATCGAGTAATTGAAGTATAACAAACAAGAATAAAGAAATCAAAGCAATAAATAACACACAAGATCTAACATAGAAAACCTTGAACACGGAAAAAACCACGAACACTGCACTAGGACTTTTGAGTATGAGATGATGATACAAGCAGAATTCTTAATCTCTCTAAACTCTCTAATATTTCTTTAGGAGTCTCTCTAGATCTAAGAATATATTTCTCTCTAGCATTTAATGAATGAACGACATCAAACATATTTATACTAGGGTTGAAAATTGTTTGAAAATTTTGTGCTATAATCGGCACTCAAATTTGATTCAGAAGTCAAGATTTTTCACTTTTAAAGGACTAGAGATTTCTAATTAGTTTTTTTAAGAACAAATTTAACCTTTGCACATATATAGATATATAGTTGTTTTATATTCTTATTCAACTTGTGCAACACAAAAATTCTGATGCTAGTGGGATAGGTTTTGTTATGCAAAGCCTATATTATTGTACACCTTGTTGCATTGTATACATTCAAGACTCATTTTTTTTGTTAAGATTCAATGAAGTCATTTCTCCTTCTCATTAATCACAAAATATATTTATACATCCTAAGGACAAAGTCCTATTCCAAGTCTAATTAGGATACAAAATCCTAAATCATAACAAACTTTAGTCCTAACACCCCGCCTCAAGTTGGAGCATGCAAATCACGAATGTCCAACTTGGACAACAAAAATTCAAACTGAGTCCTACCAAGAGCCTTAGTAAAAATGTCTGCTAACTGGAACTTTATAGGAACGTACGAAGGACTAACAAGACTCTCAGTCACTACATCACGAACAAAGTGACAATCAACTTCAGTATGTTTAGTGCGCTCATGGAACACTGGATTCTTGGCTATATACAAAGCAGATTGACTATCACAATATAACCACATCCCTGCAGGATGCTGAACTCCAAGATCACCCAGTAGTTGCTTGAGCCATTTTAATTCACAAACTATAGCAGCCATAGAACGATATTCTATAGCTGCAGAGGAACGAGAGACAGTAGGTTGCTTCTTAGTCTTCCAGAAAATAAGAGAATACCCCAATAATACAAACCAATCACTCAGGGACCTCCGAGTAATAGGGCAACTACCCCAATCAGAACCACATCACCCTTCTAGGTGGAGATCACTATCAGAACGAAATAAATACCATGTCCAGGATTTTTCTTCAAATATCTGACAACTCGGAGGGCTGCTTCCCAATGAACAACTCTTGGTGCCTACATAAGCTGTGATAGAATATGAACACAATATGCTAAATTAGGTCGAGTAACAACAAGATAAATCAACCTGCCCATCAAACGACGATACTGTTCCGCGTCGTCCATTAATGAACCATCATCCAACGCAAGCTGATGGTGTTGTTCCATCGGAAAATCTGCAAGTTTGGCACCAAGCATGCCACACTCAGAAATAGGTCGGGGTGACTTATATGTACATTTTTGTATAGTTTGTAAAAAAGGGTTATTTAGCAGCGTTGCTTCGTGTATCAGTATATCGATTGCTGGAAATTTTTTTTCCAGGTAATTCACTTTTCAGTCATTATTTCGGCTTTTCGATATCTTCAATTTTATGTTGCAACAACAAATATATTAATCATATTGTTGCTAACAATTTGGAATTAGTAAGTGCATATTGCAACTGAATTTGATCAACTGTGAAGCATGGGTACTTCGTATACAAATGCAGGTGGGGGTACGATATGGATACTTAATGGGTAGAAGGTTAGTACCAAAAGCACAAGTTTTATGTTAAGCAGGTAAATTCTGAATGGTTTCATTTTCATCTGTGCTTCGACATTCCTCTGTTTTTACTGTTATGATGCTGGCACAGTGATTAGATGCCTTTATTAAAGGGGTGTTCATTTCGGATATCTGAAAATTTCAGATCGGGAAAAATGCGATTCAAATCCGATCCGAAACTAAAAAAAATGAATTTTTCAAATGAAAAGTTCATAAAATAAGTTTCAGGTCGGATCGGATTATAAGATATTTCGGATATCTGGTCTTGAAAACGGATATTTCGGATCGGATACCCGAAAAACTAATTGGAAATTTCCGATCCGTATCCGATCTGAAATATCCGAAAACTAGAAAATCAGATAGGATATTGGATTTATCGGATCGGATTGACCGGATCGGATATTTAGGAACTTTTCGTGAGCATAGAGAGCTCCTCAAGATTTCGAGGCCATAGAGTGCACCACGTAGGATTGTCATGTCATTAAATTTTATTTTTATCTTTTAAAAAAAATAGAGAGCATAGGGAGCTCCTCAAGATTTCGAGGCCATATAGTGTGCCACGGAGGATTGCCATGTCATCAAATTTTATTTTTATCTTTTAAAAAAATAGAGTTTTACATAGATTTAAATACACATAAGAAGTTCTAGATAAGCTAAAATTAGTGTTTGATATTGAATGAACAATCTAAATTATTATATTATGTAAATTGTGTATAACTTTTGCTACGTAATTCGGAATATTAATAATTTTTATTCCATTGGATAGTGCTCGAAATATGCTCCGAAATATGATTCATTTACAATATAGTTATACAACTTATGAAATAGAGAGTGCCACGTAGGATTTCCATATCATTAATTTTTATATTAAATATTTTAAAAAATAGAGTTCTTCACATATTTAAATACATAAAAGGAGTTTTGCATAATGAGAAATTAGAGTATCGTTTTGAAAACAACCTAAATTATTGTATTATGTAAATTGAATATAACTTTTGCTACTTAATTCAAAACATTATAAATTTTACCATTTGAAAGTGCTTGAAATATGCTTCAAAATAAGATCCATTTACAATATAGTTTTACAACTCATGAAAATATGTTTAACTAGATGAATGGTAAGGCATTATTTGGTCTTTCTTTTAGATAAATATAAATTTAACTATAGTGTACTATATGTGATTATAACATTTTATCATATGTCCAATTTACAAGATTAAACATATATATAATCTTTCAAAACCTCAGCGTTACGAGTCTGAATCCTCTAGAGTTTTAATCCAATTCTACAAGGCAGAGTTGTATATGAACCATACATTTTAAAATCAAAGGCTCATATTGGTGGAAGGGGGGAAATATATAAGGGGTGGATTTTGATAAGAAAAAATAGAGGGGTTTTTGGAAAAATAAAATAAACCATTGATTTTTTATTCAATGGTTGATATTGCTCAAACTCTACATTGTAGAGTTCTTTCAACTTTAGAGGATCCAAACACCATCCTTACTTAACTGAACCAAAGCAATTTAGTATTGCAACCAAATGATTACACTCTGATTTTAAATAAACAACCTAAATTATTCAACTATGTAAATTGAATATAACTTTTGCCACATAATTCGCAATATTATAAATTTCTTACCATCGGAGAGTGCTCGAAATATGTTTCCATATACAATATAGTTTTACAACTTATGAAAATATATCTATTTAGATGAACAATAACATATTATTTATTCTTTATTTTAAATACATATAAAAATAACTATAAAAATAGCGTATTATATGTGACAATAGCAATTATGTCTTTCAAAATCAAACTTTTAAAAATTGAGTTATATAAAGATAAAAAGTAGAGGTGGGCATGGGCCGGGCCAGCACGCGGGCCGGCCCGACCCGGCACGAGCCCGCTTGAGGCTCGGCCCGACCCGTTGTCCGCTACATGGGCCGTGGGCCTGTCATGGACAAGAAATTTTATTTTAGGCCCGCACCGGCACGAGCCCGCCTATATGGCCCGTGGGCCGAACGCCCCTTTCCTTCGTTTTTTAGCCTAAAACTGCCAAGAATCTAAAAAAAACAACATGAAACACGTGCCAGGCCCGTGGGAGGCACGAGCCCGGCCCGTGGACAAAATCTGAAAATTCCAGGCCCGGCACGGCCCGCCATTTTCCCAAGCCCGCGGGCCGAGCCCGTGAACTGGCCCCGCCCGGCCCGACCCATGCCCAGGTCTAATAGAAAGTACATATTCGTAGTTTTAAGCATACCATGATGGCATTACATGAAGAATCAAATGAAAGTTTGTCAGCAACATTGCAGATATATTATGCAATTGACTAATTATTGTATTCCTAGAATATTTGTTGTATACATAATTATTTATGTTTTTCTTTTCCATATATCTATATATATGTCAGATCTTATTCTTTTCTCAATAAACTTAATTCTACTAAAAACTAATTGAGAAATCAAGGTTCGAGTAAATCCTTAATAAAGTAAACGCAACTTTATGAGGCAATTTGAGTAATTAATGATGGTTTTATTAACATAAAGTAAAGACGATGTTATTAACTATAGTTGTTTTTTTTACCAAAAGTGGAATGGTTTCAATAGCTGAAACTAACCAAAGTGGTAATTGTTACAATAGAAAAAGAATGGAGGAAATATATAAATACAATAGTGTGGAAAAATCTCATTTCACACCAATAAAAAATCAACATTGTTATTTAATGCATGTTGAGAATAGCTAGTTTCATAGGCTTTAGTCCATGTAATTACGGGCCCATGATCCATATAATCAGTCGATGTAGTGTCTTATCCTCATTATTGTCTTGGGAAATTCTCAATGACAACCAGGCCCGGCCCTCCACTAGGGCAGACAGGGTTCCCTCCTAGGGCCCATAAATCAGAATCACTTTAGCAAAAAGAAACATAAGATATATAAACACATCATATCAATACAACAAGTACTAACTGTGGCGAAGTTGGTTAAGTGTCTTTTGTTATTTGTGGAAATCAATGTTGTGGTCGGTGGGTCGAATCTTGCTCTTGGAAATTTTTTCTTCAAAATCCTTTTTTGACCTTTCTTAATTGTCTTTTTTTTTTTTTTTTTTTTTTAAGACACTTCCTTAAGGTCCTGTTCTTTTGAACTTATTTTGGCTGAACTGAACTGAACTTATTTTATTTTTGCTGAACTGAACTTATTTTTACTTATTTTTGCTGAACTGAACTTATTTTTACTTATTTTTGCTGAACTGAACTTATTTTGGCTGAACTGAACTTATTTTTGCTGAACTAAACTGTATTAACATAATATTATCAATACTCATTATTATAATAGTCAATAAATATTAACATAATATTATCAATACTTATTATTATTATTATTTTTTTATTTAATAATAATAAATAATAATAAATAATAAATAATAAATAATAATAAATAATAAATAATAAATAATAAATATAATAAATAATAAATAATAAATAATAAATAATAAATAATAAATAATAAATAATAATAATAATAATAAATAATAATAATAATAATAATAATAATAATAAATAATAGTAATAATAATAAATAATAAATAATAAATAATAAATAATAAATAATAAATAATAAATAATAAATAATAAATAATAAATAATAAATAATAAATAATAAATAATAAATAATAAATAATAAATAATAAATAATAAATAATAAATAATAAATAATAAATAATAAATAATAAATAATAAATAATAAATAATAAATAATAAATAATAAATAATAAATAATAAATAATAAATAATAAATAATAAATAATAAATAATAATAATAATAATAATAATAATAATAATAATAATAATAATAAATAATAGTAATAATAATAAATAATAAATAATAATAAATAATAAATAATAAATAATAAATAATAAATAATAAATAATAAATAATAAATAATAAATAATAAATAATAAATAATAAATAATAAATAATAAATAATAATAATAATAATAAATAATAAATAATAATAATAAATAAAAAATAAAAAATAAAAAAATAAAAAAATAAAAAAAATAAAAGAATAAAAGAATTAAAAAAATAAAAAATAAAAAATAAAAAATAAAAAAATAAAAAAAATAAAAAAAATAAAAAAATAAAAAAAATAAAAAAATAAAATAAACAAAAAAAATAAAAAAATAAAAAAAAAATAAAAAAAATAAAAAATAGAAATTCATCATTATTATAATTATAATATTAATAATAATAACAATATTAATAGTAATATTGAAAATAAAAATAATAATTACAACATTAGATAATACTGTACTTATTTTTGCTGAACTGAACTTATTTTTGCTGAACTGAACTTATTTTTACTTATTTTTGCTGAACTGAACTTATTTTTACTTATTTTTGCTGAACTGAACTTATTTTTGCTGAACTGAACTTATTTTTACTTATTTTTGCTGAAAATAAGTCCAAAAGAACAGGGCCTAAATGTCTTTCCTTGTTATTACTTTCCTATCCTTTTCTAGTTTTCTCTTTCATATGACTTAACTTGCTTTTTGATATTTCTTTCGGTAAACTAATCTTTTCTTATATATACCATAAAGATAAAACACAAAAATTAGAAATTAATAATGGATACTTGTGTCTATTATACTTCTACCTTAAATTTATGTAAACTAGTTTTGAAGCCCGTGCGTTGCACGGGTTGTTGCTTATTTTAACTTTTTGTAATTTTTTTTGTTAATATTATTGTCAATTTTGTATTGCTGTGAAATGAGATTTTTCAACACAATTATATTTATAACTTTCTCCATTCCTTTTCTATTACAACAATTGAGTACCGCTTTGGGTAGTTTCATCTTTTTGAACCATTTCACTTTTGGTAAAACAAAAGCAACTATTGTTGACAATATTGCCTTTATTTTATGTTAATAAAACCCTCATTAATTATCTAAATTGCCTCATAAAGTTGCTTTTACTTTATTAAGGATTATTTATCCCCTACTCTAGTTAACTAAAGTGGTACCTCTATGCTAAATCACCCATTTTTTATTTCCTTAAAAACAATGCCCACACCAATTATTGTAGTAAAAAAAGAACAGGGAAAGTATATGTCATTATACTATAATTTCTAGATTTGTTATTACGATATATAAATTTTATAATTTTTAATATCCAATTAAATATGGAACTAACTCTATTATTAAATGGTATCCTAATAATAGGTATGACTAACAATAATTAACACAGTTTTAACATGAATAATACCCAAATGATAATTTAAGAAAGTAGAGCGTGGGTAATAATTTAATAGATGCAGAATAGAAAGAATAGAGAAAAACATGAGTGTCAGCCACAACTTCAACTTTGAATATAGCACATAAACACTAACGCATATAGAGTGGAAGATGAAAAAGCAAAAAAGAAGACCATAATGATAGTTTCGTGAATAAAATTAATTAAATGTAAAACTAACCTCTATTAATAATTGAAAATACTATTTAAGAGAGAAAAAAATACCTCTTCATCAATCATGACCATATCAAGACTTATCAAACTTCCCCCTTTTTATGATTCGTGACCTTAAACAGTCTAGAAACGCGAATCTTGATTTCCAAATAGTTTTAGTAGAAATAAGTTCATAGAGAAAAGAATAAGATCTTAGATATAGATATATGGAAAAAAACATAAATAATTATGTATGCAATAAATATTCTAGGAATAAAATAATTAGTTAATTGCATAATACCTCTGCAATCTCGATTTCATTTGATTCTTCATGTAATGCCATCATGGAATGCTATAGGTTCAAAACTATGGATATGAATTTTTTTGTCTTTATATAACTCAATTTTTAAAAGTATGATTCTTAAAGACATAATTAGTATTGTCAGGTATAATACGCTATAATTAACACAGTTTTTAACATGAATAATACCCGAATGATAATTTAAGAAAGTAGAGCGAGGGTAATAATTTAATAGATGCAAAACAGAAATAATAGAGAAAAACATGAGTGTCAGCCAAAACTTCAACTTTGAATATAGCACATAAACACTAACGTATATAGAATGGAAGATGAAAAAGCAAAAAAGAAGATCATAATGATAGTTTCATGAATAATATTAGAGTTTTATATATTTAAAATAAAGAATAAATAATATGTTATTGTTCATCTAAATAAATACATTTGCGTAAGTTGTAAAACAATATTGTATATAGATCTTATTTGAAAGCATATCTCGAGCACTCTCCGACGGTAAAAAAAACTATACTATTGTGAATTATGTAGCAAAAGTTATACTAATCAATTTACATTGTATAATAATTTAGATTTTTTTATTTAAAATCAGACTATCAATTTTACATTGTTGTTTATTTTATTATATTTCATAATTTGTAGAACTATATTGTAAATTGATCTTATTTCAAAGCATATTTAGAGCACTATCTAATGGTACTAAAATTATTATACACAATTTAGATAATATAATAATTTAGGTTGTTAATTCAAAACCAAACTCTAATTTTCGCTTAGCAAAAGCTCCTTATATTTATTTAAATCTATGTAAAACTCTATTCTTTAAATATTTTCATGATTTGTGACCCTATATTTTAAATGGATCTTATGTTTTGAATTAGGTAGCAAAAGTTATACACAGTTTACATAATATAATAATTTAGGTTGTTTATTCCAAATGAAACTCTAATTTTCCCTATCCAAAACTCCTTTTAGGTATTTAAATATATGTAGAACTCTATTTTTTATAATATTTAAATTTAAAACTAATGACATGGCAATCCTACGTGGCGCTCTCTATTTCATAAGTTGTCGAACTATATGTAAATGGATCTTATTTCGAAGTATATTTCGAGCACTATCCAATGGTACAAAAATTATAATATTCCGAATTACGTAGCAAAAGTTATACGCAATATACATAATATAATTATTTGGGTTGTTAATTCAAAATCAAACTCTAATTTTCGCTTATCCAAAACTCTTTATACGTATTTAAATTGTTGTAGAATTCTATTTTTGTAAAAAATAAAAATAATAATTAATGACATGGCAATCCTACGTGGCGCACTCTATGGCCTCGAAATCTTGAGGAGCTCCCTATGCTCCCGAAAAGTTCCTCCTTTATATATATATTGATTATCTTAGAGTTACTTAAAATTATTTGTGATAAAGTCTGTGTGAGAGACAAAATGTTATTTCAACCATTTTTTTTTTACCAATAAATAACTTAATATATTAATGGTCAGAGTTGTGTGTTGAAGATGTAAAAGTCGAAGTGAAACATCTATTTCAAGTTTAATTGTTGATTGGTTGGTAGCTGTAATTATATTTGATTTCTAATATTCATTAGTCATTGGATGATAAAGTGTATGAATCTTTTGATTTAATTCTACATTTCCAAATTGATTTTATTCGACAAGTAATTGGTTTGTTGGGTTATTATGGACTATTACATATTAATCATATGAAATGTAAAAGTATTTTTGTTTGAAGAAACAACTGCCGGTAAATGTGAGTTAGTCAATTCTCAATTAGATTTTACAATATAAACCTGCATATTTTGTTAAATCTTTTGTGCGTTAGGGGTCCATTTTTTTAATTTTGGCCCGGGGCTAATATTATTCAGGAATGGCCCTGAGGGCAACCCGTTATCTATTTAGCTAGTTATATGAATCGTGGAATTATCTATCTGCTTTATCATCTGGTTCCCTTGTTTGTATGATGCATATAAAAGCTTTCCGTGGTCACTAATAATATAATGGAATCACTTTTGAGAAATAATATTGGACGGTTGGACCTGTTCTCTAGGAGAAATAACACAAACGTTTTACAGAGGATTCTGGAATATCCCTCCCAATTGTTTGATAATGCCTTAGATTGCTTGTTCAATGGGATTTGAACACTTACTAATGAGGGCAATGTCATATTATACCGGCAAAAACCACTTGGCTATGTCATTCTCTCCTCCCCTTATGGATATAAAGCTAATATATTGGTCGTAAATAGGAGTGTTCATTTCGGATATCCGATCCAATCCAAAATTTTCGAATCGGGGAAAACATGATTCGAATCTGATCCGAAAAAATCGGATATCCGAACTTTCGGATCGGATATCCGAAAACTAGAAAACATAAAATTCAAAATAAAATTACGTAAAATAAGTTTCAGATCGGATTGGATCATCGGATATTTCAGATACCCGGTCTTAAAAACGGATATTTTCGGATATTTGAAAATTTTTGAAAAAATCCCCATGTTTCGGATATTTTCGGATATCCGAAAGTGGAAATTTCCGATCTGTATCTGACCCGAAAATTTTCGGACATCCGAGCCGAAATATCCGAAAACTAAAAAATCAGATCGGATATCCGATTTATGGATCGAATCGACCGGATCACGGATCAGGTATTTATGAACCCCTAGTCGTAAACCATGTAAAGATCTCTGTGCTGCTCTTGATTGTTTTCGTTGTCTTTCTCACATACGCCATAACATACAACTATTCTTATGCTCCTAAGTTTTATACTATCCCAAACTACAAAGATGACAGGAGGTTGAACGAGTAATAAGGTTATCACAAGGTAAAGCTATACAAACACTGTAAATAGGGATCACACTACTACACTTAAAACCTCCTAAAAGTAGTACATCTACAGCTTCAGACTTCATCCTCTGACTTCAGATCATAAAAGGCCTCATGTATACAAATACATGTATACTGATATACATGTATATCATTAAAATGCAAACCATTGGTTTGCCCGAGATAGGCCTTGTTTTGATAGTAGGAAGTGTTTAGTTGATACTAGGAAATTTGCGATTGTTAGACAATGTTGTAATCATATTTTTGGTAGTACTAAAAAGTGTTCCCATATTACTATTAAAAGCTTTGTTGGTTCCACCAGCTCCTATGAGTGTCCAATTTGGACTCCACCTGTTCATGGTTGAGCATTCCTCTCTTATTGCCTAGAACTCTAAATCCCATCTGAAAGCAGAAAAGAAACTAAACTGCAAACGGTATAAGAATTAAGTTCTACCCATAATTGCAAAAATTCAAGCCTACAGAAAACTGTATTGTATCTTCAAACTTGATTAAACTACTCTTTATTGCGAAATTTGACAAAGTACACCATTATTATTGAACTACTACCACATAGTGCTACTTAAGCACCAGGGTACCTCTTTAAGCTACTTAAGTACTTAACATAGGATGCATAGCACAAAGCTATACTGTTAACTTTAGTAAAACTTGCTTACTGACATTTTCTTGTTATTGTGTTCACAGAGCAAGAAGCCACCATACTTCTGAGCAGCCTGAAAACTATCAATAACTCCGTCTCTTGGAGGGTGAACATGAATTTGGTGAGGTTTCCCTGCCCTTCCGTTTAGTCTGTCGTGTTTCTCCAACAACATGAAAGCCTCCATGCTAATTTTTGAAAGATTGCTAGGAGATGCCATTATAGTATTTTTGAACTCCTACAGAGCTTTTGTTAGAAGTGACACTTTGCTGTGGATTGTGGTGTTACCTTGAGTTGCCTCACCTATAAATAGCATAGATTGATTGACTTGAGTCAATTGGCTTTACATATTCTTATTCCTTTATTTCAAATGTATGTTCACTATTTAGTAATAGTCCATGCTACCATAATTTGTTGTCTTATTCGACTTTTTACCGTCTTCAACGTACTTCTTTGATTACTATATATTTAGGGCTTGTTTGGTTTTATGTAGAAATTTGTATTTCCTAGGAAGTGGTATTCCTCTTGAAGTTTCATTTCTTAGGAAGTGGTAAAAGTTGTTTGGTTGATCATGGGAAGAAAATTTTCCCATGGGAAGTTCACCTAGGTCCAACTTCCTCTATTTTGTGGAAAGTTAAACTTTCTAGGAAGTACAATTTCCGACATTTTTGTCAACCAAACAATTCATCCTATTTTACTTCTAATAAATTTTTATGTCAACCAAACAACCCCTTAACTTTAAATTTGGGAAAAATCATTTAACTTTGATAGTATTTAAATAATACATCGAGCTGTCGAGATATAGCTAAATCGTAAATTTTGATACTTATATTGGTGAGAATTTTACGGTCAAAGATTTATACTCCCTCCGTTTCTTTTTAATCTACGCACTTTCCTTTTTGGTCTTTTTCTTTTTAATCTACTCACTGTTGCTTTTTCTATTTTTGGTAACATGTCACATCTAATTTTTCATATTTTTCCACCCATGTCATTTACTTTTTAATATTTTGACCCAATTTTTAATTTATCTCTCTCACTTTTCAATTTCTCTCTCCACCTTTTCAGTTTCTCTCTCATACTTTTACACTTTCTCCTTGATTCTTCCCCAAAGTGAAGTGAGTAAATTAATATGAAACGGAGGGAGTAGAAGTCAAGTTGCAACTTCTAATTTATCGTAGAAGGCTAGTCCAACTATTTGAGATAGGAATTACAACAAGATATAAGTACTATAGATTCCTTGCAAAATTATCCAACTTAATAACTGAGCTATATAGGAGAATACTGCTAATAATAATATATTCTGCATTCTGCAAAACAAATGGAATAAGCTTGTAGTTTGTGGCAAGAATAGAATCAAGCCGTCCAAATGTAGACCAGACTCATCTGCATAAGAGAGAATATCTTATATATTTTTCATATATTGAGATGATAGGAAATGCTGTATAAAGTATGTTTCCAATAAAGATTAACACAACATCAACATTATACCTTTTTTTTTGGATAAACCAAAAAGATCTATTGCATCAGAAAATTTACAACCTAAAATTAATGGGAAGAGACAAACATTTAATTCCAAAACCAAATTAATGGTTGTTTTTCTCCCGATACCCGAGTTTCTGCTTTAAATCCTTGTGTCTTTTTTTTTTCCTTGTTTGTTGTTCAATATAAATATTGACACGCCTTGTCTTCTTGACAAGAGCACATCACACCACATCACAATTGAGAAACACTCTAGAGCACATGTTTAACCGCTAAGAGCTTTTTCCGTATCCCATAGGGTCGTAAGCACTGACGAATCCAATAATCAATTTAAGTGGGTTCAATATACATATGAAAAGTTTTATTTTGGTCAATTAGTTAAATTTCATAAGAAAAATTTAAATAATCTCAAAATTTGTAGGGAAAAATTTTCATTTTTAGTATTTAAGTGGGGTTAAAGGACCCCAATTGCTTCAATGTGGCTCCGCCAACCTTCATAGGTGCAACGATAAGTCGATAACTATTAAGGGTGACAGAGTTTGCTTGGGATCCACGATCTTTGGGAAAATTCTTTATGTGCCATCCAATACAACAATAACTATTAAGCGCGACACAATTTGCTTAGGATCCTTAGTCGTTCGGAACTTTCTTTTATGTTCCAAATATGCGATGCAATTTGGCTTCCTTTGGCCAACTTATTTGTGATTCAAAATGTCTAATGACATTTACCGGTCATTTGTGCTTTATACAAGACTGCATTTCGAGAACGCTAAATAGATTAGGCGAGCTTCAATATAGGGTACATATCTTACAAGTGACACAACATATCTTCAGCAGCACAAGCACGACAGACTATATGCTCCTTTTGCATCGCAGACTTGGACATCCTTTTGTTAGGAATAAGTATCGTAAGCGCTAACAAATCGAGCAATCGAAGTATAACAAATAGGAGTAAAGAAATTGAAGCAAAAAAGAATACACAAGATTTAACGTGGAAACCCTTGAACAGGGAGAAAACCATGAACACTGAACTAAGACTTTTGAGTATGAGATGATGATACAAGGAGAATTCTTAATCTCTCTAAACTTTCTAATCTCACTTTAGGAGTCTCTATTTATCTAAGAATATAATTCTCATTTTGCATCTAATGAATGAACGATCTCAAACATATATATACACTAGGGTTAAAAGGAAAACCTAAGGAAATAGGAAATTGAATCCGAGTAGAAAAACAAGTAGAATCACACAATTAGTCAACACCACGGCTAGGTGGTGGTGTTCATCCAACACCACGCCTTGCCCGTGCTCTTCAACTGTACAAAGCACCAACGTAGCCCATAGGCAGTAAACCCCACGACCAGGCCGTGGTCTTCGCCATACACCACACCCAACCCGTGGTCTTCTAATGCTTGCTCCCTTGTTTGTTGTTATGCCTTCGCTAATGTGCTAGTCATGCCGTAGCTCGTCTACACCACATTCATCTACTCGCTTCATGATTCATCTTCAACACATACCCTTACACCTTTAAGTCAACACTCGTGTTTTATCATTAGTATAACTAATAAGCATAGAAAAAGCAAGAGGATGTATAGTTACATGCAACTTTTCTTGTTAGTGATCATTGCGAAGCTATGTATTCAATTAATACATTGCGATTTATGGGCCCTTATATTACAACCTATATGTCTAGTTCTCATTAATTTCTTGCAATTTTTAATAACCAAATATATGTTGTTTGGATATTTGATTAGTGATAAAGTTAAAGTCCGGAGTTGTATGAAAATTTTGTGCTGTAGTCTGATGTGTCTAAGTTATCCGCCAATCTTAGGCGGATTTCGGGTCGTTTTTGGTGTCGGTTCGAGCTTAGTTTCGGGATTTAGGAGAGTTTTGACGTTAGGAGGTGTTGTCGGAAGATGTTGTGTTTTGAGGAGTTTAGGGTGCGGTTTGTATGGTGGCGTAATCGAGGGCCGATCTTGGTCCTTCGATCACTTTTTGTGCCCCGGGGTCCCTATCCTTGGTTCCTTTATGGCGCATCTCCCAAGGCTCCGAGCTCTTTCCGAGTTCCGAGTTCCGAGCTCTTTCCGAGTTTCGAGTTCCGAGGTCCGTGGTTCAAGCTTCTTGGTTTGCTCGTTGTCCGAGGATCGTCTTCACTTTGGTTTGGCAGCTTCATGGCTTACTCAAAAGCCAAATTCTCTCGTCTTTCCTCTTTGTGTTTTGTGTTTTTGCCGTTTTAAGACGGAGGAACCGTCGCGACCCGCGATCGGTATCGCGAGTCGCGACTCCGCCCATGGTCGCGAGTCGCGAGCTTTGTCGCGAGTCGCGACCCCTGTGTCGGCTGTTTCTTTTGTTTTCTTTTCCTCCCTTGGAGGGTTAGGTTAGAAGTTTTTTTAGTTTTAGTTTTTTTGGAAGAGCGACTAGAGAGGAGAGAGAAAGAGATTGTTTTCCAGGATTTCTCCCTTTCTTCTTTGGTAGATTTGTAATGAATCCTATGGCTTGTCTAGCTTAAACATCTTTCTTGGATTCGGTTGTTGAAGCTCTAATCTACTTGTGAGAAGTTCTTATCCTCTACTTTCTTAATGGTCATTGTGATGCTTCTTATGTTCAATTTCATGATGTTTGCATAATCTTTGCTAGGAACGTTACTAGTATTATTGTGTGATTCATCTAATGCTAATTTTAGGTGCATAATCGGATTGTTGTGTTCCTAACTCCATGTAGCATACTAGGTGTTTGATTATTTGCTGAACATTAATCTTTTGCACTTAGAGAAGTATTGCTTATTATTTGAATGTTATTGCTTTGATAACATTAGTAATCCTATCGTGTTCCTCGACCTTAATGCTACTTTGGTTTGGACTTGAGTGCGATTCATTTGAGTTAAGGCATAGTAAGGGAGGTTCAAACCACGCGAGATCGTGTGTTTAGCCACGATTTAGGAGGAGAGAGGTCTAGACTTCTCGATAGGTGACCATAGGAAGTGTCGGAGGTTGATATTTCATGACCACAAACTAGGTTAGGGTGGATGCTAATCGAATCCAAGGCCTTTTTATATTATAGTCTCTTCATATTTCAATACTTGTGTTTAGTTTAGCTTGCTTGCATTGTTCCAAATCCCCCCAATTCGGTTACTTTGGCCTTAGCACATACTAGGGTCTTTAATTCACTAATTTCCGAATAAGTTCCTTTGCTCCCCTGTGGATACGATCCCTATTTCCATTATACTTGCTTAGTGTGTATGAGAGTAGGTTAATTATATTTGGTTAGGAGTACACGGCAAAAGCCTACCAAATTTTGGCGCCGTTCTTGCGGGGAGCAACGCGTTTCTTGTTTGTAATTAGTGTAGTTTTGTCATTTTGATTGTATTGCTTGCATTGTGGTTTATGGTTGTTACTCGTGCTACTAACCAAGAGCCTTTGCGGTACGATCGAGATTTGGAATTAACTCTTTTCGGGTTGAGAAGAGAACGGCGTGAAAACTTCAAGGAGCTCCCTTTTGCTATCAACATAGAAGAAGAGATGCCTCCGAGGGTTGAGCCACGCACATTAAAGGAGCTCACAGCTCCTAACCTTGATCGGCGGCCTTTATGCATTACATTTCCGCAAGAAGATGAAGGGGAAACTTTTGAGCTGAAATCGGGGTTAATACATTTGCTTCCGACATTCTATGGGCTAAATGGTGAGGATCCGAATAAGCATCTTTCGGAATTCCATGTGGTATGTAGCAGCATGAAACCAAGTGGAGTGTTGGAAGAGAAGGTGAAACTCAAAGCCTTCCCGTTCTCATTCAAAGGTGCGGCAAATGATTGGTTGTATTATCTTCCACCGGGTAGCATCTCCACATGGGCTGATTTGAAAAAGGCTTTTCTCGAACAATATTTTCCAACTTCAATGTCTTCGGTGTTGAAGAAGGAGATAAGCAACATCGAGCAAAAGAGTGATGAAACCTTTTATGAGTCTTGGGCCGATTCGGGAAGTTGTGTGCTAGTTGTCCTTATCATGGTTATGCGAGATGAAGACTTAGTGCTCTACTTTTACAATGGACTTTGTGGTGAAGATGCACGTATGGTGAATGCAGCTAGTGGAGGTTCAATTGTCAATAAAACCGCACAAGCTGCTAAAGATTTGATAAATGAGATGGCTGAGGGCTCGAGACAATTCACTAGAAGATCGGGGAGCTCGTCGTGTGGCGGCCGAGAGTCTTGGAACTTCTAAGTTAGAAGATCAAGTGCAAGCTTTGACATCTATGGTGCGGGGAATTTATGACAAAGGAAAAGAATACTCAACATGTGAAAGCTTGTGGCATTTGCTCTTCGAACCATTCCACGATTTTTGTCCTCATTTGCGGGGAGGAACCGAGTGAAGAGGTTAAGGCGGCCGGTTTTCGGGGCCAAGGTTTCCAAAAAAGATATGATCCATATTCGGCACCTACAATCCGGGATGGCGAGATCATCCTAATTTGAGGTACGGGAATTCATCAGGGAACCAACAGCCGCCACAGCAGTATAACCGCCCACCACCTCCTTATTCGAGAGCACCGGAGCACGGAGCTCCACATTTTCGGCCGCAAGGCCAATCACAGGGACCTAGTACCAGCATGTCTACGAGGATATGATTAATGCTTTAACTAAAAATGTGACTAACATGCGGGGAAATATGGTTCGGTTTCGGGAGGAGACCCGATCGAGCATCAAGAATTTGGAGCAACAAATGAGTCGGGTCTCGGAGCGGTGAGCCGGTTAGAGGCTCGAGATTCGGGTAAGCTACCGTCTCAAACGGAGGTTAATCCGAGACAAAATGCGAGTGCCATAACACTAAGAAGTGGAAGAGAACTAAAGGGCAATGATAAGGAGACCGCTAAAGACAAAGAGGTAGAGGAAGAGGTTGTTGTTTATGAATCGGTGCACGATGCCGAGCCATTGTCATCTACATCAATTGAGCAATCCAAGCAACCACTACCTTCACCCCCTTATGAGCCGGTTCCACCATTTCCGGAGGCACTAAAAGACACTCGAAGAAAGGAGTGCGACAAAGATATTTACGAAACCTTTCGTAAATGTGAGGTAAACATTCCCCTTTTAGATGCTTTAAAACAAATTCCTAGGTATGCCAAGTTCCTTAAGGAAATGTGCACTACCAAAAGAAAACAACGGTTAAGGGGAGCACAAAGGTTAAGGTTAGCGAACATGTGTCTGCGATGTTTCAAATGAAACTTCCTCCAAAATGCGATGATCCGGGCATGTTTGCTATACCTTGTGTGATTGGGAACACCACGTTTCCAAGGGCTATGCTAGATTTAGGGGCTTCTATAAATGTAATTCCTTATTCTTTGTACGAGTCCTTAAAGCTAGGTGCCTTACATGAAACAGTGTTGTGATTCGGTTAGGCGACCGTTCTAATGCTTATCCTAAGGGAATAGTGGAAGACGTGTTAGTTAAGGTTGATAAGCTAATTTTTTCTGCCGATTTTTATGTCCTAGATATGGAGCACGATAAACATGCGACCCCTATTTTGTTAGGACGACCATTTTTAAAAAGCTGCTAGGACTAAAATTGATGTGCATAGTGGATCTCTTACTATGGAGTTTGATGGAGATACGGTAGAGTTCAACATTTATGATTCCATGAAATTTCCAAGTGATGATCATTCATGTTATTCTATAGATGTGATTGACTCTTTTTCACGGGACGTGTTTGAAATTGATGGTAAAGATGAATTGCGGGTGGCTCTTGAGCATAATTTGAAAGATGATGAAATTGAATATGTTTTAAGCACTAATTTGCAGGGAAATAGTGCGGGTTTTGGAAGATCAAGACAAGCTTCCGACGATCCCTTTTCATTTTGGACCCGTCCCACTAACCATTCCTAGAGAGAAGTTGTTACCATCTGTTTTGCAGGGCCCCAAAAGTGGAATTGAAGCCACTTCCCGATGATTTGAAGTATGTGTTCCTTGGAGAAGGAGAAACATTACCGAGTAATCATCTCGGGTCGAGCTCACCCATGAACAAGAAGGAAGACTTATCGAGGTTCTTAAGGAGCATAGAGAAGCAATTGGATGGACGATTGCCGACATCAAAGGT
This sequence comes from Beta lomatogona, assembly GCA_947646795.1. NCBI lineage: Eukaryota > Viridiplantae > Streptophyta > Magnoliopsida > Caryophyllales > Amaranthaceae > Beta > Beta lomatogona. The sequence continues at coordinate 1,708,511 of CANSNZ010000239.1, read as the reverse complement.
ATAAGTCCTACCACATGCATGCATCGGATCTTGATTGAAGATGATGCGAAACCCGTGAGGCAACCACAACGCCGGTTAAACCCACCTATGATGGAGGTAGTGAAAGCGAAATTCTGAAATTACTCCAAGCGGTATGATTTACCCTATTTCGATAGCCAATGGGTTAGTCCTACCCAAGTTGTACCTAAGAAAACGGGTGTAAGCTGTTGTGGAGAACCAAAATGGTGAGTTGATTCCTACACGTATCCAAAATGGATGGCGTGTTTGCATTGATTATCGTAAATTGAATGTTGGTGACTAGGAAAGACCATTTTCCTTTGCCATTCATCGATCAAATGCTTGAAAGACTTGCTAGTCATGCCTTCTATTGCTTCTTAGATGGTTATTCGGGGTACTTCCAGGTGGCTATTGCGCCGGAGGATCAAGAGAAAACCACATTTACGTGTCCTTTTGGCACGTTTGCATATAGGCGCATGCCTTTTGGGTTATGTAATGCCCCTGCCACTTTTCGAGAGATGTATGATGAGTGTATTCTCTCGAATATGTCGAGAGATTTGTTGAAGTTTTTATGGATGATTTCACTATACATGGAGATTCTTTTGACGAGTTGTTTGCAACACTTAGTTTTTGTGCTTAAAAGATGTATCGATTCTAACCTTGTGTTGAATTCCGAGAAGTGCCATTTTATGGTGCGACAAGGGATTGTTTTAGGCCATGTGGTCTCCGAAAAAGGACTCGAGGTAGATAAAGCTAAGGTAGACACTATTCAATCTTTGCCTTATCCTACTAATGTTCGGGAAATACGTTCTTTTCTTGGCCATGCGAGGTTTTTATCGCGGGTTCATCAAGGACTTTTCGAAGATTTCATCTCCTTTATGTAAGTTGTTGCAAAAGGATGTGGATTTTTCCTTTGACGAACATTGCAAGAATGCCTTTGATACTTTGAAAGAAAGACTCGTCTCGGCTCCAATTATACAACCCCCGATTGGTCTCTTCCCTTTGAGATCATGTGCGATGCAAGTGACTACGCCGTCGGAGCGGTGTTAGGTCAAAGGGTGGGGAGAGCACCACATGCTATCTATTATGCTTCCATGACACTAAATGAGGCTCGGCGTAACTATTCTACTACTGAAAAAGAATTGTTAGGCTGTGGTATTTTCTTTGGAAAAATTTAGATCTTATTTGCTTGGAACAAAAGTTATTGTATATACTGACCATGCGGCTCTTCGTCATTTAATGACGAAAAAAAGCCAAGCCAAGATTGATCGAGGTGGATTCTACTTTTGAGCGAGTTTAATTTGGAGGTGAAAGACAAAAAGGGAACCGAAAATTTAGTAGCGGATCATTTGAGTAGATTGGTGTCTTCCTATGATTTAGAGAATAATGTTGAAAAACCGTGGAAAGAACCAATTCGAGAAGAATTCCCGAATGAACATTTGTTCACCCTTAAGGAGTTCGATCCATGGTATGCTAACATTGTGAATTTCCTTGTCTCTAACAAATTTCCTCCTAATTTTTCAAAAGCACAAAAAGATAAATTACGAAGTGATGCAAAGCATTATGTATGGGACGATCCATATTTGTGGAAACATTGTGCGGATCAAGTGATTAGAAGGTGCATTCCCGATAATGAGGTAATATCGATTCTCACCTTTTGTCATTCTCATGCATGTGGAGGTCATTTTGGAGCAAAGAGAACTGCTCGAAAGGTATTAGATTGTGGTTTTTATTGGCCTAGTTTGAATAGAGATGCATTCCATTTCTGTAAGTCATGCGATAATTGTCAAAGAGTCGGGAATATTTCCCAAAGAAATGAAATGCCACAAAACTCGATCTTGTATTGTGAAATATTCGATGTTTGGGGCATTGATTTTATGGGGCCATTTCCTAACTCTTTTGGTTTCATGTACATTCTTTTAGCAGTGGATTATGTATCAAAATGGGTGGAGGCTAAGGCCACTCGTACTGACGATGCTAAGGTGGTTGCAGATTTTGTGAAATCTCACATATTTTGCAGGTTTGGTATTCCAAGGGCATTGATTAGTGACAAGGGAACTCATTTTTGCAATCGAACCATAGGTGCGCTACTGAAAAAGTATCATGTGACTCACAAGACATCCACGGCCTACCATCCACAAACAAATGGCCAAGCGGAGGTGTCCAATCGTGAGATCAAATCAATCTTGGAGAAAACGGTGAATCCAAGTAGAAAGGATTGGAGCTTGCGATTGGAGGATGCACTGTGGGCCTATAGGACGGCTTATAAAACCCCCATTGGTATGTCACCATACCGATTGGTGTTTGGAAAGCCGTGTCACCTTCCAGTGGAACTTGAGCACAAAGCATATTGGGCCATTAAAAACTTCAACATGGCCTTGGATGAAACTGGATTGCATCGGAAACTACAACTGCAAGAATTGGAAGAGATAAGGAACGAGGCCTATGAAAACGCAGCAATTTACAAAGCCAAGACTAAGGCATGGCATGACAAGTTAATAATAAGAAAAGAGTTCATGGTGGGCCAAAAGGTCCTCTTGTTTCAGTCCCGCCTACGTCTTTTTCCAGGAAAATTGCGTTCTAGGTGGATCGGGCCATTCATTGTAGTGAAAGTGTTTCCACATGGAGCCGTGGAGATCCAAAGTGAAGCCACCTCCAAGATTTTAAAGGTAAATGGGCAACGGCTTAAGCCGTACTTTGAAGGATTTAAGCAAGTCGGGGCCGAGGATGTTCCTCTCGATGACCCGGACTATGGTTAGACCTTATGGTTGTAAGTCGTGTCGACGACGGTAAATAAACGAGTTTGTTGTATATAGTGTATAAAGTTAGTTTCTTTTGGTTTTTGGAAGATATTATGCTTGTGGTTGATTATTTTGCAGGGAATAGAAGGAAAGTTCGTGACTTGTGAAGTTATTGTGTGTAAAAATGTTGATGAGTGAGTATCAAAAGCTGAGAGTTGGTTCGCATTTGAAATCAAAGCAAATCAAGCACAAGGAATGCGAGCAAAAGTGAAGAAAATGAGAGTGATAGGTGGACAAGAGTGAGGAGGGAGGTTGGTGCCACAAAACACACAGGTCGCGACTCGCGATAAGTGTCGCGACTCGCGAAACCACCAGGTCGCGACTCGCGACACTGATCGCGACTCGCGAAGGCTACTCTGTTTTAAGGAAAAACGCGAAGCTAATTTTTTCTCTTTCTCAGCCTTTTCACACGAACCTCGCGACCTTCCCTCTCTCAAAACACTCTCTCACTCTCAAAAATCTCTCAAGCACCCTCCTCTCATCTTCCACTCTCAAATCTTCACAACCACTTCTCAATCTACCCTCTAATCCTCTCCTTTTCACTTCTCTACACAAAATCCCTACTTTCTTCTCTCCTTCCCACCATAATCTCCCCACAATTTCTGAAAATCGTCCAATTCTACCAAACCCTAGAATTTGGGGGTTTTTGATTTGAAGCAACACCATCCAAATTGAAGCTTGGAGGATCATTCTACATCATTAGGGAAGCTATTTACAAGTTCTAATCACCCTACATAACACTACTTCACTTCCATTTTGGTATAACACACTATTTCCTACTTCTCTTTGATTTTGCTTGAAATGTCTTGTTCTTGCTTAATTGTAGAGTTGTAGCTTATTTCACTAAGATATTTTTGTAGTTGTTGATTAAAGTTGTTGAGTTGTGTGGTAGTGTTGTTGTGATTGTTGAACTCAATTGGGAATTGGTGGTTGGTTATTGTTGTGTGGAGGGTGTTTGGAGTGTAAGGGTGTTCATATTTGTGTCCTTGTGTCAAACCCTTGCTTGTTGTTAGTTCTTATCAATTGAAAAAAAAAAAAAAAAAAAAAAAAAATGAGCAAGAGAACCCGAACCGATCCCGTCCCCCACATTAACTCCCGTGGCCTTAAGAAGCTAAGTGACCAAGCTAAAAGGCGATGGGACCGTCTTGATAGACCGGGGAGGGTGATACAAGAAACTAAGTTCGCAGATTACCCTACCCTTGAAGCATTAGGGTTGGCTAGCTCGGTTGAGTTTCTTCTCAACAAGGTTGGCCTCCGAGACTTTCTATGGAAGAGAGCCCGAACTTATGAGCGGTACACCCTCGAGTTTCTTTCGACACTCCAAAAACATGCTGAAACCGATGATGAATGTGAATACATCACTTTCTCCCTCAATGATAACCAATACAAAATGACTTTCCTTGAGATAGAGAGTGCTTTTGCTTGGGACTTCATGGCCGATGATGACTTTCTAGAGACGAGAACTATAATCCTACTTGTGTTTTGGTACAAGATCACCGGTGGTCGTCGGTGGCATAGCCACTTTGCAAGAGTAGCGCAATCCCCCACCCCGCCTTGCGCTATGTGCACCGTCTTTTGTCTATGACGGTCTTTTGTCTTTGGAGAGCCCACTAATTTACCGGAGTTTGACCTTAAATGTCTTTGGGCCATGACACCTCAAGGGGAGGGGTGTCCCGATTGGGTGAAAATTTGGGTGGATAGATGCTTAGCTCAGTCGGCTGAAGGGAAGACCTCGGGGAAGTTGAGTATGGGGGGCATGATTAGCCTTTTAGCCTCCCAGCTAGGTGTACAGGTGCCCGTGGATAAGAAGGGAAGCCCCATATTGACCCCTTTAGGGACAGCTAATACTCGATTATCCCGTCCTTCTAACTTGCTATGATACCATTGCCTTGAGGAGTATTACCATGCTTCATTTCAAAACCATAGGCGATGAGACGCGTTATGTGTGGCTCTTTGGGGCGAGAAATGTCCGATATATGGCTTTACCGCGGGAGCGGGTGGCCATTACCGAGCGACCACGCATGAGCAGCTCTTCCTTCCCCGGACGAGAGGTATGCCCGGGGGTGGCGGAGGAATTAGGTCGAGGGACCCTGAAGAGGTTCGGCCCGGTGCCTCGACCCAAGCCTCAACCGGTGCCTCGGCCACAACGGTTCCAATATCGGCGGTTTCAGCGAGTACCGGCGGCGAGTACCCGGCGGGAGCGGGGTTACCTCCCTCACGCCCGGTTTCGAGGCTCGGAGTAACCGAGCAACTTTACAGATATTAGGGGCGATTTGGGAGAGATGCGGGGATAGGATGTATGGGATGGAGGACCCGGATCTATTCAGTTGGTTCCATGGTTTCGGCCATGAACAACTTCTTTGTGTCCCGTTTTCCACACCAGGGACCGGAGAACCAAGACTCCTGGTACTCCGATCCCACATCCGAGATTGAGGCGGCGCGCATTATACGCCGTCAGGAGAGAGAGTCCCGTAGGGCAGCCCGTGGATTAGAGCGCGGGGGCCCCTCGGGCTCTTAGAGCTTTTCCCTTTTCCTTTCCCTCTTATTCGTGTTTGTCCTTTCCACATTGAGGACAATGTGCAAAGTAAGCGTGGGGGAGAGATTGATAAAATGTGGTTTTATTTTAGCCTGTTCTAGTTTGTTCTGTTTAATTTGTTTTGTAAATATGGTGGAAATTTGATGAAAATTTAAGTGACAATAAGAAAAAAAAAAAAAAAAAAAGAAGAATCCCGCTGAGTTGAAAACCCGCAAGGGCGGGCGACTCGGGCAAAATTGGGGGCTCGGATAGGTCGAAAACCCGAAAGGGCGGCCTATGCAAAAAAGAGCTAGTTGAGCGGGTGAGTTTTGTGAGCCGAAAAACAAAAAGAAGAGAGATGAAAAAAAAAAAAAAAAAAAAAAAAAAATGAGAAGCTAGGATGAAAACCCGGAAGGGCTCCTAGGCAAAATGAGAGAAAAAAAAAGAGAGAAAAGAAAATTTTTTGCTTTGATCCTCATTTGTCGGTGTCGGCGTCATAAGGTGGCGGCGTTGGAGTCGATGTTTTCGGGTTAGATTAGGTCCTTGTTTTGTATCTTTTGAGGGCGGGATGTGCATCTTTTTTTGGCTCGTTTCTCTTTTGTTGCTTGCGGTATGATTTGGTTGGAGCACGAGGCTAAGCTTGGGGGAATCACTTACCCTCGTGCCTTAGTTTCCTTGCATTTTGGGTAGGTTGGAATCGGGAGGTCATTGTTGATATTCGTTTCCCGAAACCTTTCGGGATTCGAGATTCATTTGTATAGAGGGATTCTTTTGGGGTAGATTTTGTCGGTTGGCTTTTGTGTCTTGTGGATGGCGATTCGGAGGTTGACGTGATATGGCGTATTTTGGTGCTTGGGTGTGTCGATTTCTCTTTTTCTTTTACTCGAGGTCGAGTAAGGTTTAAGTGTGGGGGAGTTTGATGTGTCTAAGTTATCCGCCAATCTTAGGCGGATTTCGGGTCGTTTTTGGTGTCGGTTCGAGCTTAGTTTCGGGATTTAGGAGAGTTTTGACGTTAGGAGGTGTTGTCGGAAGATGTTGTGTTTTGAGGAGTTTAGGGTGCGGTTTGTATGGTGGCGTAATCGAGGGCCGATCTTGGTCCTTCGATCACTTTTTGTGCCCCGGGGTCCCTATCCTTGGTTCCTTTATGGCGCATCTCCCAAGGCTCCGAGCTCTTTCCGAGTTCCGAGTTCCGAGCTCTTTCCGAGTTTCGAGTTCCGAGGTCCGTGGTTCAAGCTTCTTGGTTTGCTCGTTGTCCGAGGATCGTCTTCACTTTGGTTTGGCAGCTTCATGGCTTACTCAAAAGCCAAATTCTCTCGTCTTTCCTCTTTGTGTTTTGTGTTTTTGCCGTTTTAAGACAGAGGAAACGTCGCGACCCGCGATCAGTATCGCGAGTCGCGACCTGCCCATGGTCGCGAGTCGCGAGCTTTGTCGCGAGTCGCGAGCTTTGTCGCGAGTCGCGAGCTTTGTCGCGAGTGGCGACCCCTGTGTCGGCTGTTTCTTTTGTTTTCTTTTCCTCCCTTGGAGGGTTAGGTTAGAAGTTTTTTAGTTTTAGTTTTTTGGAAGAGCGACTAGAGAGGAGAGAGAAAGAGATTGTTTTCCAGGATTTCTCCCTTTCTTCTTTGGTAGATTTGTAATGAATCCTATGGCTTGTCTAGCTTAAACATCTTTCTTGGATTCGGTTGTTGAAGCTCTAATCTACTTGTGAGAAGTTCTTATCCTCTACTTTCTTAATGGTCATTGTGATGCTTCTTATGTTCAATTTCATGATGTTTGCATAATCTTTGCTAGGAACGTTACTAGTATTATTGTGTGATTCATCTAATGCTAATTTTAGGTGCATAATCGGATTGTTGTGTTCCTAACTCCATGTAGCATACTAGGTGTTTGATTATTTGCTGAACATTAATCTTTTGCACTTAGAGAAGTATTGCTTATTATTTGAATGTTATTGCTTTGATAACATTAGTAATCCTATCGTGTTCCTCGACCTTAATGCTACTTTGGTTTGGACTTGAGTGCGATTCATTTGAGTTAAGGCATAGTAAGGGAGGTTCAAACCACGCAGATCGTGTGTTTAGCCACGATTTAGGAGGAGAGAGGTCTAGACTTCTCGATAGGTGACCATAGGAAGTGTCGGAGGTTGATATTTCATGACCACAAACTAGGTTAGGGTGGATGCTAATCGAATCCAAGGCCTTTTTATATTATAGTCTCTTCATATTTCAATACTGTGTTTAGTTTAGCTTGCTTGCATTGTTCCAAATCCCCCCAATTCGGTTACTTTGGCCTTAGCACATACTAGGGTCTTTAATTCACTAATTTCCGAATAAGTTCCTTTGCTCCCTGTGGATACGATCCCTATTTCCATTATACTTGCTTAGTGTGTATGAGAGTAGGTTAATTATATTTGGTTAGGAGTACACGGCAAAAGCCTACCATAGTCCGCAATCGAATTTGATTATTAAGAATTCAGGATTTTTCAAACTCACAATGGCACTAAGTTTGTAAGTTCACCTTTAGAGGACTAGAGATTTCTAATTTTTTTTAAAGAAAAACATTTAACCTTTGCACATATATAGATAGTAGTTCAATATACTAATTCAACTTGTGCAACGCAAAAATTCCGATGCTAGTTGAATAGGTTTTGTTTTGCAAAGTTTATATCGTACACCGGGTTGTATTGTATATATTCAAGACTCATTTTTTTGCTCATTCCTCACTTTTTGCCCATTTAGAGTTCTACAAGTAATAAAATGAACAAAAAATATTCTTAGGTGTATGATACACTCTTGTGTATAATATAAACTGCACTAAACTTGACTAGTTTATCTGTTATGACAGATGTGAGAAAGAACAAATAATTAAATGCAATTGTTCACCAACGGATTATTGGCTAAGTCCACGGGCAGAGAGAGAAATGATTTATTGATGTGGAGGAAAATAGAAAATTACAGATGTGTTGTGAACTAACTTCGTCGAATAAACGAAATTAGGTTAAATAGTCATTTAACTCGGCTAAACTAATTCGGAATCGCCTAACGCGTGTGTACGAGCCCCGCGTCTACCGCGAGTCGCGGCGCTGGACGTGACTCACTGTCAGCTCTCGGCATTTGACCGCGAACTAAGACGCTCTGCCGCGAGTCGCCGTAATGTAGATAGCCCGATTCTAACCAATTCAAGGCATATTCTTACAAATCTCCACCTTGACTTGAATCCTCTCACAACGAGCCAGATAACCAGATAACAGACGCATTGAACACAATGCCCAGATTCTCCCTGAAACCAGATTTGCCCCGAAAGACAACCAGACCAGATTTGTCCCTTAAGGACACCAGATTATCCCCTAAGGTCCCCAGACTTGCCCCAAATAAAGGGAAATTAACAATCACGAACATTGAGCAAGTTCAAACAATGTTGAAACTTACTCTGCGGAACAGGTTTGGTGAACATATCAGTAGGATTATCCGCTGTACCTACCTTTTTCACCTTAACCCTTTTCTCAGTCCTCAGAAATTGATATCTCACATCAATGTGCTAAGTCCTCTCATGATGGACTTGATCCTTGCCTAAGCATATTGCACTCAAACTGTCACAATACACAATGGCCTGATCATGATGTAAACCAAGATCACTGACTAGCCCTTAACCATATTCCCTCTTTAGCAGCTGCTGTCAATGCCATGTACTCTGCTTCAGTAGTAGACAAAGTAACTATAGCTTGCAAAGTTGCCTTCCAACTAACAACAAAGCCACTAGTGTAAATACATAACCAGTCATAGACCTTCTACTGTCAACATCTCCAGCATAATCAGAATCAGAATAACCGGTAACTAAACACTGAGTATCATTCCCATAAATGAGACCAACATCAAACGTACCTCTAAGGTAACGAAAAATCCTCTTTACTGCCAGCCAACTTACTAGGATCAACCATGAACCTACTAACAACACTGACTGCATGTGCAAGATCCGGTCTAGTGCAAACCATAGCATACATCAAGCTCCCTACTGCACTAGCATAAGGAACCCGATTCATGTACTCCTTCTCCTCAGCAGACTTGGGTGCAAAAGTAACAGACAAATGATTATTGGAGGCACTTGGAGTATCTATAGGCTTAGCTGTTGACATGCCAATCCTTGACAAAATCTTCTGAATGCAACCTTTCTGTGACAAGAAAATTTCCTCTGATCTCTTTCCCTATAAATCTCCATCCCCAAAATATTTTTCACAGCACCCAAATCCTCAATCTCAAACTCAGCACTGAGAAGACCCTTCAACCTCTGAATATCAGACTTGGACTTTGCAGCTATGAGCATATCATCTACATACAGGACCAAATAAATCAATGATCCATCATCCAGCTTGTTGTGATACACACAACAATCATAAAAACTCCTGTTGTAGCCCAACTCAATCATATAGCTATCAAACCTTTTGTACCACTGCCTAGGAGACTGCTTTAGCCCATACAAGGACTTCTTCAGTCTGCAAACATAGTCTTCTTTTTCAAGAACTTGGAACCCATCTGGTTGAGTCATATAAATCTCTTCTTCCAACTCCCCATGTAGAAAAGCTGTTTTCACATTTAGTTTCTCAAGTTCAAGATCCTGATGTGCAACTATTGCTAGTAGCACCCTGATGGAAGCGTGTCTGACCACTGGTGAGAAAATCTCATTATACTCAACTCCTTGCTTCCCTTTGCGTGAACCCTCTTGCAACAACCCGAGCTTTATACTTGAACCCTCTCAGAAGGTGAGGTCCCTTCCTTCTTCTTGAAAACCGATTTGCAGGTGACAATCTTTCTCTCCTTAGGACGTTTGACTAGCTCCCAAGTCTGATTTTTATCCAGAGACTCCATTTCATCTCCCATTGCAGCGAGCCATTGAACAGACTCACTACCTGAAACAGCTCCTTTGTAGGTAGATGGCTCATGAGTATCCACCTCTTCAGCAACCTGCAGTGCATAAGCAATCATATCCACAAAATCATACCTTCTAGGAGGTCCCACACCAACTCTTCTAGCTCTATCAAGTGCTATGCTAGGTCGATGTGCTTCAGATGAGGCTGATTGATGACTAGAAGATTCAGATTCAGTAGCACCATGTTGATCTTCTTCACCTTGGTGCTGTGATTCACTCTCATCATGTGCAGCTCCACCTGGTTATCAACATCACTACTAACATGCACCACCATGGACTTCACAGTGGAGTTAAGCATAGAATTTTCATCAAATATTACACTTCTACTAAGTATAACTCGACTCTCAGAAGGTGACCAGATTCTATAGCCCTTAACTCCACTCCCAAAACCCACAAACACACCCTTCTTAGCTCTAGGTTCTAATTTACCCTCACTTACATGATAATAAAAAGTAGAACAAAAAACTCTCAACAAATAATAATCTGTACGCTTACCAGACCACACCTCATAAGGTGTTTTACAATCAATACCAGTATGAGGTCCACGGTTGATCAGATAGCAAGCTGTACTTACAGCTTCTGCCCAAAAATCTTCTAGCTAACCTAGCATTAGAGAGCATGCACCTCGCTTTCTCCAACAATGTGTGATTCATTCGTTCTGCTACCCCGTTCTGTTGTGGAGTATCCCTAACAGTATGATGGCGAGCAATCCCTTCATTCTTGCAGAACTCATTAAACTCAGACCAACAGAATTCGAGACCATTATCAGTTCGCAACCTTTTGATCTTCCTTTCAACTTGATTTTCCACCAAAGCCTTCCACTGCTTGAAATTCTTGAAAGCCTCACTTTTATGCTTCATCATAATTACCCAAGTCATCCTTGAATAATCATCGATCATCGACACAACATACCTATGACCTCCAATAGATTCAACTCTGGAAGGACCCCAACAATCAGATTGGATATAATCAAGTGTGCCCTTTGTTGTATGCACAACCTTTGGAAACTTAATGCGATGAAGCTTCCCAAACACATAATGCTCGCAGAACTCTAGATCCTGCACCTTGTGCCCACATAGAAGATCCCTTTTTGACAGAATTTGTATCCCCCTTTCACCCATATGTCCAAGCCTCATATGCCACAACTTGGCCATATCCTCCTTGTGAACCTCAGATGATGCAACAGCAGCGGAGCCTGTCAAAGTAGAACCTTGAAGAAAATACAAGGTACCATTTTTAATACCTTTCAAAACCACCTTCGAACCCTTGCAGACACTCATAACTCCACCTTCACCTTGAAAACTGAAACCCTCACTGTCAAGAAGACTCAAAGATATCAGATTCTTTGTCATCAGCGGAATATGCCTAACTTCGGTCAAGGTGCAGAATGTACCATCATGAGTCCTCAACCTGATGGAGCCTATTCCAACTACTTTGCAAGCAACATCGTTAGCCATAGAAACATGACCCCTATCTACCTACTCATAAGTCAAAAACCACTCCCTGCATGGACTAATATGATACGATGCCCCAGAGTCAAGAACCCACACATCCCTGTAATGTGACTGGTTATTAGCAACTAGGGTCAGATCTTCCTCAGAGTTACCATCAGTTTCTGCCAGAGCAGCAGAACCTTCATTCTTTTCCTTGCTGCTTCTTTTTCTTAGGACATTCATTTTTCCAATGCCCTTTAGACATCATTAGTTTTAGGACCCTTAGAATTCGAATTTTTATGGTTCAATTTCTTTTTACCAGATTTTCCTTGTCCCTTACCCCCAGTAACAACTAATCCCGATGTCTGATTTTCTGTACTAGAACCAGAAGCCTGATGACAAACTTCTCTAGTATGAAGAGCAGATCTTACTTCTTCTAATGACAGACTATCTTTCCCAACAATAAAAGAATCCACAAAATTGTCATACGATAAAGGCAAAGATACTAACATAATTAAAGCAACATCCTCATCATCTACTTTAACATCAATATTACGAAGATCTAGTAAGATAGTATTCAATTTATCTAGATGGTCCCTCAGAGACATACCTTCCTGCATACGCAGGCTGAACAGACGTTGCTTCAAAAGCAACTTGTTGGTTAGAGATTTCGTCATGTATAGACTCTCTAACTTCAACCACAGACCGGCGGTGGTTTCCTGCTCCACGACCTTAGTAATTATGTCGTCAGCCAGACACAACATAATGGTTGAATGTGCCTTCTTCACCAGAACGGCCATCTCAGCGGTATCTGAATCCGATGACTTCTTTGCCAACGGTTCCCACAACCCCTGTTGCTTCAGTAAAGCCCGCATCTTGATTTTCCACAGACTGAAACTGTTTCTCCCAGTGAATTTATCGATTTTCACATTCATCTCAGACATCTTTCTCACCCGGATCGAACACAAAGCTCTTGATACCAATTTGTTATGACAGATGTGAGAAAGAACAAATAATTGAATGCAAAACAAAGAGAAATCACACACAGATTTAACGTGGTTCACCAACAGATTGTTGGCTACGTCCACGGGCAGAGAGAGAACTGATTTATTGATGTGGAGGAAAACAGAAAATTACAGATGTGTTGTGAACTAACTTCGTCAAATAAACGAAATTAGGTTAAATAGGCATTTAACTCGGCTAATCTAATTCGGAATCGCCTAACGCGTGTGTACGAACCCCGCGTCTACCGAGAGTCGCGGCGCCAGGCGCGAGTCGCGGGGCTGGACGCGACTCGCAGTCAGCTCTCGGCATTTGACCACGAGCTGAGACGCTCAGTCGCGAGTCGTCGTTTTGTAGATAGCCCGATTCTAACTAATTCAAGGCATTTTCTTACATTATCTTTTACACACCTAGTTACGTGGTATAAGAAATTCTCTAAAAAATTCGATGATTTAATTCCACCTTAAAATTATATGGCGCATAATTTATCAAAAAAACATTGATTCTCACCCTCTAAAATTTGCAAAAGAGGCAGAAATTTTGGATCTCAAATTCCAAAGAGGATAAAGACACAAGTAGATGGCTTCTGTGTCAAGCCCAAGGGAATGTGACGTAGCTACTTAGTTTTTGACCAACCAATTACTTTGCTACAAGTATTTGTTCTTGTGCTTGAGATAGAAATTTCTATGTTGTCTAATTGTCTTGTGTGCCCTTTAGATAGGCAAGATTGGCCAGATTCTATAATATGTGAATTCTGCATTACGTTTTTTCATATTCGATGGACAGTAATAAATTTCAAGTCTTAATCTGCTTTTGTTTTCTGGTTTGCAACGGCTAACTGTTAAGGCAGGCAAGAATATGAGAATACTCTCTCGATGATGCATTCTAGTACTCTTCAAGATAGTGAAACAAGCTAATGTTGAATGTTGCATACGCTACAAAAGTCAAACCGGCCAATTAAAAATTACAGATAAAGCTAAAAAAGGAGTATTTTTTTGAAACATAAAATAGGGCGACCACAATTAAAAGAATAGGCGACCATAATTTAAAAACGATTAGGGAAGTTGAATTTCTAATCGATTTAAATTACGTCTTGATTTCATTCCAAAAACCAATCAATTTAAATTACTTCTGAAGGTAGATGATGTAATAAAATAGAATAAGTACTTAGAGCCTAGAGGCATTAGAACTAGCTAGAGTATGTAGTCATGTGATGTTCCAAACTACTACCTCCATTCCAAAATAGATGACACATTTTGACTTTTGAGCAATTCATACACTCTCCTTTGACAGTGTTTTGTGATTTGTACGTACGGAAAAATATAGTCATGTAGGATCTTATTAGATTCGTTGATATATATACTTTCACAATATCAATTTTTTTTTATAATTTTTACATTTTGGGAAGTAGATATATTAATAGTTACAGTTATGCGTTGGCAAGCGTGTCCGGAGAAGTGTGTCAAGTATTTTGAAATAAAGGAAGTATTACACAGCGTGCCTATATATATCTTAGACTCAAATGGGCAATCATTGGTATAAGTGCAAATTTTTTTAAAGCATCCCATGAAGTTTAAAATTAAAAGTAGCTAAAAATGAAACCATATTGGTAAGTATTATTTTTTGACCCGTTCAAAGTACGAGTGCATGATGTGTAGGATTAATTATTTAATGTCAATAGTTTGTGTTTTCTTTTATCATATTAATGCAGGTGTGTAAGAATTATGTTAACACATTTTCTATGGTTATGAAAATGGCAGTCGCCAATTAGTTTTCTGAATAAACTAATAAACCAGAAAGAAAGAGATTCAGGTTCAGGGTGAATTTTCTTACTTAATTCTATGAGATATTGTACTTAAGAATATAAATGCACTTAATCAATTTGATTGCGCGCATAAAAAGACAAATATGTCAAATGCCCTTTTTTAACACATAAGATCTAATTTTCAGTGACCACTTAATTAAATCACAAGATTAATAGGTACCTAAATTCAATTGTCCAGTGCATCTTATCAGACATGATTTAATTAATTTTTCTATATTCTTCTTATTCCCTTTTACATTACTATTTGACTTTATGCATATGTATGCTTTTGCAATTGCATGATCACAAACATATTTTGCTAATTAACTCAGACCTGTTGGCGCCTAAGTCTTGCTATACTTATGTCGGAGGAATCAATCTTTAAGCCTTGAAAAGGAAGTTCGAATATGAAAATACAATTCCGCAGAATCTTGTTGAATGTCTGAAAGTGTTTGAATAAATATGAGTAAGAAAGAGAGTTTTTTTTTTTTTGTAGAGTATTTAGTCTTGGAAATATGTGCTAAAGTTGTTGGGAAAAATTAGAGAAAACAAGTAATCTTAGGCGAGCATTGAACTTGGGCTGTTGAGCTTGCAACAAGAAAAAGAAGCATTGCACCGCGCGTTTGTTGCTTCAGTCCTTTCAACTTCTGCCCATGCTTGCATGCCGAAGAGAGAAATAAAAAGAGAGGCAGAAGAGGAAGTTTGAGGAAAATGGGTAAATAAAAGGAACATGTGTATGCATGTCAAGTAAAGTCAACTAACAGAAAAATGAGTCAAAGTACCAAATTCTGTTAGAAGTAGTAACTCACAATTAAAAAAAAGTTTCTCACAACAAATATTTTATAATTAAGTTAGTTTTTCTTAAAAAATTTTAATGAGGTTGTTTCTCACAGAAAACTCAAATTAAAAAATATAAAATGATCTAATTTTATAATATTATCATATGAAAACATTATCAAACATTAACATAAAATTTCCACAATAAAAAATATTCACATATAATAAAGGGGCCTAACGTCTCCCAATGAAAACACATGTATTACAATAAGTCAATAACTATCAATATAAAAAGTATTATTTAGAGAGTGAGGGATAGCCTAGTGGTTAGAGCTTCCCTCCCGGTTCCAGGAAGTCCTGGGATCGATTCTCACCCTTGGCAAGTTAGGATCCCCTTTGTTCCCCCAACTTGTCAAGGTTTCTCCTTACCTTATTAAAAAAAAATATATATATAAAAAGTATTATTTAGGTATCCTAATTAAATTTATGGACGCCTTAGACAGTCGTTTATCTTACACATGCATGCTCAACGCCGTCCCTATACTAAATGAAATGACATGGGGGCACATACAAGCTTTTGTGGCCAGTGGTGGTGATATACGCTTCTAGGACAACCGTTAAACACGTCACAACTATTGTGAGATCTACTTGATACAATAATTCTGTTTGTTGTTTTGTTCTTTGATTTTAACAGCCTCATTTCTCATAAATTCAAAAGAAGCTTGAGTGCGCAAGGATTGGCAAGAAGTTCTCAACTCTTAATAGCCGATAGAGGTACATATTCTTAAGTATCTAACTCTAATAATCACTATTTTTAAAATCAAATCTCTCTTTATTGTATTGCTTTTCATTGTTTTCTTAATCACTATTAATGGATCTGCTATGCCTTTATGATGATGCAGATCTCTTGTGATCCATCACCTTTTATTAATTTGTATACCTTTTGCTAATTAAGATCTATTTGTTGCATTCATGTGTAAATAGATAATTTGTACAATGAGTTTAAATTCCTTTTAATATGATTCTTAATATACGGTGATCACCTTTAAAAGATCTTATGTCCTACTTAACCAACTTTTAGGCTTTTAGCATATCTGTGTATTTTAGGTAGTTTATTTATCTTGTTTTGGTTGCTTTATAGGTTTAGTATAGGTTGCAATATCCGTACTTTTACCTCTCTTTCCAACTCTTTGGTTCATGATCAGTAGGAACTTTTAAATTTACAAATTTGATCTTATAATCCTCACAAATATAAATATGAGAAAAACATTACAATATGATATTTTTTAAACTTATAATTTCATTGTATATTTTAAAAATATGAATATATAAAATTATTGTTATAATTTAAATAGAAGTACATGCTCTAAAAAAACGGTTTTTTCACCATATACCCCTGACTAATTTTTTTTGCACCGTATACCCTCGCAACTTTCCAAATTCACCATATACCCCCCACGTTTCAAAAAATACATCAACATGCCCTTATGACTAACGGAAATCTAACACCGTTAGTCATTATGCCCTAATCCCCCTCTAACCCTAATTAACTAACCTAAACTAAACCTAACTCTAATCTAATACCCTAACCCTAACCCTAGCCCTAGCCACCCACCCACCACTCCCCCCCCACCCCACCCCCCCCACCCCCCCCCCTTTCCCCCACCACCATCCACCCACCATCCCTCCCCCCCTCCCCTCCCCCCCCCCCCCCCGCCCCTCCCCTACAAAACTCCCTCCCCTCCCCTGACCCAGCTCTCCCCTCCCCCTCCCCTGCAGTCGCCCAACCCCTCTCCCCTCCCCTTCCCCCGCAACCGCCGGCAACCCCCTCCCTCCCTTTCCCGCAACCCTTCCCCCTCTCCCTTTTCCCGAACCGCAGAACCCCTCCCCCTCCCCGAAATGAAAAAAAAAAATTTGAAAACTCCTAGAATTCGAAAAATATGAAACGCCCGTAACCAAGCGAGGATTGCGCGACATTGCGGGGAAAGGGGGGGCTGCGCGACGACGGGGAAGGGGAGGGGGCTGCGCGATGACGCGGGAAGGGGAGGGGGGCTGCGACGACGGGGGAAGGGGAGGGGGCTGCACGACGATGGAGGAAGGGGGAGGGGGGTTGTGCGACGACGGGGGAAGGAAGAGGGGGTCGGGGAGGGCTGCGCGACGATGGGGGAAGGGGAGGGGAGTTGTGCGACGACGGGGGAAGGAAGGGGGGGGTGCATGGGAGAGGCTGCGATGGTTGTGGGGGCCGGTGGGGCTGCGGTGGTTGTTGGGGGCCGGTAGGCCGGGGTTGGGTTAGGTGGGGGGCGGTGGGGTTGGGTTAGAGAGAGAGTTAGGGTTTAATTAGGGTTAGGGTGGGAGAGGGGTGTTTAGGGTTAGGGTTAGTATTAGGGTATTAGATTAGGGTTAGATTTAGGTTTGTTAATTAGGGTTAGAGGGGGGTTTAGGGCTTAATGACTAACGGAGTTTAACGCCGTTAGTCATTAAGGGTAAGTCGATGTATTTTTTGAAACGCGGGGATATATGGTGAATTTGGAAAGTTGCGAGGGTATACGGTGCAAAATAAAATTAGTCAGGGGTATATGGTGAAAAAACCGTTAAAAAAATAATAATAATGGGAACAACTATACATTAGTGAACATGATAAAGTGCGTAAATGCATGTTTCAACAGTTTTAGAGCACAGGAAGTATAAAATAGTAGATGATGAAATTTGGCAAACATGAAATAGAGGTGTTTAATTGCGAATTTATGGGATAGCTTCAAATGAGTTAGAAATAATTTTAATTGTACCATGTGCATGATATACTTGAATGACAATAAATTCATTGTCACAAAATTCTACTTGGGCTTAGAGCTGAGGATCCCTTTTTGGGTTGATTAAGAAAAACAAGTAGCTACGACGGAAGATTTGAATTTGAATATGGCTATCTTAGAGTGAATGCATTTGTTGATATAGATAATATTATGTTCTTATAATCTTAGTAGTAAGCTACTTATATTACATAAATAGTAACAAACTTGGTACAGGAAACTCCTTATACTGCTACCACTTGGTACAACGTAACTTATGTACCAGGGTGCTTCGATCTTCAGCTAGCTAGCTAGTTAGAATACATAAAACATAGTTATTACTTCCTCCGTTTCATTTTACTTGCTACACTTCTCAATTCACTGACTTCCTGAGAATTTTTGGAGAAGAGAGAGGTAGAGTAAAAAGAAAACAGACCCATGTGAGAGGAGAGAGATAGAGAGAGTTTATTGCCCAAAAAGGAAGTGTAGCAAGTAATGTGAAACTTCCCACAATGAAAAGTGTAGCGAGTATTATGAAACGGAGGAAGTACATACATATTACGTGGTTTCACCAAGCCTTTCCAAAAGAGGGTTTCTTGGCATAGTGTTCACAAACCATCACTCCACCAAATAATCTAGCTGCTTGCGCACTATCGATATTCCTCTCCATAGGAGAATAATAAGCATGGATTGGTGCCCGAGTTTGAGGATTTTGAGCTGGAGGTTTCGGTTTTCGCCCTCGTTGCTCATCATATTGCTCCCACAACATCATGGCTTCCCTGACAATTTGAGGAGGAGGAGGAGGAGTAGGAGGCGCCATGACTGTTTTCCTAGCACTTGAATATTAGAGAAGATTTGTTAGCTGAAATTGTGTTGCTGGATGATAGGTAGGCTACCATGTATGGACTTTATATCGGCCACTTAGATTCTTTTCAATAATGTGACTATGTGAGTATATATTCCATGTAGATAACAAATTCTTTTTTTCAATGGATTAGCATGCAAGTATATAGTTAATTTCAATTATTGTACTCTTCTGTCATGGTACATAAACTCTTTTTGGCCTTTCATTAGGAATATTCTTACAAATTAAATTTACTTTGCTTTCATTTTGCTTGTTAATGACTCTTAACTATTTGTATATGATCAAGCTAAGCTCTCTTGTTGACCCCACAAATGTGAAATGAAAAGAACTTGACAAGCAAGGGAATATTGAGATCACAAGTGGGAGGGAAGAGTTGAGGACAAGCTTGATAAATATTGACAAATAACTTTTGAAATGCCCCTTTTAGAAAAATATCCGACCTATAATTGCAACATACGTGGAAAGAAAAATTATTGAGGGAATAAAAAGGAAAGTAGTATGTATATATCTTTCCAAGATACTCCCCTTATCTACATTTTCATTTGATTTTTCTCCATTTTTTTAAGACAAAGAGAATTCTCTTGTTAGGAAGGGGGGAAATTGGAGATCTTTTTTTGCAAGGGGTGAGAATCTATCCCCTATCACAGGGATGGAAAAGGGTCTTACAACCACTAGGTCAACCTTAATCTTCATTTGATTTTTCTCCGTGGTGACATGCATGATCATATGATGTCCTCTTGAGTACAAAAGTCCCATGGGTATAACAATAATTTGTGGGAAATGAAAGCTTTTCCTTCATTTTCTCTTTTTCTTGTTTTCATCTTACTAATTCCGAGTATAATATTATGACCTCACCTTATTTGAGACCACAATTTGGAGAAATTATGTGCTAGATCTCAGGGATGCCCTATATATTTGATGTACCATAATTATGACAAATTTTACATCTAAAAAAGATGATATACATAAAATTATTAATATTTAGTCTATATTTATGTTGTTTTTTCCACTAGTGATAATCTAATTTCTTAACATCATCACCTGATTCACCTCGGGCGTCCGCTTCTCTGCCACAATTGCCACCATGACAATCACTTTCCTAGCTCATATCCTTTCGGCCACCATCACCACTACCAATATACGCTCATTTGTCTCTTCTACTTTGTGGCAACTAGTTACTAGAAGTGATCATGGGCCAGACCAAGCCGGGGTTTGGCCAAAAAAAGTGGCCCATTTCAGGTCAAAGCCTCGGGGGCGAAATTTCTGTGCCATAACCAACTAATTCGGGTCAGGCCAGTGGGTTTCGGGCCGTTTTGGGCGAGCCAAGGAGCTTTCGGGACGGCCAAAATTTAACCTAATTTTCCATATCTAAGTTGCTCGTGGTCCTTTTTTTGCTCAAAAAATCGGGTCGGTCCGGGCCCAACCCATGGGGGCGAAAAATCGTGCCTAGGTACCACCCATTTTCGGGCGGGCCTATAGTGATCACCTCTACTAGTTACTACTACCATAAACTCCATTTATTTCTTATTGCCACCATACCCTAAACAATCACCTCGTTATTTCCCCTCAACCCTTCTCAATGCCGCCACATAACACATTACTTGGGAGTATATATTTCATATCATGTGAAATTAATCATTGAACTTTTGAGATGATTCGAATTATATATAGTAACATATAGCACTAAGTAAAGATAGATATTCTCTGTAATCCTCAAATCAGCTTAACTAATACAGTAATACTGCATAAGATATGAAGTAGTATAATACAGATGCTGAAGTTGTTTGGATTGGGCAGATTGGTGATATTAGAATCTGGAGGTCCTAGTAGTTTTGCTTTGCTGGTAAGTTGATAGGAGTATAACATACGGTAGTATAACTTTTTATATACTGAGAAATTTGTTAGAGATGGACAATATATTCTCCACATATTGATAGTTAGTTAAAATAAGTTCGATATACATATCGACTACCACTAAACCTTAATTCATTGGACTGCTTTAATATACACCTTATTAAGTTATACGAAGTATATTTTACACAAAAGTATTGCCCATATAATTATCCAAGTAGTAGTTTGGCAGAGAAAGCATTATCCTCTAGGAACTTTTTGGAAGGCATGAATCTAGCTAGCCATTCTTTCAACCGAATCCCAAAGTGTTGAAACAATTTATAATTTGTTGAAGTATGAAGTATAACTCACAACACATGTGAATGTCCCACATTGATAAAAGAAGAGAGATGAGTCCACTTCATAATACAAACTCGACCCAAAATCAAAACCATTTGACATTTGACACGAACCCTCAATGAAGAACGTTGATTTGGAACAACTAAACAACACTTTATATGGCTGATGAACTGATTTGAAATTGGCTCAATCCGAATATAACTTGAATAGAAGTTTATCTAACTTAATAGTGATCCATTTTGGACTTTCCCTTAAATTACCTGAATTGACTTGAACTCATAGAACAAGCATGTTGGTGAATCAACCCCAACATAACCCGACCAGAGATAATTCGACCCAAACCCGACTTGCACATCTAAATTGACAGCTGTATGTGGATGATGGCACAAAATCTAATGACATGGGCATCTAGGCTGCAATATGAAGATCAGGATGATTTATGTCGATTATCTCTTAATAAACTGACACACAAATAGTACACAAATTGTAGGATTGTATATTTTGATTTTATATGAAAGTTGTTTATCATGTAGTATAAATTTGAAGCTCATATTACATATACTTAGGTCATATAATGATAATATAAATAACTAACTTCTATAAAGTTTAATCTTTTTGGTTTATTTATTTTTGTTCTTTTATTGGTAATAGATAGACTAATAAGGGTGCGCATTCACCTACCTTGTTAACTAGAGTATCCAAAAGTATGATATGGCTTTCCTATCAAAAAAAAAAAAAAAAAAGTATGGCTTTAGCGTGCATTGTATTTAAAATTAGGATGTTACTCCGTAGTCTGTTCATGCACCATTGTAATTTCGGATACTTTAGATTAGTACATAACATAAATGCCTCAACTAAGAAAAATATGGCCAATATTATACAGTTAAAAATTTAAGCACAATAAGCGCAAAATCAACATGCCTTGATTAGAAGAGAAAGTCATTTCACTTGCACTCAATTGTTATAAATAAACATAAGTACATAACTAAGCAACCTCTTAATTGGTTAGGTTGCTCACATGCCAACAAAGTTACAATACAAGATAACATACATTGAACAAACATTCTTACTAAGCCTTTCTAGTTAGCATTGGCTTAGCCTTCCTAGCACGGTGTTCACATAACATGAATCCACCGTACTTTTGAGCCGCCTGAAACGCGTCGATGGTTGTCTCTCTTGGAGGAAATACCTGGTAGTTTAGGTAACTATGGCGTTGAAAAACGGTCTTTGGCCTCTGCCCTAATCGTTCTTCAAGTTGATCCAACAGCATGAAGGCCTCACTGCCTATATTTCGAAGGTTGGTAGGAGGTGCCATGATCTCAATTTTTGTTTGTATATGGTAGATTCAAGTCTTGTATGTTGGATAGCTTTGATCGCATGGATATATATATAGAGAAGATGATTATTCCATGTTAATAATATATATTTTTGTTAGAATCTTAAGTTAAAAGTTTCTTTAGGCAACTAGTTAGTTAATTAGTTTATGAAAGCATGTACTTTTTAGGTTCACCCCACGTTGGCACGTTTTATTCTCTTCCATATATCTACATTATATATCGGTTTTTATTGTTGTCCTAGGTAGTTTGGTATTATACTCTAGGCTTTGGCGATTATTTACACAAAGTTAGCGTTATGACCACGGAGCCCGGAGGCACGGATTGGTATATATGATATGTCCTAAGTTGTTGCATGTTATGTTGTTCTATATCTCTACTAGCTTTGAACCCGTGCAATAATGCACGGGAGGTTTTATGCAAATATGATTTTTTAGGGGACACTTGCATCAATATTGAAGTAATCTCCATTACACCTAAAATTTCATAATATCCTATTATTTGTTATATTCTTCTCATAAAAAAAAAATCTCGAAGGATAGGAGTTAGCTCAAGTGGATAGAGCACTCCCCCCTTGGCCCCTGAGGCCAGGGGTTCGATCCTTACCCCCAGCATTATGTTGGGGTGTTTCCTTAGCATGCTATGCATGCCTTACCAACCAATGTGTTGGTGTTTCCTACATGCTAGTAGCCTTGTAAGGGTTAGCCCTTGGGCTGACTTAATTTCCTAATAAAAAAAATCTCTATCAACCACGCACTGGTGCAAGTGCCTACATGATTAACGTGGATTTCTAATATACGCAGTGGTGGGGAGATGATGCAAGTAATCTCAAAGTTTTGGTAGTATAATCATAAAGGAGGAACTTTTCGGGAGCATATGGAGTTCCTCAAGATTTCGAGCTCATAGAGTGCGCCACTTAGGATTGCCATGTCATTAAATTGTATTTTTATTTTTTACAAAAATAGAGTTCTATATAGATTTAAATACATATAAGGAGCTTTGGATAAGCGAAAATTAGAGTTTGGATTTCAATCAACAACTTAAATTATTATATCATGAAAATTGTGTATAACTTTTGCTACGTAATTCGGAATATTATAATTTTTGTACCATTGGAGAGTGCTCGGAATATGCTTCAAAATAAGATCCATATACAATATAGTTCTACAACTTATCAAATAGAGAGCGCCACGTAGGATTGTCATGTCATTAATTTTTATTTTAAATATTTTAAAAAATAGAGTTCTACACATATTTAAATACATAAAAGGTTTGAACAGGGAGAAATTAGAGTTTGGTTTTGAATAAAAACCTAAATTATTATATTATGTAAATTGAAATTAACTTTTGCTATCTAATTGAAAACATTATAATTTTAGAATGCTTGAAATATGCTTCAAAATGAGAACCATTTACAATATAGTTTAACAACTCATGAAAATATATTTAATTAGATGAATGGTAAGACATTTTTTTAGTTTTTCTTTTAGATAAATATAATAATAAGTAAGCTATAAGTATAGTGTACGATATGTGATTATAGTATGTTATAATAGGTCCAATTTACAGGATTAAACATATTATATCTTTCAAAACTTCAGCCTTACTCAACTGAACCAAAACAATTCAGTATTGCAACAAAATATACTAAGGAAACTTTGTTATTACAAAAAAAAAACTAAATTTTATAGTGATAAAGTTACATATATATTAGAGTTTTGGATGATGAAAAAATTAGACTTTGATTTTAAAAGACAACCTTAGAATATTTTGAAAAGCTCCACCTAAGCATGCCATGTCATTCTTTTTAATTTTTAATTTAAAAAAAATTGTGATCAAAATAGTTATAAATACTTATGAGGTGTTTTGGATAAGTGAAGATTTTACAGTCTGATTTTAAATAAGCAACCTAAATTATTATACTATGTACTCCCTCCGTTTCATTTTAATTTAATCACTTCACTTTGGAGAGAACCAAGGAGAAAGTGCAAAAGTATGAGAGGAAACTGAAAAGGTGGAGAGAGAAATTGAAAAGTGAGAGAGAGAAATTAAAAGTGGATTAAAATATTAAAAAGTGGATGACATGGGTGGAAAAAGAGGAGAAAGTAGATGTGACATGTTACCAAAAATAGAAAAAGCAACAGTGTGTAGATTAAAAAGAAACGGACTAAAAAGGAAAGTGTGTAGATTAAAAAGAAACGGAGGGAGTATTGAATATAGCTTTTGCTACAAATTCACAATATTATAATTTCTTTACCATTAGAGAGTGCTCGAAATATGCTTTGAAATTAAGTTCCATATACAATATAGTTTTACAAGTAATGAAATTTACTTATTTAGATGAACAATAACATATTTTTTATATATATTTTTTATTTTAAATACATATAAAAAACTATAAAAATAGCAAATTATATGTGAAAATAGCAATTATATCCTTTAAAATCATACTTTTAAAAATTGAATTATATAAATATAAAAAATGCATATCTATAATTTTGAACCTATAGCATACCACGGGGGCATTACATGAAAAATCAAATGAAAGTTTGTCAACGACATTGCAGAAGTATTATGCAATTGACTAATTATTTTATTCCTAGAATATTTATTGTATACATAATTATTTATGTTTGTCTTTTCTATATATCTATATGTCTGATCTTATTCTTTTCTCCATGAACTTAATTCTACTAAAACCCAATTGGAAAAACAAGGTTCGAGTTTTTAGACTATTTGAGGTCACGGATCATAAAAAAGGGGAAAGTTTGATAAGTCTTGATATGGTCATGATTGATGAAGAAGTATTTTTTTTTCTCTTATATAGTATTTTCGATTATTAGTAGAGTAAACTTTTATTTTTAATTAATTTTATTCATGATACCATCATTATGATCTTTTTTTGGCTTTCCCTTCTTCCATTAATTCTATATGCGTTAGTGTTTATGTGCTATATTAAAACTTGAAGTTGTGGCTGGCACTCAAATTTTACTCTATAATTTCTGTCCTGCATCTATCAAATTATTACCCTTTACTTTCTTAAAGTATCATTCGACATTCTTCATGTTAAAACTGTGTTAGCTATTGTTAGTCATACCAATTATTGGGATACCATTTAATAGTAGACCTAGCTACAATATTCAATTTAATATTAAAAAATATAAAATTTATATATCGTAATAACAAATCTATAAATTAGAGTATAATGACAAATACTTTCTCCGTTTTTTTTTTTCTTCTATAGCAACAATGGTTTTGGACATGGTCTTTAAGGAAATGAAAAAAATGGGTAGTTTAGCATAGAATTACCCTTTTAATTAACTAGAGGAAGGGATAAGTAATTCCTTAATAAAGTAAATGCAACTTCATGAGACAATTTGAGTAATTAATGATGGTTTTATTAAGGATTTTTTGTCCCAATTCCGATTTTTTAATGTCACGTTATATCACTTGACCTTTTCAAACTCTTTTTTAATTTTCCCCACCGTAATTTCCCCATTTCCATGTGTGCGCGTGCTCTCTCTCTCATATCTATGTGACACTTTGTACCACCAATCCACCATTAAATTCCTCTTCCACTTAAACTAAAATTGAAACAATCACCCTCCTCAATTTCCATAAGGGTAATTTTGTTTTTCCCACAATTTTAAACTGAAAAAACAAAAGTCAACGCCGGAAACCGGCATAAGGTAGTTGTCAACAACAAAATTGTAAAGTAACGTAGTTTAGGACAACAATTTTTTTATAAGGTAGTTTCTCGCAAAAACTTGAACGCTAAAGGTAGTTTGGGACAAAAAATCATTTTATTAACATTAAATAAAGACAATATTGTCAACTATAGTTGTTTTTTTTTTTATACCACAAGTGGAGTAGTCCCAATAGATGAAACTACCCAAAGTGGTAATTGTTGCAATAGAATTAGAACGGAGGAAGTATGTAAATGCAATAGTCTTAGCTTGAAAAATCTCATTTCACAACAACACAAAGTCAACAATGTTAACCAAAAATTTGCAAAAAAATAAAATAAAAAATAACCCGTGCAACGCACGGGCTTCAAAACTAGTCATAACATAAAGCCAAATAATTTCTATACTAACTACAAGCTGATGTAATTAATCTCATAATTTTGATATTATAATCCATTCAATATCTACATTATTCAATAGATGTACCTAACTTAAGGAAATTCCTAATTGATTTAAACATCTTAGTGGTCGTTCCGTTTACATGGGAAGTCAAAATTCCCATGAAATTGCAATTCATAGGATATAAATTACTAAGTCAAATTCATGGGAAATTGGTTGAATTGTTTGGTTGACAATGTGGGAATTCAATTCCCATGGGAATTTCTACTTACCTAGAGGGACATAGGTAAGTAACTTCCTCCATTTTGTGGGAACTCAAAATTCCTAGGAATTTCTAATTCCTTCATTTTGCTATTTTGTTGTCAACCAGTTAACTCACCAAATTTTTAATTCCTAGGAATTTCTAAATCCCATGTTTTCTCATATTAACCAAACAACCACTTAGAGTACTAATTGCAATCTTTAAACATAAGCCCTTATATAAAGTCATTTATAGTGATCTAAAAATTGCTAATCATATAATAACAATGCTCAGGAATCTATTCAGCATATGTTCTTTCAATGCACTTATGCTGCTGAGGTCTGGAGAGGCTGGCTTAGTAGATTGGGTATAAGTCAACAGGTGCATCATTGTGATGAAGAATGTAGAAGGGCTCAAATTAAACCTCACATCGAAGTATTAAATCTAGAGTTTATGTTATGTTGTTCACTGAAGCCATTTACTCTATTTGGCTGCAGAGAAATAACAAAGTGTTTGCTGATTCTTGTATCACTCCTCAAGGGTTAATTAAGGACGTTGTGTTTTGGGTAGCTTGTAATTGCAAAGATAATGAAAGAACTTTGCTGATTACTTAGGTTTGTTTTGTTGAGGTAGTTTTGGTGTCTTTGTTTGATTTGGTGTAGTTTGGTGGTTTGTAGTCTTTGTTTGTATCCTAACCTATTTGTTTTGGTTATCAATAATAATTTTGAATTGCCAAATAAAAAAATTGCTAATCATATAATAAGAGTGCATCACCCAGTTTTTGTAAAATCCTTTTAGAAAAACAACTATTTTGCAAACAATGATTTTATTAGAGCTTATATTATCAATTATCTTATCTGAACTTATCTTATTAGAACTTATCTTATCTAATCCGAATTTATCTTATATTATCAAAACTTATTAAACTTGAACTGAACTGAATTGAATTGAACTGAATTAAATTATAACTAATTAATAGTAATGATAATACTTCCTCCATTCCAAAATAAGTGAAACACTTGTCTCAAAAAGCTCTCACATAAATGAGAGAAGTTGTAACACCCCGTAATTTTCACTCTTTATTTTTGGTGTTAGTTTATTTTAAAATGATATTCTTTTCGTAAAAAAAATAAATAATTTATTATTTTCTCTAGATCAATGATTTTTATTCTTTATAATTTGGGAGCCGAATTATTATTTTATTATATGGTGTGTTAATGTGTGCATTATATTTATATTGATAATATAATTTATTAGAATTATTTTTATTATTAAGTATTTTCAAAGTTTAGGCGCAATTTAGGAATTAACCGTTTTATCGCGTATCGAGCTTTCGGAGCATGGATCGTTGTTGAATTTGGGCCGAAAGTTTTGTGTGGGTTTTGGGCTTGGGGCAGCCGGCCAAGTGAAGTAATAGGAGAGCCTTCTCCTTTTCTTTTCTCTTTTGTTTTCCTTAAGACTCTTTGATGCCTTATAACCCCCATAACCCCCCCCCCCTTAATGATTTCTTTAATTAAAACCTCATTAAACCTCTTAATTCACTTCAAATTCTGATTAGAAAATCAGAATCCTTTGGCTGCCATTCTCCATATTTTCGGCCATCATCACCATTTTCATTCTCTCAAAATTTTCTTCATTTCTTCTCTTTGAATTGTTCGTGAATTGTTTTTGTGGCTTTTTCCTTATACTTGGTGCTTGGAATTTGAAGAAGAAGAGGATCACACGCCTATTGTGGGGATTTCCAGAAGTTTTCAGCTCGCCTCCGACGATCCAGGTAACTAGTTGTTATCTTAGAACCATAGTGATTAGGGTATTATTCGGTATTAGATTACTACGCTAGGAATTAATTAAAATATTTTTTGAATGAAATTTTTGATGAAATTTGACATGAATATACTTGATACATGCTATGTTAATACTGTGTAGAGAAAAATAATTTTCGCATGATTTTTAGTATTTATTTGATTAAATTGGTGTTTTGTGCGTTTTTGGCTAAATTGCATGATAATTATGGAACGACTGTTAAAATTGATAAAATTATTTTTTTTAGATCATGTTACATGCGTAGTATGTATTCCATGCCTTAGAATAATTTTTTCCTACTGTTTACTATTTTATTTAATTGATATATCTGTTTTTGTAATTTCAGTTCTGTCAGTATATAAATCATGAAAGTTATTTGTAGAGGCAGAAAAATTAATTTCTTTGAATATTATGTATTTCCGTGAGTTTTTACATGTTATGTAAATTTTTAGTAATTTTTGGGCGTTTTTTTATATTTTTAATTATTATAATGGCTTATTTGAGGAATCTGTATATTAACTGTTAAAAATACTTTTGAAGTCCGAAAATTATAAATAAAAATTTTATCAGGTCAGTAGAGCCATTAGGGTCGTATGATAATTTTTATGTGATTTTACTGCTCGAACTTATGAGTTTAATAATTATTATGGTGTTTTTGTTGTGAAATTGAGGATACACTTTTAAATTATTTGAGGGCTTGTAAATCAGAAATAATTCATAATTTATTATATTATGGGTTGCTGATTTTCAGTAGTATGCAGTATGTACCATTGGGTAACCATATGTTTATGTTTGATTTATGAAAGAAAATGATTAATTGTTACTACTCTTTTAATGAATATGATTTAGAGTTAATTGGTGATGTATTTTTGATTGAATTGTGGTTGCTGTAAAAACCAGTATATTATCATTGATGATGTTTGGAGATGTTCAAGTGTTATTATGAGAGATATTTGTTGGAAATTTATAAGTGATTTATTTTGAGGAATTATGAGGAACTGTTTTGATGAACTGTGGGTATAAGGCCGGGTGGCATCCCTTTTTGATGAATATTTTAGATGAATGATACTTAGATTGTATGCATGATTGTGTTTTGAGATAAGAATATCCGGTGGGATAGATGTAGTCCCCGGTGAAGAACATGCCAACCACCTGGTTTGCGAACTAGGGGTACACCTGGGTTAATTGTTGTCGTTCGAGAGCCAGGGAGTTCCGCGTGTTCTACCCGACATCGGGAGTTTGGCCATTCTTAGACACAGGCAGTGGGGAACGTAAGCCCATAGACTGGCCTGGAGATTGCGATCTGACAAACCTTAGGAAGTGATTTGCGAATCACTGGCGTTCGGTTTCTGACTCAAAAACTTGTTGAATTCTTGATTTATTATTATTTATATATATTAGAATTATGTCACTCACTCTATCATGTTTACTTATTGTTGATGATCACTTGTTTCATCTATGAGCTTTTATGATTTCTATGTGCATGCTATTGATATAATGATTGCATGTTATTCCTTTCTTAATAATCTTCTTCTGAATCGTGCTTTGATTGCTATTGTTCTGGGAGAACTGCTAGTTACTCCCCACTGATTGTGGATATTTGTTGTATATTTTGCAGGTTTTGTTGATGGGGATTTTCTTTGATTTTGGGCTCGGGTTGAGATGCGAGAAATAATCTATTAGGAGTTTTAGTTCTAGACTTCTCTTTAGTTGAGATAGTTTTTTTTTCATTTCGATTTTAATCTAAGTAATTAATTTACTTATAGTATTTACTTATGTTTGTTTTTATCACTTAGTTATTTAAACACTATTCTTGTAGTAGTGACATTCCCAGAAGACGATGTTTCCGCTATCGTCCTATTAAATATATTATTATTTCTTTCTTTTCCGCCTTCGAAATTCTGGGGTGTTACAGTTGGTATCAGAGCAAAACGCTCCTAAACTCTGAAAAAGAGTTGCTGATGATTCTTTAGAATTATTAGTTAGCCATAGGATATAAAATATGTTTAGAATTAAGTTTAGTTGTTCACTATAATGAGAGTGTGATGGGTAGAGTAAGTAAAAGGGAAGCCTTATGGGAATGTGGTGTGCTCTCATGCTTATGGAGCATATGTTATATGTATAGTTACTTGTTTTATTGGTGGAATTAGTCTAACAAGTTTGCTAATCTTATTTGCAGGGCCTCTTACATGTAATTTATTTTCTCTTTTATCAGAGTGCGCAGCGAAAGCAAAGTAATTTATAGCCTTCTTGGTTTCGTTGTGTTTAATTTGTTTTGTGTTTTGCAATTTAGAAATAAACTTTAATTTTACTTTAATATAGTCTTATGTGTTGCATTGCTTTTATTTTATTTGTTAGTTGCTTGATAGTACATGTTATTATGTGAGACAGTATATATTTTCTGTTCTTTTTCAATTGAGTGTTGTTTTTATGTGAGTACTACGTATCTGTTTTATTATTTACAAAACTTTCTAGTTTGAATTTATATTCCAAATTATATTTTAGATCTTTGAACTTAATAAATTTTATACTTATGTTAGAGTTATTTTATGACTTTCAAATTTTGTTATTGTTAATATTTTGATATACTCTTTTGAAAAACGTTTAATCTCAATTGTCTTCAAATTTCTCTTACCGTTTTTGACCATCTATAGTTATAAATATTTTCCTTTTAATATTTTTATTTTTCATGTTAATCCTTATTTAGCCTGTAATTATGGTAATAAGTTTTGTAGTCTTTGAAAATAAAAGTACCCTAATGAGTTGTTTTGGTGTTAGTTTGAAAAGTAGATGTAAACTATTTATTTTTCTTATTAGCATTATTTTTCGAACTCAAATACGTGAAAGGATCTCGTTTACTATTTGTTGTTTCTTGTTTAAATATGAACTGCTTTCTCATTTCATATCAAAATTTTGGTTGTTTTCATTACTTCTTATTTAATTCTCTGATTTTGACTGATCTGTTTTATATTCTTTGAAAATGAAATTTATATACTCAGTCTAAATTTTAAACTTGTTTGAGTTGATATTAAGTCATAATGGGTGATTCCTTTGACTTGTATGACAATTTGATAAGTCTAAATTTTAAACTTGTTTGAGTTGATATTGAGTCATAATGGGTGATTCCTGTGACTTGTATGTCAATTTGATAAGTTGACACATTTTATCTGTTTTGATTAAATTTCCTTTTTGAGTTGACATTAAGTTTATATTGGGTGATTCCAGTAAACTCTAATGTCGATTTGATAAGTTGGCTTTCAAATATTGTTTTGTTGATACTAGATTGCAATGGGTGGTTCCATGCACATTTGTGTCGACTTAGCAAATTTTATAATTGTTGTTAATAATTTATTACTTTATCGCCTATTTGTTATTAGTGTTTCGTCGTTGTGAAATTTATTTTAAAGTTTTCATTTTCTTTTGCGAACTTTAATTTTCATATATATGTTTAGGAGGCGTACGCTCTTATAACATATGTCATGACTTGTGTTCGTAAGTGCTATTTTAATAAAGCAGCTAGCTACTCTTTATTAAAGTGCTCTTATCTCCTTAAGTGGAGTATAAGCCCATGTGGTTACCTCTATTTAAATTGGTTTGGCTATCTATTTACGAACTTTTTCTTCTTCGTTTCTTTTCTAAAAATATTTATGTATGGTTGGATTTATTCTTTTATAATTTTACGTAAATATTTATTCCTGCTTCTTTTACAAAATTACCTATAGTTTATTGTGCAAAGGTTTTTACCTTAAACTTTCTAATACTTGTCTTTGGTTCTTTCACATTTTATAAAATAATGGTTGTTACCGTACTTCTTTACTGTACAACTCTTTTGGTCTTCCAAAACAAAATATATATTATTTGAGTTATCAAATTTTATTCCTGCAAAGTTGTTTAGTTCTTAACTAAAATCCATCGATTTTTGTTTTCTTAATGTTCTGTATCTAGAGTACTTTCTTTTGTCTCTTGGTTGTTTTGAAGTTTCGAGGACGAAACTCTTTTAAGGGGGAGTGTTTGTAACACCCCGTAATTTTCACTCTTTATTTTTGGTGTTAACTTATTTTAAAATGATATTCTTTTCGTAAAAAAAATAAATAATTTATTATTTTCTCTAGATCAATGATTTTTATTCTTTATAATTTGGGAGCCGAATTATTATTTTATTATATGGTGTGTTAATGTGTGCATTATATTTATATTTATAATATAATTTATTAGAATTATTTTTATTATTAAGTATTTTCAAAGTTTAGGCGCAATTTAGGAATTAACCGTTTTATCGCGTATCGGGCTTTCGGAGCATGGATCGTTGTTGAATTTGGGCCGAAAGTTTTGTGTGGGTTTTGGGCTTGGGGCAGCCGGCCAAGTGAAGTAATAGGAGAGCCTTCTCCTTTTCTTTTCTCATTTGTTTTCCTTAAGACTCTTTGATGCCTTATAACCCCCAGAACCCCACCCCTTAATGATTTCTTTAATTAAAACCTCATTAAACCTCTTAATTCACTTCAAATTCTGATTAGAAAATCAGAATCCTTTGGCTGCCATTCTCCATATTTTCGGCCATCATCACCATTTTCATTCTCTCAAAATTTTCTTCATTTCTTCTCTTTGAATTGTTCGTGAATTGTTTTTGTGGCTTTTTCCTTATACTTGGTGCTTGGAATTTGAAGAAGAAGAGGATCACACGCCTATTGTGGGGATTTCCAGAAGTTTTCAGCTCGCCTCCGACGATCCAGGTAACTAGTTGTTATCTTAGAATCATAGTGATTAGGGTATTATTCGGTATTAGATTACTACGCTAGGAATTATTTAAAATATTTTTTGAATGAAATTTTTGATGAAATTTGACATGAATATACTTGATACATGCTACGTTAATACTGTGTAGAGAAAAATAATTTTCGTATGATTTTTAGTATTTATTTGATTAAATTGGTGTTTTGTGCGTTTTTGGCTAAATTGCATGATAATTATGGAACGACTGTTAAAATTGATAAAACTATTTTTCTTAGATCATTTTACATGCGTAGTATGTATTCCATGCTTTAGAATAATTTTTTCCTACTGTTTACTATTTTATTTAATTGATATATCTGTTTTTGTAATTTCGGTTCTGTCAGTATATAAATCATGAAAGTTATTTGTAGAGGCAGAAAATTTAATTTCTTTGAATATTATGTATTTCCGTGAGTTTTTACATGTTATATAAGTTTTTAGTAATTTTTGGGCGTCTGTTTATATTTTTAATTATTATAATGGCTTATTTGAGGAATCTGTATATTAACTGTTAAAAATACTTTTGGAGTCCGAAAATTATAAATAAAAATTGTATCAGGTCAGTAGAGCCATTAGGATCGTATGATTAATTTTGTGTGATTTTACTGCTCGAACATATTAGTTTAATAATTATTATAGTGTTTTTGTTGTGAAATTGAGGATACACTTTTAAATTATTTGAGGGCTTGTAATTCAGAAATAATTCATAATTTATTATATTCTAGGTTGCGGATTTTCAGTAGTATGCAGTATGTACCATTGGGTAACCATATATTTATGTTTGATTTATGAAAGAAAATGATTAATTGTTACTACTCTTTTAATGAATATGATTTAGAGTTAATTGGTGATGTATTTTTTTTTGAATTGTGGTTGCTGTAAAAACCAGTATATTATCATTGATGATGTTTGGAGATGTTCAAGTGTTATTATGAGAGATATTTGTTGAAAATTTATAAGTGATTTATTTTGAGGAATTATGAGGAACTGTTTTGATGAACTGTGGGTATAAGGCCGGGTGGCATCCCTTTTTGATGAATATTTTAGATGAATGATACATAGATTGTATGCATGATTGTATTTTGAGATAAGAATATCCGGTGGGATAGATGTATTCCCCGGTGAAGAACATGCCAACCACCTGGTTTGCGAACTAGGGGTACACCTGGGTTAATTGTTGTCGTCCGAGAGCCAGGGAGTTCCGCGTGTTCTACCCGGCATCGGGAGTTTGGCCATTCTTAGACACAGGCAGTGGGGAACGTAAGCCCATAGACTGACATGGAGATTGCGATCTGACAAACCTTAGGAAGTGATTTGCGAATCACTGGCGTTCGGTTTCTGACTCAAAAACTTGTTGAATTCTTGATTTATTATTATTTATATATATTAGAATTATGTCACTCACTCTATCATGTTTACTTATTGTTGATGATCACTTGTTTCATCTATGAGCTTTTATGATTTCTATGTGCATGCTATTGATGTAATGATTGCATGTTATTCCTTTCTTAATAATCTTCTTCTGAATCGTGCTTTGATTGCTATTGTTCTGGGAGAACTGCTAGTTACTCCCCACTGATTGTGGATATTTGTTGTATATTTTGCAGGTTTTGTTGATGGGGATTTTCTTTGATTTTGGGCTCGGGTTGAGATGCGAGAAATAATCTATTAGGAGTTTTAGTTCTAGACTTCTCTTTAGTTGAGATAGTTTTTTTTTCATTTCGATTTTAATCTAAGTAATTAATTTACTTATAGTATTTACTTATGTTTGTTTTTATCACTTAGTTATTTAAACACTACTCTTGTAGTAGTGACATTCCCAGAAGACGATGTTTCCGCCATCGTCCTATTAAATATATTATTATTTCTTTCTTTTTCGCCTTTGAAATTCTGGGGTGTTACAGAAGTGTTTCACTTATTTTGGAACGGAGGAAGTAATTTAGGAACTGAACTGAACTGAATTGAACCGAGTTGAACTGAACTGAAAATAAGCTGGGGAGAACAGGCCCTTAATACAACAACATAGATGAGTAGACTTGACTTCACCTAAATGTGCTACATTTTAACCGGGAAGCAAAAACAACATTTCAAACTTATGGGCCCCTTCTGGCTGGGCTGTAGACGGTTCCTCTCTCCAACTTAGGGTATAAATATAATAGCCAATTTTTAAGCAGCTTTAACGCAAATTTACTTACATTTTGTTAGTTTAATTATGTGATCATTGTTTTGGAATTAGTTTATGAAACAATATGGAATTATTATCTAAATATAGTTGTAATTTTTGTCTAAATATAAATTCAAGTCATACACTCGGCTCAGAAGTCAGAATAATTTTGTAACACTCTCTTACTTGTAATGGAAACCACCTGCTCTATCTTTCTTCTTTACTCTCAATTTCTTCCTATAATCCCCCTCCTTCTAGTTCTTGTTTTCCAGCCCCATTCAGCTATGTTAGATGTGAACTAACTGTATTTTCCCTAGATTCAACCTCTGACATTCTTCTCCCCGCAAACTCCTTCACCTTCAACTCTTCTTTCACTTGAATTTTTGTGTTTCTATTCATCTGTTATTGTCGACCAAGAAAAAAAATCCAAAGGTGGAACCTTTTCCCCGCTTTTCTTGACCTTTGCAATTTCTTTCTTCAAAATTTGAAGCTCTTAGTGTTAAGCCATATACATATATTGTTGTATTGTAGTTAAGCCCACTTATAGTTGACTTTGTATGTTATTGGTAAAGGCCCACATGTAATTAGTTTTAGCCCTGTATATTAATACTTGGGAGGCAATGATAATTGACAAGAGAATTACGCTTATGTTTGTCATGGTACCAGAGCCAAATCACAGGCAACCCTAAATCTACCCTTCTTCTTCACGCTACACAGCGAATCTCCATTAATTAACGAAGCTCTCACTTTACCACAACAATGGGGGATGAGAAGAAACCTGAAACACACGTTGTTGATTTGACTTCGCCCTATCATCTTGGATCGGGAGATCAACCGGGGAATCTAATCACTCACGTGGTGCTCACCGGAGAGAATTATTCTACGTGGGCAAGGGCGATAACACTGTCGCTCAAAGCTCGACGTAAGTATGGATTTATTGATGGAACTATTACAAAACCGACAGAGAGTATGAAGATTCTTGATTGGGAGACCGTGAATTCGATGTTAGTGTCATGGATTTTGAGGAGTATCGATCCAAAATTGGTGGGAACGATACCGTTGCACGAGGAAGCAAAACGCTTATGGGATTATCTTGAGAAGCGGTTTTGCGTTGCGAATGGACCTCGGCTTCAGCAGCTGCGAGCCTCCATTGTTGACTGTAAACAAGGGAAATCTCAATCCCTTGAAGACTACTATACGAAATTGATGAATTTATATGACGAGCTCGCTCGTCTCAAGCCTCTTCATGGCTGTGAATGCGGAAAATGTACTTGCAATATTGCTGAAAAATATGCTAAGGACAGGGCCGAGGAAATATTTCATCAGTTCTTGCTCGGAGCTTGTGATGATGATTATGCGTCGGTTGGCTCAAATCTTCTGTCACAAAGTCCCCCACCTGATCTTGACCGGGCTTACCAAACTTTCCTTCAAGAAGAAAGGGTTCGAAGAATTAAAAAGGAGAAGGTAGAGCAAACTGAATCTCATATCTTTGCTGTGCAAAGTTTAAATCTCAGAGGCTCGAATGATCGTCGGATTGACAAGACAAAACTTCACTGCTCTCATTGCAAGAAGACGGGACATGACGTATTGTCGTGCTTTAAACTACATGGGGTGGCCTCCTGGTGGGTCGAAAAATATGGAGGTTCGAAGGGTGGGACTCGTCCTACACAAGGTGCAGGAAGTTCGAGTGCCATGCTGACTGTTGCAGGAAGTTCTACTGGTGAGCGTGGTCGAGGAACCGCGCTGGTTCGAGCCAATGCAATTATTGCCCCAGCATCAGAAGGAGATGTGACTGGCACATCAGGTGGTGCGGTGCGCGGCCCAGGTGGTGGGACACCTCTTGATGCCTTGACTTCGGAGCAGGTTGACTACCTTCTTAAACTGGTAAATGAACAGAAGCATGAACGCATGATGGGTACGTTTTCTCCTTTATCTTGGATTTTAGATACCGGAGCTTCCAACCATGTTACTGGTGATCTGTCTTGCTTGCGCAACTTATGTGATGTATGTTGTCCTCTTGGGTTGCCGGATGGGCAACATGTTCTTGCTACTAAAAAAAGGGCAGGTTGTGTTAGATGGGGGTCTCACTCTCAATAATGTGTTACACTGAGTTGTAACTTGGTTTCTATTTCCCAATTGATGGATGAGTTGCAGTGCCATGTGCAATTTACTAATGAGTTTTGTGTTATACAGGACCGTCGTTCGGGGAGCCTAATTGGAGCCGGTGAACGGAAGGGTGGACTCTACTATTTTCGTGGAAGTTTGACCGTGGCCACTGTGCAGAGTTTGGAGACTGATGAGTTTGAGTTGTGGCATCGTCGAATGGGGCACCCTGCAGATCGCATTACCAAGTTAGTTCCTGCAATAAAGAATAGTGTTGGTAGTAAGAGTTTAAATAAAGCTTGTGAAACCTGTCCTCAAGCAAAACAATCTCGTTCTAATTATCCTTCGAGTACAAGTAGAGCTAGTAGTATTTTTGAATTAGTCCATTGTGATTTGTGGGGACATTATGCTACTCCTTCTTCCTGTGGTGCACACTACTTTCTCACTCTTGTTGATGATTTTTCCCGAGGTGTTTGGATTTATTTGTTGAAATCCAAAACCGAAGTGTTTGCTGCTTTTACATCATTTTTTTCTATGATCTCTCGTCAATTTGGTGTTACTGTGAAAATAGTACGTAGTGATAACGGTACTGAATTTTATTGTATGCGGGATTTTTTTGATGAGCAAGGGATCATTTTCCAAACCACTTGTGTCAATACACCTCAACAGAATGGGAGGGTTGAGCGAAAACACCAACATATTTTGAATGTGGGACGGGCTTTAATGTTTCAAGGGAATTTACCTGTGTCTTTTTGGGGTGAATGTGCTCTTAGTGCGGCTTATTTGATTAATCGGACTCCATCTCGCCTCCTGCATCATAAATCTCCCTTTGAAATATTATTTGGTAAAGAACCGGATTACAATGTGTTGAAGGTCTTTG
Source organism: Beta lomatogona (assembly GCA_947646795.1). Taxonomy (NCBI): domain Eukaryota; kingdom Viridiplantae; phylum Streptophyta; class Magnoliopsida; order Caryophyllales; family Amaranthaceae; genus Beta; species Beta lomatogona. Next base: position 1,670,041 of record CANSNZ010000239.1, on the reverse strand, counting down.
GTTGTCTCTGCTTTGCCTATGATCATAAGTCAAAGCGGGATAAATTTGCTCCTCGGAGTCGGAGGTGTTTATTTGTGGGGTATTCCAACACTAAAAAGGGCTGGAAATTATATGACCTTGCCACGGGGGATTTTTTCTACTCTAGAGATGTCAATTTTTTTGAAAATATCTTCCCTTTCTCTACCTTAGCCTCCCCTTCCTCTAATCCTAATTCTTCCCCTACAAATACTAGCCCACTTCCCATAACCTCTGCCCCTGATTTTCTTGATGAACCTACCCGCCCACTCCCACATGATGAGCCCACTTTCCCACCTTCTTCTTCTACTTCTCCTGCTGCGTTCATTTCCCCTACTGAGCCCACTTCCTCGCCTAGCCCTTCGGCCCAACATCCGCCTTCTTCCCCTCCTCCAAGGCCTGAGTCACCCGCAGCCCCTTCTGATGAGCCGGCCCACGATGCTAGTTTGGATGCATCTCACGCTTTGGGCCGTGGGATGAGAGAAAAACGGCCCTCGGTTCTCTTACGAGATTTTGTTGCTAACACGGTCCACGTTGTGAGTCCATCTACCTGTTCTCCGTCCCCTTCTGACTCCCCAGGTACGTCCTATTCCATTACTCATTATGTCAATTGTGCCAAGTTTTCTCCGCAACATCGTATTTTTTTGGCTAATATTACCGCAGGAGTTGAGCCTCGTTCTTTCAAGGAGGCAATGCAGGATGAAGGGTGGCGTGAGGCTATGGCTCACTTGGGAAATGGCTGTTCTTCCTCCTGACAAAAAGGCTCTCGGATCTAAATGGGTTTATAAAATTAAATATCATGCTGATGGTTCTGTTGAGAGACTCAAAGCTCGGCTCGTTGTCTTTGGCAATCACCAGATAGAGGGGCTTGATTATCATGAGACGTTTGCTCCTGTTGCCAAAATGGTTACTGTTCGTGTTTTCTTGGCTCTTGCTGCAGCCCGAAACTATGAACTCCATCAAATGGATGTTCATAATGCCTTTTTACATGGCGATCTTGACGAGGAGGTTTACATGAGGTCTCCCCCTGGTTTCTCTGTTAGCACTCCTGGGATGGTTTGTCGTCTTAGGAAGTCGTTGTATGGTCTCCGACAGGCCCCAAGGTGCTGGTTTGCTAAATTAGCTTCTTCTCTGATTGGATATGGGTTTGTGCAGTCTCACTCTGACTATTCGTTGTTCACATACCATGTGGGTTCTACATATCTGGCCGTCCTTGTCTATGTTGATGATTTAATCATATGTGGTAATGACTCTCCCGCTATTTCTGCTTTCAAGCACTATCTTGGCACTTGTTTTCATATGAAGGATCTCGGGGTTCTGAAATATTTTCTTGGGATTGAAGTTGCTCGGAGTCCTGAAGGTCTTTTCCTGTGTCAAAGGAAATACACTCTTGATATTCTTGATGAGACAGGTTTGTTAGGTGCTCGGCCCGTTTCCACTCCTATCGAGCAAAATCATACTCTTGCTCAGGCTAAGGGACCTTTGATTGATGATCCTGAACGGTATCGTCGGCTTGTCGGTCGCCTCATCTACTTGTCATTTACTCGGCCTGACTTGGCCTATGCCGTTCATATCCTCTCTCAGTTCATGCACGCTCCTCGTACTGATCATTGGGATGCCGCACTTCATGTTGTACGATATCTTAAAAGTACTCCAGGTCAGGGCATTCTTCTCTCTACTGCTTCTGCTCTTTCCTTGTCTGGTTGGTGTGACTCTGATTGGGCTAGTTGCCCCTTGATGCGCCGGTCTCTTACTGGTTGGGTGGTGTTTCTTGGTTCGTCTCCGATTTCTTGGAAAACTAAGAAACAACATACTGTCTCTCGGTCTTCTGCTGAAGCCGAATATCGCTCAATGGCTGATACAACCTCCGAGTTGAAATGGTTGCGCGCTTTACTCTTGGATCTTGGTGTCTTCTCATTCTTCTCCCATGAGCTTATATTGTGACAGCCAATCCGCTCTTCACATCGCACAAAATCCCGTGTTTCATGAGCGCACCAAACATATTGAGGTTGATTGTCACTATATACGGGATGCCATCAAGGATGGTTTGATTGTCACTTCTCACGTTCCCACGAATGAGCAGTGTGCCGATATCTTCACGAAAGCTCTTGGTGCACGTCAGTTTCACTTTCTTCTTGGCAAGTTGGGCATTTGCAATCTCCATGCTCCAACTTGAGGGGGGTGTTAAGCCATATACATATATTGTTGTATTGTAGTTAAGCCCACTTATAGTTGACTTTGTATGTTATTGGTAAAGGCCCACATGTAATTAGTTTTAGCCCTGTATATTAATACTTGGGAGGCAATGATAATTGACAAGAGAATTACGCTTATGTTTGTCACTTAGTTTTAGACTATGAATTCAGAAAATAAAATATGGCGTTTGAAATGGATATAGAAGGAAATCAATGTATTCACCTCATATGAATATGACAATGCAATATACCGATATAGTGTGATTATGGTAAGTAAGAATGTAATTGATTCATTTGCCCAATATAGTTGCGTCAATTCTACATAGATATATTCCACATAATTCCTTTAAAAGTAATATATTCCTTGCGTCAAATTTGGAATTGATTTATCAGTGTTATAGGAAGTTATCATTTATGCACTAATTTGTCCATGATTACCGGCGATTGAACATCATGCCATACAAATACATTGAGAGTGGAAGCGACACATCAGCGAGTTTGGAGCTTAACTATACACGTGGCACATAATTTTTTAGGATGAATTTGGAGACGACATGTGGCAGATTTAGTAGTAGCATGACACGTAGGCAAATTGAACTTTGCTTTATATAATAGATAGATAGATAGATAGATAGATAGATAGATAGATAGATAGATTATATAAGCCAAGGGGGGAGTAATGGTGTCCCCCTTGGAATTTACTTAATTGTCCCTCCTCAACATAAATATTAGATTCTAAATTTCCACACATAAACTTGCCAAAAAAAATCCATCAAATCTCTATTAAACCCAATCAACTCATATAAAAGCTCAATTACATAAACTTGCCAATAAAAAAGATTCATAATCAAGAACTTACCAAACATTAATACCACATACAATAACAAAAAAAATACACGGCATTCTCATTACATAGACAACTCAAAGTCAAACTCAAAATAATTTTTCCATAAAACAAACACAATTACAAACACAAACTCCAAACCAAAAAAAAAATCAGTTCTCTTCATAGATTGGAGCTTGACGACATTCTCAAATATGGCATTCTCAAATTTGCAGATACTTTACTGTTAATCAAGTATGCAGTTCATTATTGAACATAAAAGTATGTGTAATGTTCTATGTTCAGTAAATTGTAAGAATTAATATATCTAAATTCATCTACAAAAAATTAATATTAAAAATCACTCATAACCTTTGTTAGTTTTTTACATTAACGAATTAATATATCTAAATTCATCTAACAATTAATCATTCACATTTTAAGAGTAATCATAACTATAATACGGATGGAGTTATAATAACAAGTTTTAATTTGAAATTAACGCGCGCATCGCGTGCATATAAGACTAGTATATTTAATGTGAGGATGATAAACAGTGGCAGAGTCAGTATAGGGCACGGGGGGTCACGTGACCCCCCGAATTAAAAAATTATTTTTAAGGATTTTCGTTAAAAAAGAAACGAAAGTTGTTGCTCCAGACGCAAGCAACGTTCAACGCAAAAAAAGAGAACTTTGGGTCCTTCCAATTCCCGTTCTGCTGCCTTTTTTTCTTTCTCTCTCCTCCCTCTCTCTTTCTCTCTTGCATTCAATTCATTGGTTTCATTATATTTGCAAATACCCAGATTATTCTTTCCTCCATTTTTCCCTCTACTTTTTTTCTCTCTCTTCTTCTTCAACAATCAAAAATCACATTTTTTTTGGAGAGAGAAATAAAGCTTGATAATAATAATATTATTAATCAGATTTCTAAGTCTATTTCTTTCCCAGATTGATCTTTTACCAATCCCACCTACCAAGGTTTTTTTTTTGTTTGTTCTCTTATTAAATTTGAATAGGGTTTATGTTTAATTTGATGTATGAAGTTGAATTTTTGTGTGATTTGGTCTTGTTTGTTGTGGGTTTTTGGTGGGTTGAGCTAATTTTATTATTAGCATTGAGGAAAAATGAAAAAAGGTGATGTCTTTTGTTTTTTAATTGTTTTTTTTTTTGACATTGGATGAAAGAAAGTGCAACTAAACTACTAAAGCAAATTAGCTGGCGAACGTAGTCATGGCCTTCATGTAGAATTTTACTATTTTATCTGCTTCTGTAATTTGTTCTCTAGGAACCTTTCGCACCATACACCACCTAAGACGTTTAGCATGCTCTTGAATTTTGTGTATCATCCACGCAAGATGCACAGGAGGGGAAATAGTGCCCTGCAAAATAGAGACAAGGTTAGCAGAATCTGTGAGCATCAGAACCTAATGTAAATAATGGTTCTCAACTGCCCAGTCAATTGCCTTAAAACATGCCACTGCTTCCACTTGTAACGCCGAAGTCGCATAGCCATAAGTACCACCTTGACGATAGTTCATGTTGATGGATGTATTGTTAGAAGTAGAATAATTATCAAGAAGACACCATCCTACTCCCATGGAATTGTATCTTTTGGACCAAGCTCCATCAAAAGTTAATACTTGAGCCGGAGCTCCTTCTTTGCATAAACCTATAACTGCTGCATGAAATCTAGGAGGAGAAAAAGCATATGCTTCCGGGGGGTGAAGAAAACTCAGACCTAGCATCTTAGTTTGAGTACTCCATCGAATATGAATTTGCTGAAACTGATGCATCCTTTGATTCATTGTCATGTTGTTAATCTGAGGCCGAAATATTCTATCATTCCTTTGAGTCCACAAACTCCACAGCGCAATAGAGAAAGTGACCAATCTTGTACTAGTAAACCCATCCTCGCTTCTATATAGCAGGATTTGTTTTATGATCCAATCTTTGTTATTCAAAGGACCATATGCTATTCATGGCTCCAAGATAGAGACTTGACGCCATAAGGAATTTGCTCGAACACATTCCTTAAATATGTGGTTTGTGTTTCAATTAAATTCCCACAATCCTGGCAATGTGGATGCATGTCAATTCCTCTCTTAACCAGATTGGATTTAGTGGGAAGCCTATCTCGAACTACTTTCCATAAGAACACTTTCCAATTTGGAGGGAAGGGCAGATGCCAAAGACACTTGAATAAGTTCAAACCATAATTGGGAGTTATGTCATCAGACTCATCCTCCTTAAACATTTCATGAGCAAGCATAGCATACGCACTTTTCATGGTAAAATCACCTGAGTTACTACCAATCCAATACAAATAATCAGACTCACTGCTTGTAGGTAGCTCCATAGCTAAAATAGCTTGTGCATCACTAAAAGTTAAAAAACGCCTAACTAATTGGTGATTCCAAGAAAAAATAAAAGGGTTAATGACATATGAAACTTTTAACCTTTGAATTTCCCTAAGGGTGGTATTGTTTCTAGCCTCATGGAATTCTATCTTGCACCCACTCGAGAGAAGGCTTGGATATTTCTGCCATTCCCAATTTTCCAAGCACACCCTTCCCGCAATCTACTACCTATTTTGCATAAACCTCTGGAACCCCAAGATAAAGAGGGAGAACTGCGATGGTTTGAACCCATCTTAGCCAGAGTTAGACCCTTAGCTTGATAGATTTTAGAAATCAAAAGGTTAGGAAACTTATAGATTCTCCAAGCTTGTTTCATCAGAAAACACACTACAAGAAAAGACGATATCAACGACTGCTTAAAGCCGTCGTTGATATATAAAAAACCGACGCTGAAAAATCACCGACGGCCAAACGGTCGTTAATCAGCAGTCGTTGTATCGATAGTCGCTGATATGGGAATCAACGACCGTCTGGCCGTCGGTGAAAATATCAACGACGGTTTTCGGAAAATCAGCGACCGACTCTCAAAACCGACGTTGACTATATGTCAACGACTGTTGTAAACAGACGTTGAATCAACGACGGTTTTTAACGAGCGTTGTTTCACCGATCGCTTACGAAGCGTCGTTGTTTCACCGACTGTTCAGAACCGTCGTTGTTTCAACATCTATTTATAACAGTCGTAAGTTCAACGACGGTAGAAAGCCGTCGCTAATATTCTCTAGCAGTCGTTGAAATTCAAGTCCATGGCAGCATACATTACCTTACAGTGACTGCCTAGCTGTCGTTGATTCAATGTTTAGCCGTCATTATTTTTAAAAATTACGTTAATTTAAATATTATTGTTCATAATTATAATTAAACCTGTACCTGCACAGCTGCACCTAAATATACTACACTAAAGTTGTTCTTCCATCGCATTCAATTTTTTCAATTACAAAAATATGCAATTTTGATATATATTACAATTTGCGTAGATACTTATATAATTACATGAAATAGATTAAAATTATGTACACAAAATAGATCCCGGTGTTGGGAAATAAAGTAAAAGTCGGGTTCTACAAAAATATATATCGACAAATCTAGAAACTAATAAGCTAGATGCCGATAATATAGACACTAAATATCCATAGTTAGACAAACTACCTAGATTAAATATATGTACGCAAAATAGATCCCGGTGTCGGGAAATAAAGTAGAAGTCGGGTTCCAAAAAAAATAACCCGACACATCTAGAAACAAAGCGAGATGCCGATTAATATTGACACTAAATGCATATAGTTAGACTAACTATATAGAAACTATAAGTTAGTTACCTAGTTGCCAAAACCAAAAAAACTACATTGTCAAGGGTGTCTCTGTAGCACTACCGCCACCACCAAACCCTGGGTCATCTTCTGGTCTGCGTTGTGGAGGGGGGCCTGGGTTGCAACCTGAGAACATGTGGCCGAAACTAGACATGTTCCTCATCATTTCCTTTACAAGGGCCCGGCTTGACTCTTCCACCCGTGCTGCTACCCTTGCCTCCACCTCTTCCATCTGTGCAGCGACCTTTGCCTCCACCTGCGCCTCAAGCTGAGAAAAAATGGACAGCTCATATGGTTGTGAAGAGCCGCCATCTCCTCACCCTGATGAAGAGTTGTAGTACACATGATCTCCCCGACCCAACCCCCCGCACTTTTCCTCTCGTTCCTCCCACCAACCTGTCTTCCAATACAACAGACCCGGGGGTTCGTGGCTGACCCCTGAGTGATACAATGATCCAGCTTCTTATTGTATGTCTCCTGAATTTGTTTAAATGTACTCATATTCAAGTAATAAAAAATGGCCTAAAATGGCGTATGTTTGGTGGGTAAAAGTGAAAATGCACAAGTCTAGTACAGTGGGCCATGGAGTCCACCCCCCGCACTCCCAACCCCCCGCACACCCCCCCGCACCGCCCCCACCCCGCACCCCCCTTCATTCACCGCCCCCATTCACCGACCCCCGCCCTCCCCACCCCCTCCACTCCCAACCCTACTCGACCCCCCGCACTCCCCACCCCCCGCACCCCCACCCCGTCGACCCCCTGCACCGCCCCACCCTTCACCGACCCCCCGCACCCCCACCCCGCCCTCCCCCCGCACCGCCCACCCCCCGCACTCACCCCACCCGCACTCCCCTTCCTTCACCGCCCCCCTTCACCGACCCCCCGCCCTCCTCACCCTCTCCACTCCCCACCCCAGACATGTTTACAGAGAGGAAGTAGCCAAAAAAAAGGAGAAAAGGAACCACTAGAGATGTCTTATAGAGCACACCCGGCATAAGTACTCAGCATCCAGCCAACATTAGCCTCCTCCCACCCCACCCCAACAAAAGAACAAGGGAACTCAACCAATATAAAGCGAACTATATGCAACTTGACAAAACTCACTTCATTGAAAGTATTAACTTGTAACCATGTCAGTTATATACCAAAAATGAAAAGTAACTGTAAACGTAAAACCAAACTATTATCAACATTAATAAAAAAAAGTAGAAAAAGTACAAGTTGGTATTATTGTCTCACATGATCACATCTCAACCATGAAAGTCAGCAAATCTGCACAGATACAGTTGTACAGGAGAAAATCAAAAGGAATCCCGATTTACAGCCGTTCAGACAACTTAGCAGGTACTAATAGGTTCTTCTACATAACATAAGCCCAGATGAAATTGACCAAAAACAAAAATGAATCAAATGAACCAAAAATAAAACCCACCAAAAAATGAAAACAATGAAAAAATTGGAGCCAAAATTCAAACACACGAATAACGAAGTAACTTACGAAACAACTATTGTAGACTTTTAATCGCATCGGAAAAAAAAATCAAAATGTCGAACAAAATAGAAACTCAAAACCTAAATTGAATTTCACATCAAACACCGAATTTCAACAACACAAATAAAATTACACACTCAAATTACTTCACAAACTACTACATATCAAAAACTAAGCTCAAAATCGAAAGATTCAAAAACCTCAATTCTCAATGCAAAATCTAGGGTTTGAGCAAAAATAAAGGGTATTACCTGTAGCCGGTCGTTGAAGGAAGGTGGAGGAAGCTTCAATGGCTTCAAGGAACTCAAGAAAATATTCTTCACCTTCAGCAAAATCAGTGCCGGAGAGAGTAATTTCGTCGGAGAATTTCGCTGTTGAAAACAAGTCGTCGGCAAGTTCAATAAATAAAATGAAGGAAAAAAGGAAGGAGAAATTCAGGTGTCAAATGCGCGAACCAGTGAGAATGACGAAGGAGATGGAACGAAGTGTGCTTTGCACATTCGAATTCACTGTGTGAACGAAGGAGATGGAACGAAGGAGGAAGAGTTTGAACTGCTTGGGGGTTTATTTCAATTTGCGCGCCCTCCTCCCAACTTTATTTATCGCCTTTTTCATCATCAACGACCGTTTAATACAGTTGCCTGAGCTAAAAAAATTTGCAAATTTAAAATAATAATAATAATAACGACCGTTTAAAACGGTCGCTGATATACACCGACTGTTTATCCGTCGTTGTCTACTTCAAAAGATGTCGGTGACCACAGACGGCTTAAAGCAGTCGCTGAATGTAACAATAACGACCGTTTTTCACACCTTCGCTGTGAAGCCGTCTTTATTTTAGCATTTTCTTGTAGTGACAAGAGTTAACTATTGTAGGAGAGCGAATCCCCAGACCACCCATCCATTTAGGAAGTTGGGTAATGCCTTTTTTAACCCACTAATACCCTTTTGACCCTTGTTAGCCCACAAAAAGGAGTGCATAAGAGACTCAATTTTCCCAGTGATACCCAGTGGCAATTGAAAAGACGACATAATATGCGAAGCTGAAGCCACTAAAATTGTATTGATTAATATAACTTTTGACGACATTGATAAGGGAAGAGCGAGAATTCCACTTGTGAATTTTTTTACCAACCTTGTCAATTAGAAAATGAAAGTGAACCGACTTCTTTTCTGTGATATCTGTTGGTACTCCAAGATAGAGACCAAAATTGTTGACCGGTGTAAAACCTAAAATATTCTTATAAACTTGCTTCTGGGTAGGAGAGGTATTTGGACTAAATTTGATCATTGATTTTTCTAGATTTACATGTTCCCCCGAAATTAAACAGAATCGTGAGGTAATGGAGGATATATCTGTACAAGCTTGAGGAGTATTCCGGAAAAAAGCATGGCATCATCCGCAAAAAACAAATGGTGGATTTTAGGAGATCTTCTATTGACAATTATACTCGTAAAGTGACCTAAATCTTGACCTAAAGAAAGCATTTTTGAGAAAATCTCCATACACAATAAGAAGAGATAAAGGGATAAAGGGTCCCCTTGTCTAAGCCCACAAGTTGGCTTAAAGTTAACTGACATTTTCCCATTATTTAACATATTATAGGAAACCGTTGACATACATTGATTAATCAGATTAATCCAGAAAGGCGGAAAGCCAAAAGCTTTTAAGGATCCTAGTAATGAAATGCCAATGAATTCTATCATAAGCTTTGCTCATATCTACCTTAACTGCTGCAAAAGAATTTGCATTGTGTTTCTTTGAATTAATAAAGTGTAGAAGCTCATGAGAGATTATTGTATTATCACTCATAAGCCGACCTGAGACAAAGGCATGTTGACTTTTCATTAATCAAGGAAGGAAGAACGGATTTTAATCTAAGCGAAAGGCATTTTGACACGCATTTGTATATGGTGTTACATAAACTAATTGGACGCAACTGATTAGGAGAGGTAGGGTTATCCACTTTTGGCAGGAGAACTATTAGTGTTTTGTTCCAGGATTTTAGGATATTACTCGTACTGAAGAAATGTTGAACTCCCTTGATAACATCCCTGCCCACCACATCCCAATGAAGTTGAAAAAACTCTACAGTATAACCATCTGTACCCGACGACTTGCAAGTCCCTATATCAAACATGGCTTTTTTAATTTCTTCATCTTGTAGAGGTTTGGAAATATGTTGAATTTATTCCATAGTCATAGATGGGATGTCCAATTCACGAAGTACCATCTCTAATTCATTTTTTGAACTATCAGTAGGCTCATCTTGATAAATTTTCTGGAAAGAGCTTATAATTTTCTGATGAATGCAACTTGAATCTGTTATCCAATCTCCCTCTTGCCCTTGCAAATGTGAGATCATCTTCCTTCTTGTTCTTTGCTTTAACTTTGTGTACATTAATTTGGAAGGAATATTACCAAACAAATGACCAAAGAGATTTCATCCTTTGTTGCCAATATAATTGGCCTTCTTGCATTTAAGGTATAATAGAATTCAAAGTATGTAAGTAAAGGTTCGCTTCATCAACCGTAGAAATGTTCGTACTTCGATCACCCATTGTTTCACAAATCTCTTTCCAATTAATTCCTTGGAATTTTCGATGAGAAAGACACCAAACTTTAATTTTGTTCAAAACTAATTGTTGCTTTTTAGTGATGATGAAGCTTGGAGGACCATGGAATTGCGTTGGCAAAAATTGCGTTATAATATTCCTAATCTCAGCTGATGATAAGCACCAATTCTCTAGTTGATAAGGTCTCGAATTACCATAAACTTGTTCATTTGTATCATAAATTATTGTTGCATGGTCTGAACAGAGAATTGGCTCATGTAGTATGGTCCCATTAGGGTGTTGCTGATCCCAACTACTAGTAGCATAACACCTATCTAATCGTTCCATAATCAGATATGGAGCATCTTGTTTGTTTGTCCATGTAAAACGAGGACCAATGAAAGGCATTTCGATCAATGATAGACCCATTCGCCAGTCAATAAAATCATTCCTACCCTTAATTGTACCTCTACCCCCTATTTTATCCCCAAAAAACTCTACTTGGTTAAAATCACCAAGCATTAGACAATTTGGATAAGAGTTAATAACTCTACTAAGCTGCTGCCAAATTGTGATCCTATCTTGGATCTTAGGAGCCCCATAAACAAAGCAGACATACCATTGATATCCATTCAATTATGTTACAGACACTACAAGAAAATTTTGAGTGGACTCAATACCAACACAACTATGGATAGACCAACCCATAACAATAACACCACCACTAGTACCTACTGCATCTAAACCAAACACAAAATTAGGACTTAGTGAGGTAAAACTATTACATACTTTAGTCACTTGACATTTTTGTTTCAGATAAAAACACAAACATTGGTTGATTCTTAGTAACTAATCACTTAACATAAGGAATGGCGAGGGTGTAGGCATCATTCAAACCCCTCACATTTCATGCAATCATCTTCATGTACCTTTGGGAGGATGTGAAAGGCCAACCTCCTCACCACTTGGTGGTGTCAAAGATAACACCAAAGAGAACTCCATCTCCATCATATCATTTGCATGAATGTTCCTGCCTTCAAACCTACTCTTTTTAGGTGTACCATCTAACTCTGAATTTTCAGCCATACGTTTCATAACAAACTTAGAAGATATTTCCGGACCAAATTCTACTCCTAAGTCGTCTGCCATTTCAATATATGTGATGCACTTTGATTTCCATTCACCTTCAATGGACTCTTCATTCCACATTAAAAAAGCTTCTTTACTCCCCCATCTCTCCCATTTTAACCTGCGCCTTTTAAGATACCAATCTGTAGCTAGATAATCCCTCACGTTTAGCATTTCCAATTCCTTCGATGACTGAACACGTTGCAACTAGTCCAGATTAAACCTCTTCCTTGGCCACAGATTGTTAGCCATGTTGTTCAGTGAAGCTTGATGTCTGACTGATTCAATCTCGGTAGGGACTGCGGGGAATTAGGTGGGTCCCTTTCAATAGCATGAGGACTATTGTGACTTGTATGGGAGTCAGAATTAGTGAAAGGAGAAAAGTGAAAATTTGGTGAGTGTGAAATTTGTAGAATTTGGGTGAACCCTAGCTGGCGAAAAACTTTTAAGGAAACGACATAAGCGTTGAGTTGCTTGAGAAAAAGACCTAGCATTAGGAATTATACTAGGAGTAGTAAAGTTAAGACACGATTGATTAACTGTAGGAAGGGGTGGAGAATCTGTATTGGGAGGGATAGAGGCATTTGTTTGATTTAAGTTTTGGTGGATAACGTCATCTAAGAGACCAGAGGTAGGTTGCATGTGTTGTAGATCATTTGAGAAATTTCTTTGGGCCGCCCATTTTACAATGCCCAAAGTTTCAAACAAAGTTCTAGGATGTGTTGAAGACTCACCTCTTTCATTGGCAGGTGCATTCTGCTGAACATGGCTCGGATGCATGTTTGAATCATTAGCTCTTCCTTGATTCATTGCATTAGGTGTTCTAGGAAAGAAATGCGCATATGGATCATCGAGAAGCCATACCTCCTCGCCCGGAGAATGCCTAAGCATATTGTCGTACTCCATTCGAAGTCCGGTTGCTTCATAATTTTCACGAAAATTGTTCTCTATTGGATTTTACGGAGGTGGCGGTGGAGATGATGCTCGATGAGCAGCCGAATTCATCTTTGCCTCGAGAAAAATTCATCTTCGCATCCATAGGCTCTCGTTACTTCACCATAACCCATATTACCCCCATCAAAATCATCACTCCCAGGATGAACTTCTATTTGGTCGCCTTAACGGATAGTCATCCGGAGTAAACCTTTGATATAGATCTACTCTTGGGTTTCGATGGCGAAAATTGTCAGGTAAACCTTCGATAAAATTTGTAAAGAAAGCAAGGTTGACCGGCCCATGGAGAACTCACACTCCCGAGTCCTCCAAATCTTGCATCCCGTTTCGTACTCGTCTTTGAGCATCTTCTTCTGAATTAGGGCAACCTAGAGTGTAGTGGCCCACCCCGCCACACCTCGTACCTAAAGTACACCCAAACAACTTGGTTGTCTAGATAACAACCCGGAATGAGGGGAAGAGATAAGTCAACCATCATCTGAGCCCGATTTTCCGGCGAAGAAGGCAATTCATGACTTGCATGATCCATTTCTTCAATGAATCTTACATGCCTGAGTGCATGTGCCGCCGATTCATTTGAGATATAAGCGAAAGGCAAACCTGAAACTCGAACGATAAAGTTTGAGGCACTTGAGATCAATGGCTACGGTGGAAAGTAATTTCTCGACCATCTATAATTGTTGTAAGTTGGTACAGAATCCTTTCCAGATCTGCTCTTTGGGAGAACGTAAAAATGTAGTATGCCCCAGTTCGATTAATTGTGATGTCTCCCCTCCTTCGCCGTTGCGCTAGCACTAGTCCTTGTACCAAAATAGGATTTGGTGGGTTAGGACCAAAGAAAACTCCCACAGCTGAGAGATTCCAATTTATAGGTTCATTTTGAGAGAAATTTGGTGGGGGAGTAGGGGAGAGATTATGCTCCCATTTTAAAATGGGAACGGTTGGTATTATCACTCATAAATGCTTGAAGAGAAGTAAAGTTAATGTATGAAAAAAACTGGAAGAAGTGGAAAGATTGAGGATGGATTTAATGCACTGGAAGTAGCGTATATAAAGCTGAGTTGAAAGAAACCCTAGATCCCTGCTGCTGCCAAGTGTATAAGAAAGGTGGATGCTGGGGATTGCATGAAACCCATTTGGAGAAACTAACCCCTAAGACCTAGGAGTACACTTTTATAGGCTGTCATAATAAAGGATATACGATTTGCAGAACCCGACAACAATTCCCTAAACAAGAAAACGTCTCTATTGGTGGTAGCTAGTTAGAAAGACACCACTTTTTAGAGAAGAAGATAGAGGAAGGAAGAGATTTAGTTTACTGTGAAACTTTGCATGCTACAATACCTAGTTCTAATACCGAAATAAACTCACAGTTTTAGTGAGAGAGACTCTCGTTTTAAAGAGAGAAAATTTTGTTTGTTTTTTGATTGTTGATGTGAGAGAATGTGCATTGATTTTTGGCGGGTTTTTTATGGGTGGCAGCGGGTGTTTGTTCACTTTTTTGCTGAAGAGTTGAATTTCTCTCTCTTACTTTGTTTTTATTTTTTGGTAGTTTGTGGTTGTGTAAAAAGGAATAGTTAGACGAGTAGTATTTGATTAACGTGATTATCTTTTTTTTTTTATAATTCTTCAAATTTGTAGAAGCACTTGATTATGTTGTTTTTTTATGCTTTTCTCCAACTTTGTTGTTAAGTTTTTTTGTGAATGTGTAAATTTGTGAATTTGTAGAAATTAGGTAGTGTTAATTAATTTATAATTTCATATTGGTTTCTTTATGATTGTAATTTATTGATTGATTTTCATATAGTTTAATAGTTAGTTCATATGTGTTAATTTGTATTATATAATGAATATAGGAAACAATGAGTGATACACCTAGATCAAAAAAATCAAAGGCAATGTTTTTTGCGTTGTAAAATTTTTAATATTAAATATCTTTTGTCTTATTTTGTGACCCCCCGATTTTGAAATCCTGGCTCCGTCACTGTTGATAAACTTCATCAGGCCTGCCCACACTGGGGAAGAGAGTGACCACACACAAGCTCATATGAGGTTCAGTGGCGGAGCCAGTATAGGGCATGAGGGGTCACGTGACCCACCGAATTAAAAAAATAATTGTAAGGTTTTTCGTTAAAAAAAAAAACCAAAGTTGTTACGCCAGATGCAAGCAACGTTCAGCGCCAAAAAAGAGAACTTTTGGTCCTTCGAATTCACGTTTTGCTGCCTTTTTTTTTTTCTCTCTCCTCCCTCTCTCTCTTGCATTCAATTCATTGATTTCATTATATTTGCAAATACCCAGATTATTTTTTCCTCCATTTTTCCCTCTACTTTTTTTCTCTCTCTTCTTCTTCAACCATCAAAATCACATTTTTTTGGAGAGAGAAATAAAGCTTGATAATAATAATAATATTATGAATCATATTTCTAAGTCTGTTTCTTTCCCAGATCGATCTTTTACCAATCCCACCTACCAAGGTTTGTTTTTTGTTTGTTCTCTTATAAAATTTGTGTTGGGTTTGTGTTTAATTTGATGTATGAAGTTGAATTTTTGTGTGATTTGGTTTTGTTTGTTGTGGGTTTTTGGTGGGTTGAGCTAATTTTATTACTGGCATTGAGGAAAAACGACAAAAGGTGATGTCTTTTGTTTCTAAATTGTTGATGTGAGAGAATGTGCATTGATTTTTGGCGGTTTTTTTTTCTGGGTGGCAGCTGGTGTTTGTCCACTTTTTCGCTGAAGAGTTGAATTTTTCTCTCTTACTTTATTTTCATTTTTTGGTAGTTTGTGGTTGTGTAAATAGGGAATAGTTAGATGGGTAGTATTTGATTAATGATTATCTTTTTATTTTTCTTATGATTATCCATATTTGTAGAACTAATTGATTATGCTGTTTTTTATGCTTTTCTCCAACTTTGTTGTTAAGTTTTTTTTTTGTGAATGTGTGAATTTGTAGAAATTAGGTAGTGTTAATTAATTTATAATTTCATATGATGATTTAGTTTCTTTATGATGGTAATTTATTGATTGCTTTTCATATAGTTTAATAGTTAGTTCATATGTGTTAATTTGTACTCCCTCCGTTTCATTTTAATCTACACACTTTCCTTTTTGGTCTGTTTCTTTTTAATCTAAACACTGTTACTTTTTCTATTTTAGTTAACATGTCACATCTACTTTCTCCTCTTTTCCACCCATGCCATCCCCTTTTTAATATTATAACCCACTTTTTAACTTTCTCTCTCTCACTTTTCAGTTTCTCTCTCCACCTTTTCAATTTCTCTCTCATACTTTTGTACTTATTCCTTGGTTCTCCCCCAAAGTGAAGTGAATAAATTAAAATGAAACGGAGGGAGTATTATATAATGAATATAGGAAACGATGAGTGATACACCTAGATCAAAAAAATCAAAGGCAATGTTTTTTACGTTGTAAAACTGAATATCTTTTGTCTTATTTTGTGACCCCCGATTTTGAAATCCTGGCTCCACCACTGTTGATAAACTTCATCGGGTCTGCCCACACTGGAGAAGAGAGTGACCACACACAAGCTCATATGAGGTTCAGTGGCGGAGCCAGTATAGGGCACGGGGGTCACGTGACCCTTCGAATAAAAAAATTATTTTTAAGGTTTTTCGTTAAAAAAAAAAGAAAGCAAAGTTGTTGCGCCACACGCAAGCAACGTTCAGCGCGAAAAAAGAGAACTTTGGGTCCTTCCAATTCACGTTTTGCTGCCTTTTTTTCTTTCTCTCTCATCCCTCTCTCTCTTGCATTCAATTCATCGATTTCATTATATTTGCAAATACCCAGATTAATTTTTCCTCCATTTTTCCCTCTACTTTTTTCTCTCTCTTCTTCTTCAACCATCAAAAATCACATTTTTTTGGAGAGAGAAATAAAGCTTGATAATAATAATATTATGAATCATATTTCTAAGGCTGTTTCTTTCCCAGATCGATCTTTTACCAATCCTACCTACCAAGGTTTGTTTTTTTATTTGTTCTCTTATAAAATTTGAGTTGGGTTTGTGTTTAATTTGATGTATGAAATTGAATTTTTGTGTGATTTGGTTTTGTTTGTTGTGGGTTTTTGGTGGGTTGAGCTATTTTTATTACTAGCATTGAGGAAAAATGAAAAAAGGTGAGGTCT
This sequence comes from Beta lomatogona, assembly GCA_947646795.1. Taxonomy (NCBI): domain Eukaryota; kingdom Viridiplantae; phylum Streptophyta; class Magnoliopsida; order Caryophyllales; family Amaranthaceae; genus Beta; species Beta lomatogona. The sequence goes on along the minus strand of CANSNZ010000239.1, from coordinate 1,653,005 downwards.
TTTGTTTTTTAATTGTTGATGTGAGAGAATGTGCATTGATTTTTGGCGGTTTTTTCTGGGTGGCAGCTGGCGTTTGTTCACTTTTTCGCTGAAGAGTTGAATTTCTCTCTCTTACTTTATTTTTATTTTTTGGTAGTTTGTGGTTGTGTAAAAAGGGAATAGTTAGATGGGTAGTATTTGATTAATGTGATTATCTTTTTATTTTTCTATGATTATCCAAATTTGTAGAACTAATTGATTATGCTGTTTTTTATGCTTTTCTCCAACTTTGTTGTTAAGTTTTTTTATGAATGTGTGAATTTGTGAATTTGTAGAAATTAGGTAGTGTTAATTAATTTATAATTTCGTATGATGATTTAGTTTCTTTATGATGGTAATTTATTGATTGATTTTCATATAGTTTAATAGTTAGTTCATATGTGTTAATTTGTATTATATAATGAATATAGGAAACGATGAGTGATACACCTAGATAAAAAAAATCTAAGGCAATATTTTTTGTGTTGTAAAATTTTTAATATTGAATATCTTTTGTCTTATTTTGTGACTCCCCAATTTTGAAATTATGGCTCCGCCATTGATGAGATTCCATCATAAAACCAATTGGTAATAGGAGGAGTAGCCCTTTTTTTTTTTTTGATAAACGAGGAGTAGCCCATTAAGCTTATATGTTAGTCATCTTTTTTCTTTTGCTTCAATGTGGGACAAGCTCACATGTGTGGATTAACACCTTAACGCTCCCCCCATGTGAAACTGTTAAATAACACCCCTACATGGGGTAAACACAACTATTGGGTTACATGCTCCAAACAATTTTCAACTTGCTGGGCCCTCCCTACATGGGAACAAGAACAACAATGGGCCAAGACCGTCCGCTGTGATACACATGATAAACTTCATCGGGCCTGCACACACAGGCCCACACCGGAGAAGAGAGTGACCACATACAAGCTAAGATGAGCTTCCATCCTTAAATCAATTGGCAGTAGGAGGAGTAGCCCATTAAGCTTATATGTTAGTCATCTTCTTTGTCTTTCTTCAATGTGAGACAAGCTCACATGTGGGTTAACACCTTAATTGAGGTTGCTAGCAATTTGTATATATTGGTAAAAAGGAGATTATTGAAATGGTTTTATTAATTTTATGCATTTTAATCTTTGTAACTTAATTATGTAATTTTCTTTAATTTTTCTTTAGTTTCGATAAGGAAAGAATGAGATTATATATAGTGAATTAATGGTCAAGCCCCTTTCATCTATACTTGAGTTTGTGAGTTAGAGGTTTTCAAATTACATTATTTATTACTCCCTCCGTCTCATAATATAAGTCCCCTTTCCTTTTGAGGTGTCCCAAAATATAAGTCTTGTTTCTATTTTCAGTCAATAATTATGCCCAAAATGCCCTCATGAAAATAATTTAATTTCCAAAAAGTCCTTATAATTTCAGCTTCCAATGCACCATTATTAATGATAAAATGGAATCTTATACCCCATTGTACTCTTCTACACATTAAACCATGCAACATTAATGTTCAACTTTTATTTTTTGTTAAAAAGAAAAAAAAAACGATGTAGGTGTTTCCCAATAAAAATGAATTTTTTTTTCAAATAAAACAAGATTCCACTTTACCTTAATTCTCGTGTAAAAACAGAATCAGGACTTATAATATGGGACGGAGGGAGTATTTTTTAATTATACAAGGTTGATGCAGAGTATTGGTCATCGTGAAAAGACATGAATGGTGAGATTTACTTGTTGTTTGTATAAGTGCTTTTATACAATGATTGTTTTTTTGGGTAGGTAAGATAAAAGACCCTACTAAACTAACACATCGCGCAGGTATAACTAGCCAGGTTTGCATGTCTGACTCATTGAAAGGGAGGGGGTATGGTAAGGGGAACCTCACCCCCAAAGAGTCCCTATAGTAGAGTTTTTTCCAATGACCTTGAAGTTATAAGGCCAAACCTTTGTCAAGTTGTCACTAGGCCAACTGGCCAAGCCTTGCTTGGTAACTTTTATACATTGGAGTGTTTAGGTGTTTGTTTCACTTGGCTATTTACAACATTTCTTTTCCTTTAGGGGCATTAATATCTGATTCGGATGGCTTCGTCTCTTTTTTAGTTTCAGGTTCCGTAAAAAAAAGAAAGGAGCAGAGAAGAGAAGAGGGGCATGCACATCATCACCCCAAATGTGGGCTTCAATCAATAGAAATTTGATCATTATGTTTCTGGGCAATATTTTGGTGCCAAAGATGGAACAATTGATGCTTTAACCTCTTTCAATGATACGTGTACCTTTTTTTTAAAGGTAAGATGAAGCCTACTTGAGGAGGGATAAGGGGAATTCCTCTTTTGAGTCCCATGAGATTTAATTTGATTCCTGAACCTTAGGGATACGAGGTGAGAAGTGATGCCACTACTCCAACACCTCAACCTCAATGATACGCATACATATTCTTCTCAATTAGTTAGAAGACTAAAAAACCATCAGATAATAATATAAGGGGAGTTTGTAAGGAATTGAGGAGAAAGGAGAGAAAAGTCCATAAATATACCCACATGGAATTTCATCTTAAAATTAATTGGATTTTGGAGTAGTTCACTCGAAGTACGAAGGTTGAGTATAAATGTGTGATAACATTTTCTTTTGACAAAAGGGTAAAAAAGAAAAGTTAGTTTTGGAAGTACTGGAAACACTCCACTTTCATGCATGGTAAATTTAGGAAACATTATCGAATTTTGTTTTTATTTAAGTGATGAGCATGATGCTTGTATACTAATCAAGGTGACATTGCCCAGTATTTAATCAATGTCTCTCATATGTCCATAATTCTACTCCACCTGTTATATATTCTAGATCTTCAACCAGTTGATGTTGATATTTCTAATTTTTTGATGTCTCTTGTCACGAAGACCAAATGAAGGAACTTTTAGTCCCCGTTCTTTTGAATTGGGAGAAACTGAACTAAATTGAAACTGAATTGAATTGAAACTGAACTGAACAGGGAGAAACTGAAGTGTTGAGAGTAACTGAACTGAACTGAATTGAAACTGAATTGAACTGAACTGAAATGAACTGAAAATAAGTCCAAAAGAACAAGGCCTTAATTATTTTGAACTAAATCCTTACAAAGTCTCCAACTCTGGTGATTTTGTCTGGATTTCTTTTAGGCTTATCAGCGGATTGTGGGGCCTCAAAATTGTGATGCTATTCACAGGATTCCCAATTTCATGTATTTCCTCGCTAACTTATTCTACCCTAATTGCAATGTTCCATGAAATGAACGTGAGAATCTCCCATTTTGACAAACCACTTTACGCCCATTAGTTTATATAATAGGAATATTTTTACATAGCAATACCTAAGATTTTGGTAGTAAAACTTATCACCAACCGACTTCATTAGCTATAATGAAAAAAAGACGAAATTGCAGACACATAATTCATGACTATATACATTCACCTATCTCCCCTTGAGGCCTCTTTGTTTGAGCAACATAGGATCGTTGCTTGATAAATCTTCTGACGCCAAGATATAACCACTCTTTCTCTACAAAACAGGCTAAAGATACACTAAATCTAGACTTATAATCATTCTTAAAAAGCAAAATATAAAAAGTGTCCACAACAACCTTTGATAGTATTGGATATCCATCCATCATGAATCCATTTTCCATCACCTATAATGTTTATGACTTTATCTCATTGTCAACTTGATTATGTATTTGACATCTTCAATCTCTAATGACTATCTTCCTCTAGACCTCTACCTTTGTCCTTTGGATGTTGAGTTTATAACATAAGAAAATAATTTCATTTAGATTTGGACTTCTCCACTTTGTCCAAATAACTTACACCACTACTTCTCTTTCTTTTGTTTGTTTTTGCCCCTCTCTCTTCTCCTCTTTCTAGTATCTACCTGCGCACCTCCGCACAAAAAGGCCACCAAGTTCCAACGCGCACACTATTCGCTTACAATTTCTTCTCGATTTCTTCGCCTTCTTTCCACCTTCAGTTCGCCGGAGATTCGCCGGAATACGACGAAATACCGGCGAAGCGGCGAATTCCGACGCATTTAATCTTTCTCCGGCGACCGGCGTTATCGAAGCAACTAGATTTTCTCCTCCTTCTTTTTCAAGGTAATCAACCTCAAATCTAAATCAATTGTTGAATTAGGTTATGAATTTGAGTTTTAATTTAGTTTTATTACTAAAGTTTCAGTTTTGTAATTTTTTTGTCTTTCTGTTGATTACATCTAGTTTTTTCAAAATTAATTAGTAAGATTCTCAAATTAGTTAGAGCATTGGAGTTTATCTCATTATACAATGTAGGTTCTAGATTTTTTCTGATGCGAAAACGAAAAAGAATTGGAATATGAAAGAAATTAACTTTAGGATTTGTTATTTTGTGTGCCTAGTTTTTAACTGTAATCCTTTTATGATAAACTGTTTACTTTTCCACAGAACTTTGCTGCAGTTTTAGATGGGTCGCATTATAATTTTCAAAGTCACAACCTTTTGCGCTATTTTATACTTTTGTTAATTAATAGTTATTGTCTAACTTTAGAACATCAGACATGAGAAGATTTTCTAGCAAGCTATAGGCCTTATTTGGCGATTAGCCGATAATGGATAGCTGATCGCATTAGCTAATAGTTCCTGATTTCATTAGGTGATAGCTCTAGCTATTTGAATAGGGATGTTTGGTATAATAAACAGTAGTAGTTGTTGTCTGTTTGTATAGATTGAACTAGTAAAATGCTATATAAGGGTATGACTTTTGAGTATATTTTATCATTATTAAAATCAATACTAGTTGAGATCTATTTGTTTATTTTGAACTACTAGAATGCTACATAAGGGTATGAGTATTTTCTTTGATGAAGCAAAACGAACAAATATTAACATTATTTATGACTGCTGTGTTAATGAAAGCATTCTTTGAAATGGTCGCGATGTCATGGAAGTGGCTTGTGAACAGATTGCAGCTAACTCGGCATGTTTTAAAAAAAAAGAAATCATATTAATGTATTTTGAGCCTGTAATTTGCAATTTCTAGTTTATATAGTATTTTTTCACATAAGACCATACCTATCTTATGGTTGGGTTGTATATTTGGTGAATAAATAATTACTTAAAACATGAAGGCCCTATCGCATTATAAATATAAATTAACACAAGTCATCTACGTTACCCAACTTGAAAGCCCACATCATGCTTTTTTCCCTTATTTGGTGTGTATATGTTTTTGTTCTGTTGCAATGTATGCTTTTCCTTTCTCTTTTTATTGCGAAGTCTGTGAACGAATGGACGTAACATGGAAAAGTACATTTTAACACGGTGAGTCATCTCTATGTAACGGGCAACACAAAGAGAAGGACATGATTTTTATTGTGGCATTCATGGAATGGCAAGTTCAAAATCCGTGACATAACATAGCGACCAAGTCTTAATTCCATGTTTTGTAATGGACTTTAATGGCAATATGTTTATTACTATAAAAATATATGCACTAGTAAGGTTAAGGGTTTTAAACATAGGGGACCCACCTTGCAATTATATTTCTATATTTATGTTTTGAAACAAATTGCATTACAGAATATTGCACCATATATATCTATTTGTTGTTTAAATATCAGATTCAGAACTTGGCCCAAACTTCTATAGTACTTGATTACTAAGTTATTTGTTGACATGTATGGTTGTTGATGTAATATTTTTTCTAGCATATATGTTTACATTCATACATGTTGCATTGCAAAATAAAAAAAAAGTATCTAAATAAGAGGTAAAAGAGTTCAGGTTACCCTTCTTTGAAGCAAATAGATTTAAAGGAAATGAGGGGAACCTAATTTCTTAACAGATTAGGGAGTTTTAGGCTATTCCTTTCCTTTCTCCCTGTTTCCCCATCTTGATTCATATAATCATATCCCTGATGCAACCAAATAGCCCCTAAATTCTACTAAACTGAAAAATCCTGATGGTGATGATTCAGATGGGGGATCAAGCAAACCAATCAGAAACTAATATTGAGGAAGAAGTGCGGATAGTGGTGGAGCAAGCAAAGGACTTGCAAGACGCGGCTTCATCAATGATCTCGAAATCATCGAGGGATGAGAAAGACCTTCAACAACGTGCTTGTTCACTTGATGCGTCTATCGTAAAGCTTCGTTCTTCCATTAGTTCTCTCACATGTGATGGTCAAATAGATCCGAGGCTTGCTGAGAAGGTTTTTCATCAATCCCTTAAAGAGTTGTGTTGATTTGGTAATTTTGGATTATTCTTTTTGGTCAAATTGCATCTTTGATTAAACTGGTGCAGCTTGAGGACGAATTAAATAGAGCAAAATGCATCCTTGTCGATGGAGATGCTTCATCTTTTCGTCCTGGCGAAGTTGAGAGTGAGTGTCAATTTTCTTTTCACTTTGGATCTTTTCTTTGCGTATTGTGGTGAATAATAATGACTTTGTATGTCTTATAGGTCGATTTCTAAAGATGTTTCTTGGTCCTATTAATGTGCGAGCTATGAGAAAGGATGTGCAGTTAAAAGTCAAAGAGGAGTACAATAGTTACAAAGTAAGCTTTTTGAATAAAAGTGAATTTATTGATCTGAATTGGTTGGATATTGGTTGAACGAGCACATTGTTTGTTTGTGTGAAAATGCAGTTTGAAACTCTAAAATATTAACCTTGCTGCGAAGCAAAAGGCTTTACAAGATGTGAGGAACATTTTAACTTGTTTAATTGAATAGGGCAATGTAGAAAAAGAAAAAAAAAAGGCGGGGGAGGGGGGTAGTTGAGTTTTTAGGTGATCTTAGTCTTTCACCATCAAACAAGTACCATAAATTTCCTAATTTGAAGTGATTGCTTCACTAATAAAGTTAATACTTTCTTTTACTTACCCTTAGTTATAGTGGCATAAACATATTTGAATCTCTATTATACTACCTCCGTTCCTTTTTAATCTACACACTTTCCTTTTCGGGACGTTCCTTTCTAATAGTTACACTGTTACTTTATCTATATAAGGTAAAATGCTCAATCATTATTCCTCCACTTTTGTCCCCCATGTGGTCCCTCACCAAATAAATTAACCCACTTAAAACCCCCACCTACACCATTTTTCTGTCTCTATTTTTTTATTTACTTTTTGTACTTCTTACTCCCCACTTTTCATAATTCCTCTCCTCTCTCTCATACTTTTTCACTTTTGCCTTGGTTCTAATGAAAAGCGAAGTGTGTAGATTATTTAGGAACGGAGATAGTATAAGTGAAGGGGAGAGGAAGATGGAGTTCCCCTTACAAAAAGTCTGATATACCCTTAATGAATTTAAATTGCCATGTATATTCTATAATCTTTTCTTCTTCCTACTTGCCATATATATTGAACAAGTTAACAATGGAATTGAATTTGAAATTTCAAATATATATTAAATTTAGGAGAATGATTTCCTCTTCTTACAAATGTGTGAAAAACTCTGATAAAAAATTAAAATGATAATAAACTTGATTGACACAATCAGAAGAAAAAATAAAAAATTGAATTTCATATTAATAATTATGCTGATAATATATTAAAACCTAAATGTTGATTATTATTCAGTAATTTATATTATATAAATCAAACTTTTCCACTCTATTAATATTCGACGATTGAACCTGATAATCAAATACTTCCATATTTGAGCACAAGCTTTCTTATGCTTTATATTTCTTTCTCTCAATACTATATTTGAATAATGATAAACAAATAACTAAAAAAACCAACAAAATAATGATTTAAGAAAAACATATTAAAAAGATTTAAATTAATTATAAATGTCAGTTCGAATCAATTTTTTTGTAACACTGATGAATAACTAATTGAGAAAAAACGTTAATATGACACGCACGCATAGCGTGCAAAAAAATGCTACTATGATTTGGGCCGTTCTTTTCATATTGCTAGTGATGTGTATCTACAGAAATGGAAAATGGTTTTAAATATTGGATTCAAGTAGGTAGTTATTTTAGAGGATTTGGTTATATCTTTTATTTGGGGTTTTGGAGAAACTGAAAGTAAGATGATTTTCGGAAAATGGATTAGATTTTTTTTTTGGTAGCTAGACATATTTGCATGATGCATTTGAAATCGTTAGGCGTTTATGATCACTCTACATTATGATGTATCATTTATGTAGGTCCTAACTACTTTGACCCTCAAACCAAGGAAATTCTATGGACAATTTATTTCCTTGTTCTAGTGTTTTACACTTACTAGCCAACAATTTTACTTCATTTGGTGATGTATTTCCTTCGTTACGGATAAGTACAACGGTTTCAGAATTGAGCTTATCATTATGGGGAAGTAGAGAGAGCATAGATTCTAGACCTTTTGTTTGGGGTAGGGGGTAGGGGGAGGGGAGGGACTTTGACCTATTGTATAAATGTTTTTCTCTGTACTAGGTTGTTGCATATATTGAGAAATAGTATATAGCTTGGTGAGAACAGAGTTTTCCCACTTCTATGGTGGGTGGTAGAAAAACAATAATGACAGATTTGCTCAATGGCACAAATGAGAATATTTGTTTGAAGTGGATTGTTAAAGATCACAGAGCACAGAGGAAGGAATATTGGTGATGAGTTTGCTCAATGGCACAAATGAGAAATATTTGTTTGAAGTGGATTGTTAAGGATCACAAAGGGATATTGGTGATGAGTTGAGGGAAGTTTTCTCTTTTTAGTAATCAACCAGACCCATGATGCCGTAATATTACCCTATGACCTAAGATTTCGAAGATTTTGCTACCTTGATCGAAATAAGGAATATCACGATTCACATGTGTTTGACCTTGTTCATACAATTGTAAGAGGTTTCTTCTAAGCTACCAGTTGGAAAGAATTAATTGACCAGTCATTTATTGAAATAAGAAGCCATGAGAAGAAACTGATGAACCTTTTGCTGTAAATTCTCCATCATATTGTTGTAAAGTATATTTATCTCTATGCTTATGTGGTAAAATTTGAGCTTTGCATGTGTGGACGTCAATTTGCTTATGAATGACCAAATTTTTGTGCTAAGTGCCTCCATCAATTTGCTTTTTGTCTGCTTTTCACCTTCTTTCTTTAGGCACTCCCTCTAGATCTTTGGGCGTTCTGGATAAGTTGAATAACTATTGCGCTCTTTTTTTTTGAGCAGGATAGAACTGCCACCTTGTTTCTTCTTTTTCCAACAATACTACTAATTCTTAGATCCTGGATGTGGGATGGCTGCATGCCTGCTTTTCCAGTTCAATTGTATCAGGTACAGGCTACATTTGGCTGCATAATGTCATTTTGGTTCACTGTTAGTTTACGTTATTTACAGCTGTTGTGTACTTTGTCAGGCTTGGCTTTTATTCCTATATACAGGTTTGGCTTTGAGAGAGAACATCTTGAGAGTAAATGGGAGTGATATTCGTTCATGGTAATGGATTTATTTTGTGCTGTAATTTTGTTGTGCTCTATTTTATTTTATATTCTTGTGGTGGCCTTCTAGTTTATATTCAATCATATGGATTGTGCATGAGTCTACAGTATATTGAACAATGCTTTGCTTTACTGTTTTGTAATATAGGAATTTGAGTATCTAGAGCTTTTTTAGTCAGTCATTTCCTTCAAATGCTTGTTTGCCACCCCTTTGAGGTCTTTAATGAGCATGTCATGCATAGTTATATTGTGATTAGTTGGAGCTTCCATGTATCAGTTTACTGTGCTCTCATAGTCAATATGATCTATTGAGATCTGCTATAAGCGATCAGTAACTTCACTAATGGCCTTGTATAGTGGGAATTGGATGAACTTCTTACAAGCTTAAAATGTATTTTAGTATGACCACTAACATTTTCTGATCTAGACAATCACTGGATTTATGTACACATATGGACCCTTTAATGTCACCCCGTCTTCGCTTTTAACAAATTTCTGTTTCTTTTCTATTAGAAAAAATAGTTTGTCATCTCCTTGATGTATGTGATCTGTTGTCTATATGTCATCCCCAATGGCGGATCTAGAGTTCACATTAAGTGGGTTCAAGTCAAAGTTAAGGTCAAGATTAATGTAGAAAGTTGAAAACATATATAATTGCTTCTTCCTTATTCTGATAACACTTTTATATATACATTAAATTAAACAACATAAACACAATTTTTTTTTGTTAACTAAAGCTAATCAACAAATAACCCACAACAAACAATCACTCTAAAATAATCTTATAGCGACATAATAAAGTTTCAAAAATATTGAATTGAAATTATGATATAATAGTCAATGGAAAAAGAATTGATTTTTTTTTTCATCTGTCTTAGATTAGTTTGAACAATTATATTGCTATAATCCTACTATTATTATATTAGTCTTCTAAATTACTTTGGTAAAAAACTAAAATATAAAATGGTCCCCACTATATTCCGTTCATTAAACTTATACCTATCTTTTTCTGTCTTTCAATGAAAAAATACCATATTAGCACCTATATTTTTTTCTGAAGAAATTAACACCTGCTACATATAATTGGTGATGCGTTATTGCCTTATGAGTTTGATAATTTCTTTTCGAAAGTGAAATTATCTATAAAAAGAAATTAAAGAAATGACCCACTTTCAAGACTTAGCATTAATAATAGGGAAATTTAAAATTACTTTTAAAATATTAAATAGTTTGACCGATTGAAATTCTAACAAAGTGAGTTACTCATTCATTTTGCCTTTCAAGCCTTCTTCAATGTGATGGCAGTGAGTTCATTTGGAGATGTTTTTCCACTATATTAGATGACTATTATAAGTTTTTAGTAATCTAAGTGGGTTCATTTGCACCCACTCCTCAATGAGTAAATCCGCCCCTGGTCATCCCTTATTCCCTCTCTCTCTCTCAATATACAATATATACGTACACGTGCATATATGTGCGCTTTCGTGTATGCGTGTTCTATTTTACCATGTAAACCTACTATGTGTATGCTGGCTGGCTGTTTGTGAAAATAGATGGACCAAACAATAATATTCAATGTGTAAACTTTAATAACTCATCAACTTATCAAATGATAATGTCTAACTGTCACCAACACTGTCCACCCCCTTCCTAGTAGGCAGAGTGCCTCACTGTAGCTGCTACGTGTCACCACCTGTCTGGTGACTGTTGTTTGTGATCACCACTCAGCTGGTGCATTGAGTGATCGAAATACCACTTAGATTAGAATTGGGCAGCAAACTTCATCCCAATAGTGCTTTTGATTGAAACTCGTCCAAAGCTCCAAGATTTGCCAATTTTCTTCCTGAGATTTGACAATTTCCTGCGAGAAATTTTGCTCTAGTAGTATTCTCCTGTTTCATCTTGTTAGACTCATTCCTCAGCAAATTTGATCCGTTCCTTCTTTATGCGTAGGGTTTTTTTTTTTTTTTATGATTCTGGTGGCAAGGTTGCCTTAAACATCTTGAAAGTGGAAATCATTTAACAGGATGGAGAGAAACAAGAAGAAAAGACAATCAATGCAAATCCTCAGAAGTGCTATTGCTAAGTGGGAAATAATTATGAATATGTTGTGAGTGTGGTAATCAGAGAGGTGGATGTGATCATATGATTGTAGCCTGAACTTATCATGTATATCTATTTGAGGATCTATAGTAATAACTTTTTTCTTTTAGTCTTTTGAAGAGCCTAGTTGAAAGGGTAGTTTTCGGTAGTGTGGCATCCTGGCATCCGCAAGCATTGGTTTGGTGAAATTTTTATTTCTTTCCAACTTGATTCTCATAGTCATCCCCTTTTTTTTTTGTTGTTTTAACTGTTGCATGGTTGTCTCTAATACAATTAAGTGGACAGTAGTGTAGAACTGTAGATAGGTCCCAGGTCTTGTGTCTTGATTGTGATATGTTGACTGGACTGTGGCCTCCTTTATTTGTTTTTTTTTTTCCTCTATATGATTAGTAATCCAATTGAGAGAAGATTGATTGCCTAAAGGCCATTGACATCTGAATTTTTTCGGAACAAGAACTTAAGGCCTAGAGATCAATATGAACAGAGGTGGATGCAATTGAGCTGATTATAGTTAATTATCGAACATGATTTGGGGATCTAATTTTTAATGTATATGTAAACCTCTTCTACCAATGACTCCAGGAGTTCAATTCATGAAATATAACAACTCTTAAAAAACCTTGATTTCTAGAAGCACTAAAGTCATAATGCTGTTGTGATATCTGATAGAGCTCCTTAAGTTAGTGTTTGGATAGAAGAAATTAATTTCAAATCACACATTTCAAATACTCACATCCAATTTCAAATCATCTGTTTGGGAAAAACAAGAATTCTAAATTCACCATTTCAAATATCTATATCTTTTTGGAAGAAAAAAAAGGGGAAATTATATCCAAAATTGTACATAATTAACCAAAAAAAAATCAATCTGAAAAATGGGGTTTTTGATCTTCTGACTTTTTAATGCCTAGGTAATGAAGAATCAGGTTACGACTTACGAGACTTAATTCCACCTCAAAAAAAAGAAAAAAAAAAAAAAAAGGAAGTGAAATAATCACCAATCACCTTCTTCTTCTATCTTCAGCATCATACCTCTCATCTGGCATTTCCATTCCCTCTCATGATTCTCACATTTCTTTCTCTTTAAACAAAAAAAAATGTTCAATAAAATTTGTTACTATGCTGCTACTCTTCTAAGCTTACTTTAATGGTGGGTGCTACTCTTCCAAGGTCAAATTAATGGTGGGAGTTGCTGTTCCTTTGTCATCTTTTTTGGTGGTTCGTAGATGAAGCGGATAGATGGATTGAGGAGAGATAAATTGAAGGTTTTGTGGGAATTGTGATAGTTGGATATGGAGAAATTAAGGGAGTAGTAAAAATGTGGTAGCTAGAATTTGAAATTACATGTTTATAGTAGTGATTTCAAAATCCTCATTCTGGCTTATTTTTTAGCAAGTGTATGGTATTGGACCAAATTGTAATGAATCAACCTGGGATCGGGGAAAGGAACAATAAAGTGGAGACCTTTAAAGGAAAAGTAAAGAGAAAACTCAGTTGTTATATTGCCACTAAATTCCACAGCTTTCGAGGAGCTGGGTTCCTCCCAATGATTACAATCACTCAATAATTTCTGGATACCTTCTACTGCTCTCTCCCTCTCTATTTATAGCCTGGCACCTACTGTGCCCTAGATAGATCCCCTGTCCAACGGAATTATTCTAGAAAGAAAACACAAAAAGGACAACTAGCTGATGTAATACTAAGGACAAATTTGCCAATCATTGCCAGCTCCTGCCACTAGAACCTTCTAGAACTCTTTCTTCATTTTGGGCGTCTCGCATACACAAACCTGAGAGGTGGTTTAGGCGCGTTCATTACATTACCTGCCACCCAGAGTTTCACCTTGTCCTCAAGGTGGAATGTGGGAAACCTCTGCTCCATGGCTGCCATATCTTCCCAAGTAGCTTCACTTTCTGGAAAGCCTTTCCACTTAATGAGAATCTTCAGGGGTTTGTCTTGGCCTGAGCTGTCATACCGAACACTTAGGAGGGCCTCTGGCTCAGTTAGTAGTTCCAGGTCAGGGGAGAGTTGTTCTGCTGGGAGCGTTGTGATGTCCAATGGCAGGTTTCAATTGAGATACGTGAAACACAGGGTGTATCTTACTGTGTAGTGGCAGTTTGAGCTTGTAAGCCACTTGCCCAATGCGCTCAATTACCTGGAATGGTCCGTAGAAACGTGCTGCCAGCTTCTCGAATGGCCTTCTTGCCAATGTTTTCTGTCGATATGGCTGTAATTTCAGATAAACATAGTCCCCCTCTTCAAGTTGCAGCTCCCTTCTCTTCTTATCTGCCCAAAATTTCATCTTCTGTTGAGCCCTTAGGAGATTCACTCGTAAGTCATCCATGATTGCATCACGCTCCTGCAGATGGTTGTCCAGAGAGTCTACTTGGGTTTGACCGCGCCCCACTCGAATCAAGGGAGGAGGGTCCCTTCCATACAAAGCCTTGAATGGGGTCATCTGGGTAGAGACATGGGGGGAGGTATTATAACAGAATTCTGCCCATGGGAGCCAAATAGGCCACTGTTTGGGTTGGCCATTCACAAAGCATCTCAAATAAGTTTCGAGTGACTTGTTAACATTCTCCGATTGTCCATCCGTTTGAGGATGATAGGCTGTACTTCTTTTGAGATCGGTGCCTTGGAGTCGAAACAGCTCCCTCCAAAACACACTCATAAAGATTCTGTCTCGGTCTGAGATAATTGAAGCCGGAAATCCATGGAGCCTCACAACTTCTTTCATGAATAGTCCCGCAACAGAGGCAGCAGTGAAGGGGTGCTTTAGGCTTAGGAAATGGGCATACTTCGTGAAACGGTCAACCGCTACCAGTATGGTGTCTACCCCTTTAGAGGGAGGGAGACCTTCAATGAAGTCCATAGTGATGTCATCCCACACTTGGGTTGGTGGAGGTAGAGGTTGTAAGAGACCGGCTGGGTTTTGATTTGAGGACTTGTTCTGTTGACAAACTTGACACTCCTTCACATATTGGGCTACATTTCTTCGCATCCCGACCCAATACCACTCGGATGCTATACGAAGGTAGGTTTTGAGGTCCCCCGAGTGCCCTCCAATAGGCCCATCATGATAGAATTTCAGGAGGCTTTGGGCTAAGGCAGATTTTGGGGGCACAACAATCCGGCCCTTATACATGACCAGCCCCTTTTCTTTAGTGAACCCTTCCATGTGATGGTCTCCCTTCTCCAGGTCAGCAGCAAGCTGTTGTATGTAAGGGTCTGTTTTGAGCTGATTTTGCACTTCCTCCAAACTAGGCCCACTGGTGGATATGAGCAACTTCAATTCTGCCTGAATCGGGCCTTGGCGTGAGAGAGCATCGGCCACCCGGTTGGCTGTACCCGGCTTGTATTGTATCTCAAATTCGAATCCCATCAGTTTACTAACCCAACGCTGATATTCCGCACCCACCTCTCTTTGTTCCATAATGAACTTCAAGCTCTTTTGATCTGTCCTTATCACAAACCGGCGGCCTAAGAGATAATGTCGCCACTTTTGGACGGCGAGCACGATAGCCATGAGTTCCTTTTCGTAGATTGACTTGAGGCGACCCCGGGGCCCTAACACGTGGCTATAGAAAGCTATGGGTCTGAGATTTTGCATAAGTACCGCCCCCGGACCAAATCCCGACGCACGGCCTTGATCACAAACTCTGGGAGAAATCGGGCATGGCTAGAATCAAGGCGACCACCATGGCTTCTTTCAATTTCTCGAAGGCCCGAGTGGCCTCTTCTGTCCATGCAAAACTATCCTTCCTCAACTGATCAGTTAAGGGGGATGCAATTCTGGCATAATTTGCCACAAACTTCCGGTAGTATCCGGTTAGCCCAAGGAATCCGCGCAATTCCCGAATGCTCTTAGGGAGGGCCCAATCCACCATAGCCCTTACCTTTTCTGGGTCTGGTGCCACCCCATGGGCTGATATGACGTGGCCCAAGTAAGCCACCTGTGGTCTGCCAAACTCACATTTGCCCAGGTTGGCGTATAATTGGTGTTCGGCCAAAGTGTGAAGAACTTGAGCTAGGTGGTGGGCATGGGACTCCTCATCGGGGCTATAAACCAATATGTCGTCAAAAAACACCAGCACAAACTTTCTAAGAAAAGGTCGGAACACTTGGTTCATGAGGGATTGGAACGTGGCCGGTGCGTTGGTTAGGCCGAAAGGCATTACTAAGAACTCGTAATGCCCTTCATGAGTGCGAAAGGCGGTTTTGTGCACATCCTCCCTCCTTACTCGTATTTGGTGATAGCCGGATTTCAAATCCAATTTAGAGAAAATCACCGAGCCATACAACTCATCAAGTAACTCATCTATTACCGGAATCGGGTATTTATCGGGTACGTTTTCTTTGTTTAAGGCTCGGTAATCGACGCAAAAGCGCCAAGACCCATCTTTTTTTTTTCACAAGGAGAACCGGGCTTGAAAATGGGCTTGTTGATGGCTGAATGATACCGGCGGTAAGCATGTCTCCCACCAATTTCTCGATTTCATCCTTCTGAACTTGTGGGTATCGAAAAGGCCTCACTGAGATTGGGTTACTCCCCTCCTTCAACAGTATGCTGTGCTCTTTTCCTCTGGTTGGGGGAAGGCCTGCGGGCATATTAAAAACATGCTGGTAGGAGTGAATGAGTGGCTGTAGGCTGCTGGGTATGGTGGCGTGTTTGTCACACTCCCTTTCCATCCCCCTTTCTTCCTCCATCTGGTTCATCTCTACCAATACCCCTTGCCTCTCTGCTCTCAAGGCTCGAAACATAGCCTTCAAGGAGACACGGGTTTGGTCCAAGGAGGGATCACCCTGCAAAGTTACCTCCTTGGTTCCCAGCTTGAATTTCATCACCTGTGCTGTGACTTCCAATTGGTAGTCACACTTCCTAACTTTTCGAGCCACAGAAGCCCTAAGATCACATCGGAATTACCAAGATCTAACGGTAAAAAATCCTCCTGTATTATGAGACCCTGTACTTCAAGTATCACCCCCTTGCACTCCCCTTTTCCATGTACAGTAGCACCGGTGCCCAAAGAGACACCAAAATTAATGTTTCTTTCCATGGAGAGCCCCAATTTCAAGACGGCTCGAATGGAAATAAAGTTATGGGTGGCCCCCGGGTCCACCATAACTACCACCTCGTTCCCGTCAATTAGCCCTACCAACTTCATGGTCCGCGGGTTAGTCAGACCCACAATCGAGTTTAGAGATAACTCAACGGCGGTGATCTCGGCGCTCATCTCGCTTCCGTTCTCCGATTCCACCGCTTCCTCAGGGCCCGCATCTTCCTCGCCATCCATAATTATGATGCTGAGCTCCTTCCTTTGACAGCGATGCCCCTGGGACCACTTGTCATCGCACCTAAAACACAGCCCATTTTCTCGGCGGTATTGTAGCTCTTGGTCGGTCAGTCGGCGGACCAGTGGGTTGGTTCGCGGGTTCGGATTGCTGGCTTTCGGGTAGGTGATTGTTTTTGTGGCTGTGGTTTGGGAAAAGGGTGGTGTATTTTTGGGATAGAGGAGGGTGTTGGTTTTAGTGGGGTTTTGGGTCGTAGTGGATAGGTATGTGTTGTGGGTTTTGGACCCAGATGGCCCATAAGTGGACCTGGCCCTACTTCCGTAGTTAATCTTCACCTCAGCCTTTAGGGCAAGATCCATGGCTTGGTCAACACTGATTGGGCCCATTAAGTGGACCTCAGCCTTTACATCCTCTCTCAATCCTTTAATGAACTGGCCCATAACAATAGATTCAGGTAAGGAGTCCAAAGGAGCCGCGTATTCTATAAACTTACGTTTATATTCCATCACTGTCCCTTCTTGCTGCAAGGTCAGCCATTGTTCATGGAGGGACCCCTTGTGAGTGGGCCTAAACTGCCTGAGCAGCAGCGTTTTCAGCTCCTCCCACCGGTGCACGGGTTTCCGGCGATGCTCCCACTGGTACCAGGCCAGCGCGTCATCTTCGAGCGACACCACGGCTGCCTCTAACTTCTCATCCTATCTTAGTCGGTAAAAATCAAAATACCTCTCTGCTCGGAGGATCCATCCGTCGGGGCCGGTACATCAAAGAGGGGCATGTCAAGCTTCCTGTATTTCCAGTTCTGCCCTCCTGCTTGTCCACTGTTTGGTGGTGCGCCTCTACGCACGAACCCAGGAGGTTCTCGATCCTCTGTGTCTTCTTCCCCATTTCTTGGAACTGAGGCCAGCAAGGCAATAACCTCTTCCCTGAACTTTACTTGTTGCTCAGCGAAGGTGTTAGCGAGGAGTGAGATCTCCTCTCGCAAAGTCCTCATGGACTGCTCTTGGTTACCATGGAGGTTGTTCAACCCTTGCCGTAGCGTCTCTTTTATGAGCAAGTTCTTGCTCCATGGTTTCAACTCTTTGCGTGGTGGATGGTGGTGCCATTGGGGTTCCCAGGGCTCGGCTCTGATACCAAGTTGTAATGAATCAACCTGGGATCGTGGAAAGGAACAATAAAGTGGAGACCTTTAAAGGAAAAGTAAAGAGAAAACTCAGTTGTTATATTGCCACTAAATTCCACAGCTTTCGAGGAGCTGGGTTCCTCCCAATGATTACAATCACTCAATAATTTCTGGATACCTTCTACTGCTCTCTCCCTCTCTATTTATAGCCTGGCACCTACTGTGCCCTAGATAGATCCCCTGTCCAACGGAATTATTCTAGAAAGAAAAGACAAAAAGGACAAACTAGCTGATGTAATACTAAGGACAAATTTGCCAATCATTGCCAGCTCCTGCCACTAGAACCTTCTAGAACTCTTTCTTCATTTTGGGCGTCTCGCATACACAAACCTGAGAGGTGGTTTAGGCGCGTTCATTACACAAATCCAATTCCAAATGCTTTCTATTCCCAAACAGCTAAATTCAGCCAAATTCTTCATATGAAATGAAATGCTCTAATCCAAACAGAGCATAAATGATTTTCTAGACAAAAGCCAATATATACTACGGAAGAACATATGGAAACATGTAATTCGAACGAAGTCCCTGAAAATAACTGTAAGTGAGCTCGATGCTGGGGAGGTCAGCTAATGCCTCGATTTTATTCGTCTAAAAGGGTATCTTCAAGAGCTTCCATAGCTCATACCAGCTGCATAGAGACTTAAAGTTATAGTTCTTTTACTGTGATTTGCTGTTGCTGCCCCACTGGAAGCCTTTTTTCTTTGTTTGTCTTACCTTGTTCATATCGTGTTTCATATTTAGTTTCCCTTCTCCTTTATTTGCTCCTTTTGTATCCTTTAAGGCTCTCAAAGTTCTTAGGCAATGGCATGAATTTGATGATCGTGCTTAAACTTCTCAGGTGGATATATCATCATTACTGTGCAATGGTGATGGCCCTGGTGAGTCTTACTTGGGAAATAAAAGGCCAACCTGATTGTGCACAGAAGCAGGTCAGTCTTATTAGAATGCATCATGGTATAGAGTTATAGACTATAGGGTCCATAGTTGAGCTATAGCCTGAAATGGTAGAACTCGTACCTGATTTGTTCCAGGACAATTTGATCTGCTGCAGTAATGGATATATAGCTGCATATTCCTGCTTTTCTTCATTGTTGAGGTCCATTGGAGTCATATTGTTGACATACATATGATTATAAAGGAAAAAGAGAAAAGAAATGACTTGATGGGTGGATTTTTAGATTTAATTTCATCCGAAATTCTTTATGCATATTCTTGGCATACACTATATATGATTATAAAGAAAAAAGAGAAAAGAAGATGACTTGATGGGTGGATTTATATATCTAATTTCATCTGAAATTCTTTAATTTTTCTTGGTAACTTTTCTTCCAATGATTTTCCTCTTTTCTGATTATATTAAAGAAATCTGCTTGTGTCCTGGTAAGAAAGGGGGGAGGATACTTTTCTGGGACCATTTTCTGGTCCAATATGAGACCAAACGTCAGAGAAAGAAAGAGAGGCATACTCACTGGAACTTTGAACTTGGTTAGTCTATGTAAATATGGGCAGCCAACTTTGCCAGAGCTTCATTTCCAGTCTCTCTATCTTTGCTTCTGTTCCAGCTTTTTCTTCTACTAGATCTGGACACAAATCTTACCTAAAATTCTGAGCTGTTGCCTTTTTGAGGAATATAAGCTATAAAAAATAGCGGCCATTGATGGGGAGATTTATTAGCAAAGAGTAAGGGATGGTTTTATAATCTAAAAGGATAAATGTCACATGTGAAAGGACCACAATATGCCTAGTACTAATAGATGTCTTCTCATCAGAAAGTTATAGAGAAAAATGATCTTATATGTTTTGAGGGATGAGCATTATCAGCTACCCGTGGTTTATCGTTTAGGTTTGGTTCTTGTTTGTATTGTAACTCATGTTCAATGTCATGCAGAGAGGGGTAGAACTTTTCCTACAATGGGCCATGATGCAAGGAGTCGCAATGTTATTGCAAAACCGATATCAACGGCAAAGGCTATACACTCGCATTGCACTTGGAAAGGTGCGTGTTTATATTTTGATACTATACTGCTATACCCCTTGAATTCAGTCTAATAAAAAGCTGCCAGCCTAACATGTTTGGGCTATCAGCTTGGATATGAGGAGTTAGATGTTTACAAATTTGTAAGTGGCATGAGACTTGGACATGCAATGGACCTTTTTTGGCTGCCTTGTCGATTTTGACTTGGCTCCATGGATACCTAGGAACAGGCTGCAAGAACAGGTGTGCAGCCTTTTTTAATTCTTAAATTACAATTACATAAGGTGGTTAATTCAAAGAATATCTAGCTAATATGCCATCTAATAAAGATTAAACAAAGGGCTATGAATTCGAATAGTAATTATGATAAATGACTAAATTTCGTGTTTGTGGTTGATGGGTTCGTTGCCATTACATCAAATGAAGTGACCAATATAAGGGTTAGTGGGTACAATCTTTGCATGCACCTTGGAGCTCATTCACTGATTCTGATGGACTGTTGAGGCGCGCATCTGTGCTCAATATCAGACTGTTTTTGTATCTCGACCTGCACTTTTCTTCTGACTAAAGACTTAAAGAGTAGTATGAAAAAAATTAATTGCAGTGGCGAGGTTGTAGAAGGAACATCTTGGGGCATTTATGTTGTGCATCGTGGCTGTCACAGCTTGAGTTGACAAATTGGATAACCTCGACTTCAAAATATACCACTATTTTTTTCGATTACACTTGAATATGCTTTAACACTTTATGTTGCTGTGTGTGCAGGAATGAGTACTTTAATGATGCGACTATAATTTAAGCCTAAAAGATGAATTTGACTAGTATCAATATGTATGACGACTTAATGAACATTGTATGATGGTTGATGTAGGGTGTGTTTCTTCACACTTGAGAAAATAAGTTTCAGGTCAGGGGTCATTATGTCCAATCAGGTGTAAACATAAAGTGAAATTAGGTCCAATCAGGTCTAATAAGTTTTGTTCATATAAGTTCAGGTGAAGAGGATGCACCCATATTAGTATACTTGGTGTAACTGATATTCTCTGATATTTTTAAAAATATGTTATGTGAGTGCACCCGTGAACTTCACTTGATTTGTGAATTTGCATCCATCAAATTTTTGATACCTCAATTTACACCTGGAGGATTTTTATTTTATTTTCTATAAGGTACAAGGAAAAAATTAGGAAACCCTTCTTACAAGGGGGAATTCTAAACTATCAAAATGTAGATTTTTTTGAAAATTTTTATCATAGTTGAGACAGACATCTACAGCTGATACTTGAATGGGGTGACCAATTTTTTTAGAGTCTAACAGTAGCATGGTTTGTTTCACGGAAAACATTGGTAAATCTAATATGATCAAATGATGAGATGAGAGTCTGAATAGACCAAGGGGTTTGGAAAATACCTTGTCACCCTCGATAATGAGATTTTGAATCTTCATATCTTTTGCCATAAGAATGCCATTAAGAAGCCCAATAGCCTCTGTAATAAAAGGAGAGGCAATATTCGTCTTCAAAGCTTTTGACTTTTTAAAGTTTGCCCCTTGCAAAGGATAGCTCCTGCATGCATAGAGATTCTTTTGTCGGAAATTTTTAACTCTATGATTGACATCTAAGGCAATGAAATCGTTCAAGAAAGTCCATCAATGAGAGAAGTGGTGATCTCGTCTTGCTTGCGGGGAGAGAGGAAGCTTCTGGAACCCACCCTTTCTAGCCAGATATCTTTGTCCTTGCTAACACTCACCTTTTCTACTTAAACCACAAGACTGAAAGTGGAACTTGCAGAAGAGCTTGTGGTAAAAACCCCATCAACATTTAGTTTGATTGTAACCGAAGGAGGAAGATGCTAGCTGACTTGAACAGTGTGTGGGGGATCGGCAGGGTTAGTGGGATATAGGGAGTTTCTTTGTGCCTTCATTGCTGTCAATAGTTTTTCTAAGGATCCATTTGGTAAAGGAATTTCAGTTTGAAAGTTAATTGGCATTTCACTTTTTTTAAATACTCTGTAGAAGGAATATAAATTTTTTAAGGAGATGTTATTAGTAGCATGAAGAGATTGTCGATTTGCATGTAAAGTATTGTGGGTCAATGTAAAGGGTATAAGCCGAGTAATGAAAGTCTTCACTCCGGAAGGCCAGGATAGGACTTAAAGAAGAGATGGTTGAGGGTTTCAACATGGGAATTACAAAAACGACATTTACAAGGAATTTGAATCTTTCGGTTTCTGAGATTATCTCTTGTTGGAAGGCCATTTTAGAAACTTGCCATAGTTTATAGCTTTGGGGGGATATCCATATTCAAGATTTGATGACTTGGCCATTTATGTTGGAAGAAAATATCTGTATCATGTACTAACCATGTAGCTATTTTAATAGAAAATTTTCCTGTAGGGGTCTGCCCCCACCAAGGAGTGTCTTGATGTGCAACTGAGGAGAGAGATTACCTTTGATTAGTTGGATGATAATAAGGGATTAAAGTGCGTAAAAAAGGAATTTTCCGTTCCATTAATTGGGTGATACAAATTGTTGACTTCTAAATCTAGGTTTTTTAGTTTACGGTTGTCGCCGTGCCTGTATATTCCTTTATTTTTTTGCAGACTTTTAGCAAATGTTCTCAATGTCAGCTGTCTGGAATAACATACTCTGTTGTAAAGAATCCCAAAAATAAAAAGGGAATGAAAAAGAGAAAGGAGAGAAACCCCCCCTCCCTCTTAACTCTTCTGCTTCATGTGTTATGTTATAGGACTCTTACACTATTAACATCTGACATATTTCAGGCGAAGAGAATGGATGTTGTGTGGGGAGAAACAGCTGGAGAGCGTGGCCAGCTTTGGCTGCTATGCCCTATACTTTTCATTTTGCAGGTAGGTGGGATTATGTATTACTGCTTTAGCAAGATTTTAGATCGTTGCACATTGTATATAATATGAAGAATATTTATTATTTTATTTATGATCTCATCTGCATGCTACAGTGCTTAGAGTTTTAGAGTTCTGAAGTGGTTACATGCTCAGACTTGAATTTGAATGAATATTGGGTGAGGGTGGGGGCTGGCAATTGTGTAGGAAAGAGAGTGCATTGGGAGGGGAGGATGACTAGAATGACCGTACCCAGCAAATGATATGTTGGGTGAATCTAGGAGTCCATATTTAGCTTCTACCAAAGTATCTAATTTGGGAGGTTTTTCGCATTTTAACCAATGTGCAATACTAGTTCTTGAATGAATGAACTAGTTAAATACACTTTCACCCTTATTCCACTTCTCCAGCCCACCCCCTGCGCAGCTGTATCTTTGCCCTGCCATCACCATCCAGTTCACCACTATGTACCTTTCTCGTAACACCAGCCTAGAGAGTCAGGAGAACAGCCTAGACTCCTGCTGGAGAAAAGCGCAATAACCCTGACTTCAAGCAGAATGATTTGCGTGACATCATCAATGATTTGATTAATGAAGGTTGTGGAGGTCAGGCACTGCTGTTGATAAGGAGGAGATCTGCTCTAGGATACTGATATCTTAATATCACGTCTGGCTATCTTCTGCCTGACTAACTTGAAGAATTTTCGCCCTTGGTGTAGATTCTGCCGACCTTGCTGTCTAGGAAGTGGATTTATAGCAGGAAACTTCTAGTCTTCCATAATCCTTGTGCTAAACTGAGGAGTGGAAGTAATATACAGGGCGATGCAGAAATCATTATTTGTCACTGGTGGAAAACTATCTTAGTTTTGTCGATGTAGCTACTTCGGCAATTAGTCCCAACCTTACCCAAATTGGTGGAAAGACTTGGATGTGGGAAAACTGCCCTTATGTGTGAGCTTTGTACGTTAAGGAAATTGGTATTTCCAACTGAAGATCAGGGCTTCTCTGGGAAGTTTGGGGAATAACAAACAACATTTTTTATTTCATCATGAAGCTGATGTAAGGAAATAATGGAAGCTTGACCCTACCTGGGAGTCAGTGTTTTTGTGGTGTTGCACTTGCACCCCACTCCTGACAGACCAAAAGGGATTTTATTATTGTTTCCTTTCTTATTTTCGGTTTCCCCCCTCCTTGGCGAGTTGGCGTCGATATGATTAATGTTGATGTATGCTTGTGAATGATGAGAGCTATAAAATTGCCAAATTTGAACTCAGTTGAAGCCTAGACTTATTGAGTGTATGTACTCTGCAAATATTTTCAGGGTTTCGAGGCATATGTTGGATTACTGTTGCTTCGAATAGCAATTTTTGGAGTTGTTGCTGAATGGCAGGTGATCTACCTTATCTATCCTTCTGTGTTATGCAGTCTCATTATTCCTGAGAGAGAGAGAAAGGGGTTGTATGAAGAATTTAGAATTATCTTAATACATCTGCGGTTTATTTTGATGCCATCAAGAAACTATAATGACAAGTTCCTTTGGCAGGTTGTTTTTTGTGGAGTTCTTCTTGTCGTGATGGCAATTGGAAATTTCGCAAACACGGTGCAAACCTTACTCGTCAAATCGCGGTTTAAGGCAAAGATGAAAAGGACTAAAAGTAAGCAGCAGTTAGATTAGGGTCACATTTTCGGAAGTTCGGATTATCTCTTACCCTTCCCCCCTTCCATCTTTTGGTCTGTTGGCTTTGTGTTGTTTCAGTGGAACTGTAGATGTGCTGAAGTTTCGTGTATTTAAGATTTGTACACTGTTTTATTATTTTTACCCCAAAAGATAAAAAAAAAATAGAAGAAAAATAAAAATCAAAAGAAAAAAAGAGATCATTCTGTATAATTGTTAATTTAGCACAATAAGTTTTGACTTTTTGTTTTTTTAGGAGTTTGCCTGGATTGGATTTATACGAGTCAATAATGTATAAGATGCGGGTTTTTTGCCAGTTATTGCATTTGATGTGTTTCACATTCTTAATCTTTTTTAGTCGTACTGATGCTCGGCATTCGCCAACCATAATATATTTGTCTAATTTAATCAATAAAATTCCCAAAATTTACCAGTTTTTGCATAGTTTTCTACAACACTTTTACATAGCTGTGCCTGTTAGTAAGATATGAACGTATCTAACTTATTTATTCCAATATAAAAAAGGTACAAAAACAGATAAAAAGCTAATGCATAATCATGCACATATAGCATCGACATTTCGTTAAAATTCCATTATTTGCATATTGAAATTACACAAGTACTCTGATCTCAAGTAATGGTAAATGTTCCATCCTTTTTTCTTTCCCACTTCCCACACAGACTCCTTGGAAGCCACCGGCTCATCGCTACGGCCTCAATACAAATCACAATACCACATTTTGTTCACATGTTAGTTTAAATACTACATGCAGTAATAGTAAAGAAAATCAAATTAAATATGAATCATGAAATATAGGACAAATGAGTTATACTAAGAAAAATTAGATATTAAATACAAAACCATAGGAATAAAAGTAAGAAATGGATTACCTAGAGGAGTACTAACGGCCCGTTTGGTTAGTGGTCATAAATAGTGGTAATAGTAATGTAATTTAGTGTAAATTTGTAAAGAAATTCTCATGTCAATGACCATAGGAATAAAACTTGATCAAAAATATGGGTTTTCCTTTATAAATTTCCATTTTCACGCAATACCACCTTCCCAAGTGGCAATGGATAGTAATGAGATTTTAGGAAGAAAATGGATACCTTGGGATAAAGTAGCATTACCTATGGTAATGACGTTGAATTTCTAGTACAAATTTACACTATAATGCATTACCATTTCCACCATTTATGACATCTTACCAAATGAGCCGTAATTACTTTAAGATTATTCAATAGCATTTTAGCTAGTATAATAGGTAGGCTTAGCATATAGTGGCAGATCTAGAAATTATATGCAATGGAGTTACTAATTTTAAGCACTCGAAACAGAAAATGTTAATGTAGAACAAGACCCTTTTTCTAGTGTGGAGTGGGGGTCTCTTTTACTATTAATTAACATTTTTAATCTTTTATCTACATTTATACAATAAAAATTAGGTTTGTTACTCATATTATTTCCCCCAAGTGGATCAAGTGACCTCACATCCATGTATATACATCCGCCACTATTAGCATACCATCATATCTTAAGATATATAGTAATCTTAAATCTTAAACCTTAAATATGATACGATTTTCTAAAAGATCAGATTAGGAGTAATTTATGACCATGTTTGGAGAGGATAGCTAATAATTTACTATCTAGTTAAAGGATAAAATAACATTAGTAATGCATAGTACATAGCCGCATAGGTGATACGTACATTAAGATAATTAACAAACCTATCAGAAGATGCATGATACTCCAAAAAGATTAAATAACAATGATAAAAAAGATACATATATATCATACTAAAAGATAAACCACGTTCATCATGCTAAAAGATAAACAACAACTCTATATGTTAGCTATAAAATACCACCCAAACCCATGCATTTGTTTCTAAGCTTCCCACACTCTCACTCTCACTTGCACGCACGCATAAATCTTAATATGATGAAGCAAACCATATTTCTTTGTGCTACTCTTTTTCTTTTGCTAGCAGTCTCTAATGCTAGATCCATAAGACAACTTGATGCTATGCCACAAAATGTCAACCCACAAGACGCTCTCGGATTCTATGACAATCCATTTATCCCCCCAATTTTGAAGAGCCTCCTTAACCCGATTGTGCCCTACATCCCAAACCCGCCGAATGATCCGTTTTTCCCACCGGATCCGAAAAACGATCCTTCACCAACCCCTCCAGCAATGAACTTCCCTAGGGTTCCATATGCGCCTGTGCCACCAACCCCTCCTATGACTTTCCCTTGGCCGTTTGTCCCTGCACCACCAGCTAACCCTACTCCTTCAAACCCCAGCCCTAAAACACCACCCACCCCATGATTCGAAACTCGAATGCATGTACGTGGATCGGTAAAGATTTGGGTTAATTCAATGCTCGAGGGGTTGGTCAAGGATAGTTAGTTCTTAGTATGAGATATACAATTTTAATTTTAGATTGTTATAATATTAGTAGGATAGAATAAGTAGCTAGTATGATAAATTAATAATGTATCTTTTGATTTTCTAAGGTAGCTCATGCATGCTATTTTGAGGTGATCAATTCATTTGAAATCTTGAATTTATATCATTTTATATGCATTCAATATTTTGTATTTTTTGTCAGTTTGCATTTTATGTTTAGGATATGTTGTGCAAACCCCATGTAGCAAGATCTAAGCATATTGCTAATCAAGAGTAATATCAATCCAACTCAAGCACAGATAGCATAAGTTTTGTATCCCATACTATCATTGGCCTCATGGCACAATTTTGACTATTAATAGATATATTGAGAATAATATGAGATTTTTCTGGCAGCGAAAATTCATGGTGTGAAACTCTATCCAATTAGTATTAATTCTGTCAAACCATATATATAATTTCTAAATTTGTGTTTTTCTATTAAATTTGTAATATTTCTTTTTTGTTTGAGTTATAAGATCATAGTCGGAACACAGATCATTAATATCTCCTACAACCAATCAAACTATTTTAAAAGTTATTTTTATTTTTCATTAATCCCCAAAACCCAAAACCCTCAAAGAAATAGGTATGTACGTTAGGATATGTTTTCCTAGTTCTACCTAAGTTCGGTTTTATATGATGTACAATAAATATTACCTTTGGGTTAATAATCGAAACTGTCAATATCTTTTATTTAGAGTGCTAATCTTTTAGGATAGGTAGGTAGGTTTATTAATACTAGTCGGTTGTGACTTCTATTTGGTGTATTTAAGCGTCACTTTGGTTTGTAATAAAGCAAGGCACAAAAACATTCTCGCCAAAATATTGTCGATCATCTTTGCATAGTCACGCCTCTCTTCGCAGTTTAAATGGCTAGGAAATTTAGAGAGATTCTGCATGGTCTTATGGCATCATTATTATGTGCTTCTAATCCTAAAAAAACCACCAAGAGAAAACAGAAAGAAGAATCTAAAACAACTAGTTCTGGCGCACCAAAGAGTTCACCACCACCGCCGCAGCCGTCTTCGTCTTCATGGTTAATAAGGTCGCGGAGACAACCGGCACTGCAACGCTCATCATCTAATAAGATATAGCTTGGAGTCCTTACTGTTTTGATAAGTTTTCTTGTTAGATTGGAGATATACAGTATGTAGTTGTTTCTTGATTAACAGTCAATATCTAGTTCTAATATCATATATATTAAAGTTCCATATTTTGGAGACATATATTGATATGAATCTCACAAGATCTCACGCTATGTTTAATCTTTTATAGACTTACACACTATAAAATACAAGTTTTGAATCTTCGAAAAATATAACGGAAAGTGTCACCACATGGCACATGACATATGATTATAGTGGTTTAAGAAAATTTTAAAACGAAGAAGTTAATTCAATATTCATATTGTTAGCATGCGAGCGTTAACTTTTGATTTACTTGGAAGGGTCTTGGATAATTGTTTTTTGGGTGAATATATTCCCAATTTAATCTCTCATTAAAAACCTATAATCTTCTCCTTCAAAAAAAATCTATAACGAACCTTCATGCAATAGTGAGTCTGCTCTTCAACGTAGAGTAACCTTACTCTACTCTTCCAAAGAAAAAGTTTGTGTTCCTTACGCACGGTACCAATCACTTTTCTTTCTTCTTCTTTTTTTTTTTTCTAAAACCAGATTGGCATACTATTAAGATTTAGAGTTGGTCTTGCGTGGACCTGGACCACAATAATATTATTGTGGACCAAAACCACTTATTCCCTTTTTTTTTCCATATAGTAACCTTTTCAAATTTTAAGTTACACTATACAGTTAGTGTCTACCATAATGACTGCTTTTTTTTTTATATATAGTAACTCTTTCTCATATTAGTTTATCATGATGAAATTTTTCTATCGGAAGATTTAGATAAGATATGTGGTATATCTCAATTATTAACCTAAACTAGGTTAAATATCTGATACCATGTTAAATATGGGCCTGGGCCGCACCCATCATAAGGAGAGAGAGTCCACTTCACAACAGAAAGGAGGTTTCACCTTAAAACCATATGACAATAAGGGGAGTAACCCCTTTGCATTATAAAGTGAACTTATCTCTTTTCTTTTATCAATGTGGGACACTCACATGTATTATACATCATAGCTTTAACAGTCCCAGGGCCTTATTGAAAAGGATGGATAGAAATACGGCTCTTACTCCCTCCGTCTCTTTAATAAGACAAAATCTAATTTTTATTTGTCACGCTCCTATTTTATTTTCAAACAGTAAATGTTTGCCACCATCTTTTTTATGGTCCCAAGCCCCAAATTCTGCTCTTTTTTTTAGTTTCTTTTGTTTATGTCATTGAAGCCTCAATTTCCTCTATTATTGAGAGTCTTATTATATCCACTTTAATGATTCTTTTTCTCCTCATGTGAGACTTTAGAGTTTGGTATTTAAGATGGAGTTCGAAGATAGTTTTTTACATGATTTTGTAATCGATATTGGATTTACGACTTCGGTATACATGCTCAGATATAGATATTTTTTTCAAAACTATGTCAGAATGATAGTCGCTCTTATACTTCGTTATGGAAGTTTGTAGATGTCATGTCTTTTAATAGATGAAACTGTTGTGATTTAGAAATAAGTGTTAACTAGATTGTGCAATAATCAACAATAATCAAGAAGAATTATGAAATTGATTCAACAAACAAGTAATGTAAAGAGGAATGAAAACAAGAAAGAACACACCAAGATTAACGTGGGAAACCCGAGCTCCGGGAGAAAAACCCACAAACTTGTACTATGAAATCAATGGAGAATGAATGGTGAACATACAATCTCTCCCAAACTCACACTCTCTCCTAAAACCCTAGAAAAGATGAGGCTCCAAGTTTGAACTTTGAGATATGTGTGCTACACACTCTAAACTTAGAAAATAGGGTATTTATACTCCTAGAACTAAAAGCAATCCAAGGGCCACGATTAAAACTTAATCGCAAAAAAAAACACGTGCAGATGTGGGTTGCCCGGGCGGGCTCGAAGAACCGCCTGCCCGGGCCCAAGTCGACTGTAACTTTCAGCCCAAATTTATCGAATAAATGCACGCCCGAGCCAAAGAGGGCCGCCCGCCCGGGCGCAAGGGAAAGCTACCAAACTGCCTCGAAGCAGATTCCACAGCATAGAGGCTGCTCGCCCGGGCTCAAAGCCTGCCAGCTCGGGCCACACCTGCTGCTGCCCGCCCGGGCTCAAAGCCTGCCAGCTCGGGCCACACCTGCTGCTGCCCGCCCGGGCTGCTGCTGCTCTGCTCTTCCTTTGCTTCTTCGTGCATTGCTTCACCGTTCTCCACTCCACTTAACCCAACAATCTCCCACCTGGAGATCGGTTAAGCAAGAGAACATCCTACCATAAATACCCGAAACCATCACCATCATCTCTCCATATATTGGCCATAGCCAATCCCGCTTCCTTTTCACCAAAGGAAGCAAACACCGAGGTTTCAACCAACCCCGATCCAACATCTCTCCAAACCCATCATGGGCATGCTCCCACCTAGATGCAATCTCGAGCATCACCACCATGCTCCCACCTAGACTAAGCATCCCCATGACAAAACATATCTCCTCTACACCAAGGAAATGACATTGAAGTTTGCACCAACTCCAATTCAAAGATATCAAAGTCTACATCGACTTTGATTCTCAACAACACCTCCAAATCATTATAACATCCCTACACAAACCTACACACCCTCCTAACCCAGGAGGTCAGTTCATCTAAGAGACACAACAACCAAATGAAGACTCTTCCTCTCCAACCAAGGAAGATAAACTACTTCATCTCCAACCAAGGAAGACCATTGAGGCCTAAACCAACCCCAACATACAATCATAACCTAAGCCAAAGAAGCTTCTCATTGTTCTAAAAGCAAACTCACATTGCTCCCACCCGAGCAATACACCATTTGCTCAACTTAGGATTTCCGGCACAACTTGCTTGTGTGCCGCCCTTCACCTTGTGCGCTTACCGGTCAATTTGACACCGGGATACCGCTTCACCACGGTTCTCATCCCTTGGCCCACTATCGACATAATCCCGACCAAAAGACACCTTCCATGAAGTTCCCACCCCAATTCCGGTCCCCTTTCTTGTGCCTCCCATGGTGTAAAGTGTTCCACTTCTTGTCCCCCGAGCCATGACCATAGCTCCCTTGACAATCTTGCAAGAACCACCATCGAACACAACCTTGTGACCCGACTTGGCTAGTTGAGTCACCGATATCAAGCTTTTCTTCAACCTTGGGATGAACTTCACATCTTTCAACTCCAACAAGCCACCATGAGTGAGTTTCACACTCACATCACCTTGCCCCATGACTTCCACTACCTTGCCATCCGCAAGATAGACTTCTCCAAGCTTTCCGGATTTGAAGTTCCGAAACAACTCCTTGCATGGTGAGGAATGGTGAGAAGAACCCGAATCCAAGACTCATGATCCCGAGCACCTAACCAACTCTTCCGGTTCATCCATGTTTACCATCAAAACTGTAATACTCCGTATTTTTGTGAGTTATTCTTTTATAAATAAGAAATATAAAGAATAAAGTGAAATTATTTTATAATATAGTTTAGGTAAGCCTACAGTTATAATTTAAATATACAACCTACTTTTGTACCTAATTATATTTTAATTCGGTTTTTGTTGAATAATAAATCAGAATTCGATTTGGAAACAAATCCTAATAAACTAAGGTTTCTCATACTATAAATAAGAAAATAAAGAAAAAAAGAAAGAAAAGAAACCCTAATTCCTCATGCCCTCTCAGCCGTCCCTCTCTCTTCTCTCTCATTCTTTTCTCTTAGCGCTCTCTCTCTCTCTCTCTCTTTGATTCCCTTCTCTCTATCTCCTTCTTCCTCAGCGTTCCTTTGTGTGTGTGTGTGTGTGTGTGTGTGTGTGTGTGTGTGGGGTTCACAATCGCTGCTGTGCAAACAAGCAAGGGGTTGTGCGAGGCTTCTCGAGCGAGGGAGTACGGGGGTTCGTGTTCGACTGCTGGGCAAGCGAGTCGAGTTCGAGTGCTGTGCGACGAGTTGTGCGTGGCGGTACGAAGTCGCGTGCGGTACGACGAGCTGTGCGAGCCATGCGAAGTGTGGGGTGCGAAGCAAGGGGCGAGGCTCGAAGTCGGTCGTCGGAGCTCGGTTGCCGGCGAGATTAAGTGGTATAAAACCTAATATGTATAATACGATATTATATTAGTTTTAATATTGTATATTCTATCTTTCTATTAATTTAAGTTGTAAGTTAATTAATTTGTAATTTGAGTAGATTAGTAATTAATTAAGTTGTATAATTAATTTAAGTTGTTAATATGTTTTAAGTTGTAAATCTGATTTAAGGTTTTGTAATTAAGTAAGGTGTGAAGTAAAGAAAGTAGTTTATTGATTATTAGATGGAAAGTTATAATGACCTTGCTATTCAAACCTGATTTTAGGAGTATTGGACATAAGGACTTGAATGGAGTTGGTAAAGGTGTATACTATCGAGTTAACTAAAATCAGTTTGGCTCACTAACATTGACTCTTAAAAGACGCTAAGCACAATAGAGTTAGGAGAGAAAAGGAAGTTAATAAACAATGAGATTAGTTATCGTTTATACTTTGAATTACTAAGTCGATATAGTTAGTCACGTATTATTTGATAATATTATCAAGGACATAGCACTGAAGTACTTCCTTACTCGTTTAGGTCCCAATTTCATAAGCGGAACGTTTGTTTAGGCAGCAAAGTTCTCCGTTACAAGGTACGTACGCGTACTAGTTCAGTTGCAATTACTAGTATCATGTTAGGTTGTGAATTATTATATTGAAACCTAGAATCATGATAGGGAACGATTGTATGATTGTGATTGCTAAGATTGTTTGGTAGCATGATTGCGGTATGTAGCATTGTTATGCGAAATTCTATCGCGTTTAAATGCGATAGAATTTCGCGCTTCCCCTAAAGTTTGCTTAAGTCTGTTATTTATATGTATTATTGCTTATGTGACTTGCGAAAACTAGAAAAACGCTTGTGAAATATTGGGACTTAGAAGTGCAAAAGATCGTCGTTAAGAATGGCTACCTCAAAGTTTCGGGACGAAACTTCCTTTAAGGGGGGAAGCCTGTAATACTCCGTATTTTTGTGAGTTATTCTTTTAAAAATAAGAAATATAAAGAATAAAGTGAAAGTATTTTATAATATAGTTTAGGTAAGCCTACAGTTATAATTTAAATATACAACCTACTTTTGTACCTAATTATATTTTAATTCGGTTTTTGTTAAATAATAAATCAGAATTCGATTTGGAAACAAATCCTAATAAACTAAGGTTTCTCATACTATAAATAAGAAAAGAAAGAAAAAAAAGAAGAAAAGAAACCCTAATTCCTCATTCCCTCTCAGCCGTCCCTCTCTCTTCTCTCTCATTCTTTTCTCTCAGCGCTCTCTCTCTCTCTCTCTCTCGATTCCCTTCTCTCTCTCTCCTTCTTCCTCACCGTTCCCTTGTGTGTGTGTGTGTGTGTGTGTGTGTGTGTGTGTGTGTGTGTGTGGGGGGTTCGCAATCGCTGCTGTGCGAACAAGCGAGGGGTTGTGCGAGGCTTCTCGAGCGTTCGCGAGTGAGGGAGTACGGGGGTTCGTGTTCGACTGCTGGGCGAGCGAGTCGAGTTCGAGTGCTGTGTGACGAGTTGTGGGTGGCGGTACGAAGTCGCGTGCGGTGCGACGAGCTGTGCGAGCCGTGCAAAGTGTGCGGTGCGAAGCAAGGGGCGAGGCTCGAGGTTTGTGCGTCGTTGCCGGAAGTCGGTCGCCAGAGCTCGGTTGCCGGCGAGATTAAGTGGTATAAAACCTAATATGTATAATACGATATCATATTAGTTTTAATATTGTTTATTCTGTCTTTCTATTAATTTAAGTTGTAAGTTAATTAATTTGTAATTTGAGTAGATTAGTAATTAATTAAGTTGTATAATTAATTTAAGTTGTTAATCTGTTTTAAGTTGTAAATCTGATTTAAGGTTTTGTAATTAAGTAAGGTGTGAAGTAAAGAAAGTAGTTTATTGATTATTAGATGGAAAGTTATAATGACCTTGCTATTCAAACCTGATTTTAGGAGTATTGGACATAAGGACTTGAATGGAGTTGGTAAAGGTGTTATACTATCGAGTTAACTAAAATCAGTTTGGCTCACTAACATTGACTCTTAAAAGACGCTAAGCACAATAGAGTTAGGAAAGAAAAGGAAGTTAATAAACAATGAGATTAGTTATCGTTTATACTTTGAATTACTAAGTCGATATAGTTAGTCACGTATTATTTGATAATATTATCAAGGACGTAGCACTGAAGTACTTCCTTACTCATTTAGGTCCCAATTTCATAAGCGGAACGTTTGTTTAGGCAGCAAAGATTCTCCGTTACAAGGTACGTACGCGTACTAGTTCAGTTGCAATTACTAGTATCATGTTAGGTTGTGAGTTATTATATTGAAACCTAGAATCATGATAGGGAACGATTGTATGATTGTGATTGCTAAGATTGTTTGGTAGCATGATTGCGGTATGTAGCATTGTTATGCGTAATTCTATCGTATCATAAGCATTAAAGTTTTGGATTTGTATTCTTTGATCTATGGTGTGACAAGGATGTTACAAGAATAAAGATTTGAGTATTGTATCTAAGAAGGAATGTTAAATTATTACATGTTTAATGTGGTATGAATGGTCAATTCTAAGAAAGGATTTTGGCAATAAACTTGTAGTTGGACTCCCTACAAGTGATGAACAATGGGGGGAGTGTGAGACTTGCTCTACACTCCTACGCAAGCCTACTGTGACGACAATAGTGTTCTTATAAATTTTGATAACTCAAGTAGGCGGAAGGTTCTGTACGATCTTGGGGGTATGCATACTAAGGTGATGGATGTGGAACGGAATGAAACCGTATTTACATTTCATCTAATAGACTAAGTTGTCTATTAAGGATTAAGTAGCCCGTATGATTCTAGAAAGATGACGGTGGCCGTTCGATGCCAAATAAATTGTAAAAACGAAATTTAATGTTTTTGTAGTATCATGTTTAGGAATTGTTATTACTCTTCTGTTTATGTTAGTGTATTATTAACTGGTTGTGTACGTACTCACATAGCTGATTGTTTGTTATTTGTGTTGTTTGTTGACCTGTGATGAACCATTGATATTTCAATGGGGAGCAGATTAGGTATGCTGGTGATGCTGCATGAGTTCGGGCATACGGGGGATACTTTTGATTCTAAACTTTTAAAGTGTTTTGGTTGAACATCCTAGAGATTGTTTATAATTTACATAGTTAATGGTTTTAAATAAAAGGGGTCAATAGTGATTCCCGAGTTGTAGTTAAGTTAGCATTTTATTTCCGCTGCAATTTAGTTTTCATAATAAAGAGTAAGTTAGTGTTTTAAATTCAATAAGCCTTGCGTTTCACCGCGGCGGTAACACTCCCAAAGTCGATGCAGCGTAGTTTAGACGTGTATAGATTTTGGGGGTGTTACAAAAACATCGGAATCGTACCACGAAATCAAGTTAGTTGATGCATCATCTTCTTCATCACTATCTTGAACCTTCTTCTTCCCTTTCCGATTCACTCTCTTTGGACAATATCTCTTCAAATGCCCTTCATCACCACAACCCCAACACACCATATGAGCTCCCCCATTCGGTTTACCATGCCCTCTTGACTTCGATCTTCCATGACTTGCATTTCCCCTTTGTTGATTCCTCCTCCCCCTACTTTCACTACTATATGCACCACCCAATACTTCACCGGACTCGCTCCTTCGGATGCTCTCATTCAAAATCAAGCCCCTCACATCATCATACTTCAACTTCTCTTTTCCGGAGGACTTGCTAATGGCGGTCACCATAGTTTCCCATGACAAGGGTAAAGAAGACAACAAAATCAATGTCTTCACTTCATCCTCAAATTTGATATCCACCGAAGACAATTGACCCAAAACCGAGTTGATCTCATTAATGTGTTCGGCGGCTGAACTACCATCAACCATCTCCATGTCAAACAAACGACGCATCAAGTATACTTTGTTGATAGCCGATGGTTTCTCATACATACTTGACAAAATTTCCATCAAATCCGCCGTTGTTTTAGCATCCTTGACATTGAAAGCCACACTCTGGGCTAATGTCAATCTCACAACTCCAAGTGCTTTCCTATCAAGAAGTTTCCACTCATCCTCAAGCATACCACTTGGTCTCTTTCCCTCAAGAGGCAAGTAAAGATTCTTTTGATACAAAAGATCCTCCATTTGCATTTTTCAAAATCCGAAATCTTTACCATCAAACCTCTCAATCCTCAATTTCCTCAAAATTTGATTTTTCTACACCAAAAAATCCAAACTTTGATTTTTCAACCACAAATCCTAGTTTACCAACACAACACTAAATCACTTTCCCCCAAGTTAAAACCTTACCTCTGATACCAATTGTTGGGCTTTAGAAATAAGTGTTAACTAGATTGTGCAATAATCAACAATAATCAAGAAGAATTATGAAATTGAAACAGCAAACAAGTAATGTAAAGAGGAATGAAAACAAGAAAGAACACACCAAGATTAACGTGGGAAACCCGAGCTCCGGGAGAAAAACCCACAAACTTGCACTATGAAATCAATGGAGAATGAATGGTGAACATACAATCTCCCCCAAACTCACTCTCTCTCCTAAAACCCTAGAAAAGATGAGGCTCCAAGTTTGAACTTTGAGATATGTGTGCTACACACTCTAAACTTAGAAAATAGGGTATTTATACTCCTAGAATTAAAAGCAATCCAAGGGCCACAATTAAAACTTAATCGCAAAAAATCACGTGCAGATCAGGGTTGCCCGGGCGGGATCGAAGAACCGCCCAACCGCCCGCCCGGGCCCAAGTCAACTGCAACTTTCTGCCCAAATTCATCGAATAAATGCACGCCCGAGCCAAAGAGGGTTTCCCGCCCGGGTCGAAGGGCTGCCCGCCCGAGCGCAAGGGAAAGCTACCAAACTGCCTCGAACAGATTCCAGAGCATAGAGGTTGCACGCCCAGGCTCAAAGCCTGCCGGCCCGGGCCACACCTGCTGCTGCCTGTCCAGGCTGCTGCTGCTCTGCTCTTCCATTGCTTCTTCGTGCATTGCTTCACCGTTTTCCACTCCACTTAACCCAACAGAAACTTATCTATTCCCTCATAAAAGAAGGAAACTAAAATCACAGACAAAAATCTGAAATAAAATAATTGAGCATAACAATATTATTGATCGATTTACGGCTACAAAATATAAAAGCAAACATATAGCTAAGTCGGGAATGTTCGTTATCGTTTTTTGTTTCTAGCTTTCAATTTTTTTGAAACATTAAACAAAAATATGGAAACCAGATCAGATATTTTCAATTTTCTGTTGTCGGTTTTCAATAGTATTAACTTGTTAGTATTAGTATGACAAATTTTCAGTATATTGATTATACTTCTTAGGGGGCGTTTGGTTCGTATGTTGGTATGGGTTTGGTATCAGGAATCAAATAAGGGTGGTATGGGGTTGGAACTTGATTCCTAATACCATGTGTTTGGTTCAATTTTGGAATCAAAATGATCCCCATACCTAGTGTTTGGTTTAAAATGTATCTGGAATCAAGAATGATATTAAGATTGTTTTATTTTGTTTCATGCCTTGTTTTCAATAAATCAACTGTGATACTATAAAGTAATTCTAATCTTTTCCTTTTTTAAAACTTCTTTTAATTGTCCGGAATCATTATTGTAAAATTTTGAAATACTAGAAGATTAGAGCATATAATCCAAATAAAGTTATTTCATTTTAAAAACAAGCTTCCAAACTACAAATGTTCACAACTACAGGACATATCATTATACAAGATTGTCCAATCATTCCCAAAATTCTAACAAAGGTCCACTCATAATAAACTTGTAGAACAAAAAGCAGCTACTTAATATGGTTCTGTATTTGATCACATATTTAAAAGTAGTTGTGAGTATTTACTTTAATGAATTACCGAGGATAAGAATAAATTTGAAATTCTACAAGATTAATAGTCATATATTACTGAATCTTCTACTTAGAATTGTCACATAATATATAATATATGCATGGTCACATCTCTATATGAGGCTAATAAAATAACCAAGTTATCAACAAATATCACAAACAAATAATATGGAACACTTATTATTCTATCAAAAAAAAATTAGCACTAATATCAAGAACCTAACACACAAGAAGTAATATAGAGCATAAATACATAGCACTAATACCTCCATAAATACAGAGCACTAATACCACCATATCTGACATATGTATCACCTATACACCATATCATTGTTCCAAACTCCAAATACATAAAATCTCTACCGAAAAATCTCCCAATACATAGCACTCATACAAGCAGGATGAGAACTTATAGTTGTTTTTTTCTACCGAAAAATCTCTTGGATCAACAAATGTATTTGCTAAAACACTACAGAAGTTCATCTCGTTTTATTTGTTATCAACAATTATATTATGTAGAAGAAAATTATAGTAGAAAAGAGAAAATTGCAATAAAAAAAAATTTGCAGTAGAAGAGAGAATATTGGTAGAATACATGTTCACCACTCGGTAGTATACAGGGGAGAGGAAGAACCAATGCTTCTTTTTTTTTTTGTGCAGCGAGATGTTTTATTAAGTAATTGATGATACCTAGGGTTGGTATGAGCCAAACCCACCTCCCCCCAAGGGTTTCTAAACCCCATACCTCATGGGTTTAAGGTATTGGTTTTTAAAATTAAAATTTTACTAACCAAACACTAGGTATGGGTTTAGCCCATTCTAAACCCATACCTCATACCTATATTTTGTGAACCAAACACCCCTTTATATCATATGACTTTTAGTTTCATAAAACCAAAACTGAAAACTGCCAATAATCCCAAACCAACCCTAAACACATGATGAAGCTTAAACAGTACATTTTATAGGTTTGAGAATTATTTGACTTAATTAGATCTACCTAGACCTCGATATTCCTGTAACTTTTTTAGTAACTTAATTCTAACTTTAACTTCGATCAGAATCCACATAATTCCAAATTTAAGTACTACACTCCAAAAGGTTGACCAATAATATCACATTTAGGCATGCATCTTGTATAATTTGTTAGACTTACTTTACTTGTATATTTACAAGTGTCATGATGTGAAAATCGTAATACAACTGAGATTATGAGTTCTAACTTTGCAATTCATTGACCATCATTTCTCTTCTCTCCTTCAAACCTAATTACTTATTTTCCATTGTTTATCCAAACGTCAGAACCGTTGACAAAACATAAGATGAGAACATTCTATTAAAAGGCATGGTGCTTGCAAACATACAGGCCGTCAGTACGGGCGTGTACTCGGTGCACGGATAATTCACTTTGTACCACTCCCTCCACATGCCAAGCACAAGCTCATATTACATATTAAATAACTAGCATATAGTTTACATGAATGTAATTACATTATAAATTCTCATAGCTTCCACATAAAAAAAAAACATCACCAACCAATTAAACACTTTTAGGTCAACACATAAAAAAGTGAGTTAAGTACGTATATACGTAGCATCAAAATATGATTACTACAATGAACAGCAAGAGAATGAGGGTGCTCCAGACACTCTCCATTTCAATCTCTCTCCTCATGATCCTCCTCCTTTCGCCCTCGGTCCGAGGGCAAGATGACTTGGGATGTGTGGCGGCGGCTACCGGAGGATGTTATGACAAGGAAAAATCCATGAAGCTGAAAATCATAGCCATATTTACCATACTAGTAGCTAGTATGGTAGTGTAGGATTATATAAGTACTCTAAGCGGAATTTCATGAATCAAATTCATAAGCTCTTAAAACAGGATCTCATGCATATACATTCAAGGATCACATAATAGTTGGGAATTTACCTTTGAAGCGTGAATTCCACAAAGCTTGAATAACCCGGATTAAGAACCTCAATTGTGATTCCTCTACTTGGTCCACCAACCCGGATCAACACTCCACCAATGCTAGTTGGAAGGAAGAAATTCTTCTTCTACTTTAATGGAGTTTTTGTGACTTTTGGAAAGAATATGAGAGAGAAGAATAATGAAAGATATCTAGTATATTTCCTTATTGCCTAACCAAATATATAAATACATTTAGGTTAGAAGGAGAATTACTTCTCCTCTCCCTTCCTCTTGGCCGGCCACCCTAGGGCCCCTTATGGGCTCTAGGTTTCTTTTGTTGATCCAAGTATTTTGTGTGACCTAATAGGATCCATTATATTGGGCTTTGGGTTTATAATTTCCTAACCCAAAGTTCTATAGCATTCTCTAGCAAGACGTATAGACGACCCAATAGAACGAATTTATTATCTCTATAATACGATCCATAATATAATTAGTAATTGCATTTAAGTCGAGGACATAAATCCTTCAATCTCCCACTTGTCTGAGACGAGTGTGGAATGTTTAATTTCCTCAAGTCTCTTAATGTCTTAATTTGATAGTATGATCATATTTACATATCATCCATACTAGTTTTCAAATTAATCCTTGAAATCCGAGTTCGAATTGACAAACAAATGATCATCGAATGATCCATTTGAGCACGGCCATGCAATTTTCAATTTTCGCTCTTCAAGGGGCCAAGACACCTATCCTATCTTATATAGGAGGACCTTTTCAATCTTATGGTAATCAATACTCCCACTCAATTTTTAGCACAACCTGAATGCTGCCTTTATAGTCCCCTTTTACGGCATGACGTTTGACAATATCAAAGTTATACCAATCATTGAGCTAAGTAATGTTCCACTCATGTTTAAGGAATCTACTAATATAATTTTGAAGTTATAAAACTTCTAAGCAGGTCTAGTTCGACTATGTATCAACTATACATATCCATATGATTGATTAAACATCTCTATGTTTCTATAGCCCATGAAACAGTGCTATCAATCAATCTTATATGCAAATCCCTTTAACAAGTCATTCATGTCCAGTTTAATGACTTAGATTAGGAACTTTTAATATTCTATGAATTCTGTTCACTTATGGTGTTTCATTTATCAAATCACATATTTGACAAAACCATAGAATTCAAGATATATTTTGGACATTTTATTTAATACTAAACCAATAATTAAATAATGTAAAATTTATTCTCATAAACATAAATAGCAAAACCATGTCTTTACATTGTAACAAGTTTCTCTAAACCTAGTACAATCTAAAGCCACTCTAACATTTGCTTCAAGCCTATAGCCCTAGCGTGACACTCATGCTTGGGTTGAGGTAGTGGTTTAGTGAGCGGATCAGCCACATTCTCATCCGTGTGAACTTTGCAGATCCTGACATCCTTCCTGTCAACAATCTCCCTAATGAGGTGATACTTCCTCATTACATGTTTGGATTTGTTATGTGATCTCGGTTCTTTTGCTTGCGCAATAGCACCAGTACCATTGTTATCACAGAACAACTCAATCCCTTCCAGAGCACTAGGTATGATATCCAGCTCTGTCAAGAATTTCTTGATCCAAACTGCTTCTTTAGCCGCTTCAACCGCTGCTAAATATTCTGATTCTGTCGTAGAGTCTGCTACAGTGCTTTGCTTTGAGCTCTTCCAGCTCACTGCTCCTCCATTTAGACGAAAGACATACCCTGACTGAGAGCGGTAATCATCTTTGTCGGTTTGGAAGCTTGCATCCGTGTAACCTTCAACAACCAACTCACTTTGTCCCCCATAAACTAAGAACATTCCTTTAGTTCTTCTCAAGTACTTGAGGATGCTCTTAGCTACAGTCCAGTGTGCTTCTCCTGGATTTGCTTGGAACCTGCTACACATGCTCAAGGCATATGCAACATCTGGTCGAGTACTTATCATGGCATACATGATAGATCCTATAGCCGAAGCATAGGGAATGCTACTCATTCGCTTTAACTCATTAGGTTCAGTCGGGCACTGACTCTTGCTAAGCGATATGCCATGTGACATGGGAACGAAACCTCTCTTCAAGTTTTCCATGTTGAACCTTGTAAGAACCTTATCAATATAAGTTTCTTGACTTAGTCCAATCATCCTTCGAGACCTATCTCTATGGATTTTGATTCCCATTATGTACTCAGCTTCTCCCAGGTCTTGCATAGAGAAACAACTTTTTAACCATTCCTTGACTGACTCAAGCATTGGTATGTCATTTCCCATGAGTAGTATGTCATCTACATACAATACCAAGAAGACTAAGCTGCTCCCACTAAACTTCTTGTAGACACAAGATTCTTCTTCGCTTTTGATGAAATCAAATTTCTTGATTGCTTCATCAAATCGAAGATTCCAGCTCCCGAGATGCTCGCTTCAATCCATAAATGGATCTCTCGAAGCTTGCAAACCCTTTTAGGATTTTCTGGATCCTCAAAACCCTCAGGTTGTGTCATGTACACATCCTCATTCAAGAACCCATTCAAGAATGCAGTTTTGACATCCATCTGCCAAATTTCATAATCATAAAATGCAGCAATCGCTAAAAGTATTCGAATTGATTTAAGCATTGCTACTGGAGAAAAGGTCTCATCATAGTCTATACCATGAATTTGTCTGAATCCTTTTGCAACCAGTCTTGCTTTATATACATAGACATTCCCATATTTGTCTGTTTTCAACTTGAACACCCACTTGCATCCAATAGGGTTAACCCCACTAGGCAAGTCGACCAGGGTCCAAACTTTATTCTCAGACATGGAGTCTAACTCGGATTTCATGGCTTCAAGCCATTTCTCAGAGTCTGGGCTCGTCAAAGCTTGTTTGTAGGTAGTAGGCTCTGAATTCTCCAAAATCATAATTTCAGAGTTTTCAGTTAACAGGAAATCAACCAACCTCTTGTTT
This sequence comes from Beta lomatogona, assembly GCA_947646795.1. Classification (NCBI taxonomy): domain Eukaryota; kingdom Viridiplantae; phylum Streptophyta; class Magnoliopsida; order Caryophyllales; family Amaranthaceae; genus Beta; species Beta lomatogona. The sequence goes on along the minus strand of CANSNZ010000239.1, from coordinate 1,610,083 downwards.
GGAATCCTTTCTCTACTAGATCTACGCGGGGCCTGAGCATCAAGAGAAGTGTTCTCTTCAACTCCTTGAAGATCTTCACTTGATTCAATTGGGACGGTAGGAGGTTCATGCGTTGAATACATCATCTCCTGAACTAGACTTTCGTCTTGTCGGGCCGTCTCTGACATGGTGTGAACCACGTCTATTTGTTGCTCATCTCGAATTTCTTCGAGAATTATTCTACTCCCACTTGTCTTTCTAGAAACAAACTCCTTTTAAAGAAAGACACCATCACGAGCAACAAACACTTTGTTCTCTTGACGGTTATAGAAGTAATAACCCCTTGTCTTGTTTGGGTATCCCACAAAGAGACATTTATCTGACTTGGGTGCAAGCTTGTCTGATAGTAACCGCTTTACATAGACCTCACATCCCTAGATTTTAAGAAAAGACAAGTTTGGAGTTTTTCCATTCCATAACTCACATGGAGTCTTTTCGACAGCCTTTGACGGGCTCCTATTTAGTGTGTGTGCAGCAGTTTCGAGAGCGTATCCCCAAAAAGAAATCGGAAGATCAGCAAGACTCATCATCGATCGAACCATATCTAGCAAGGTTCGGTTCCTCCTTTCAGATACACCATTCAACTGTGGTGTTCCTGGTGGAGTTAATTGTGAAAGAATTCCACAACCCTTTAGATGATCATCAAATTCTTGGCTCAAATATTCACCACCACGATCTGATCGTAGTGCTTTTATTGTCTTACCAAGTTGATTCTATACTTTATTTTGGAACTCTTTGAATCTATCAAAAGATTCCGACTTATGTTTCATTAAGTATTCATATCTATATCTACTCAAATCATCAGTGAATGTAATGAAGTAGTTAAACCCTCCCCTTGCCTTTGTGCTCATAGGACCACACACATCTGTATGTATGAGTCCTAAAAGATCGCTGGCTCTTTCACCTTTTCCAGTAAATGGTGATTTTGTCATCTTCCCCATTAAGCATGATTCACATACATCAAATGATTCAAAATCAAATGATGGAATTATACCATCCTTTTGTAACTTGTGAATACGCTTTTGGTTTATATGACCCATTCGACAATGCCAAATGTAGGTTAGGTTGGAATCATTTGATTTTTGTTTCTTGCTATCTATGTTATAGATTTGTAACGACCTATCAAGCACATATAAGCCATTTATCAATTTAGCATTGGCATAGAACATATTATTGTAAGAAATGGAACAACATTTGTTCTTTATTTCAAAACAAAACCCTTCAGAATCCAAAACTGAAACAGAAATTATGTTCTTAGTTATTGAAGGAACGAAATAACAATTATTTAGTTCTAAAATAAGCCCAGATGGCAAGTGTAGACTATAGCTTCCTATGGCAAGTGCAGCAACTCGTGCTCCATTTCCAACGCGTAGCTCTACCTCGTCTTTTGCCAGCTTCCTACTTCTTTTTAGTCCCTGCACATCATTAACTATGTGAGAACCACAGCCAGTATCAAATACCCATAAAGAAGTAGAAGTCAAATTGATTTCTATAACATATTTACCTGAAGTGAATGCCCCAGACTTCTTTTCCTCCAAGTATACCGGGCAGTTCCTCTTCCAGTGTCCTATTTTGTGACAATGGAAGCACTTGCTTTCCGCAGCGACCTTTGGCTTGGCGGTTGGCTTAGGTTATTCAGCAACAATGGCAACTTGCTTGCCTTTGTCCTTCTTTCCTGCCCATTTCTTCTTGAAACCCTTTCCCTTTTGAACCATCAAAACCTCTTTCTTTGGTTCAACCTTAGGGATGTTCCTTTCAGCGTTAACCAACAATCCATGCAACTCTTGCAAAGTCTTTTCAGACTCATTCATATTGTAGGTCATTCTGAACTGATTGAAACTGTCAGGTAATGAGTGGAGAATAATGTCAGTAGCCAACTCAACCCTATAAGGGAATCCAAGTCGTTCCATGTTTTCGAAAAGACCCATCATCGCGAAAACATGGGGGCCAACAGCTTGACCCGGCTTCATGTGACATTCAAGTATCTCCCTATTAGTCTCATACCGCTCAACTCGGGCTTGTATTTGAAACATAGCCCGCAGCTCTTGCATGATGGTATAAGCATCCTTGGTTTCGAACCTCCTTTGGAGGTCCGACTCCATGGCTGCTATCATCAAGCAAGTGATCGGTATAGACCTATCATTGGCCTGCTTAGCACGACGTTTGTCTGCTTCAGTCGACTCATCATTAATCACAGGAAGTGGGGTTTCTAAGACATCCTCTCGACCCTCAGACCTCAAAACAAGTCTTAAGGTCCTTTCCCAACTAAGGAAATTTTCACCATTCAATCTGTCCTTTTCCAGAAAAGGACGAATGTTGAAACCAGAGTTGTTGTTGTTGTTATTAGACATAGTATCAACAGACAGAAAAATAAAGCAAAGTTCAATTTTATGTTTATAAAATAACCTAAAACATGCAAAGGTTTCTAGGTTGATCACCTATTCAATTTTAATGTCCCATTTGAATAAGTGTTTTACAAGATCCTATCAACATGCAACACTAAGCAGACGGAGGCCTTATCTTTAACGTTACATTATCAAGGTAAGTAAACTCTTTTACTAATTATAACAAATAATAACTCTTGTTTAGATGGATAAACATCGCATGCTTAACTATCTCTTGCTTCAAAATTCAAAACGCTTTTGATAATTTTGTTAAGGACAACCAAACTAAGTTGTAAAATTCGCAATTTTACCTTATATTCCCAAAATTAATGATAACACCCTGCGGAGGCATGACCTATTACTATTAATTAAGGGTTTGATAAGTACTTTATGTTTGGAAAAGCAACCTTAATATTTACGGGACCTAAGTTTATTATGTTGTTATGAATTAGTGAACTCTAGCGCATCATCACCAACATACAATAAACTTATAAGCATTTTAAAGAATAATAAAATGCGAAAATAAAATGATCTAGTATGGCCCCTAATCCTAAGAACTAATCATCAATGGCTCATTCTTGGACTCTTCATGGATCTCCATCCACCTTATCCATGGGCCTTCTCTTGATGGACTTCGTCTTTGGATTACATAAGTATCAAAATAATTTAAATAATAACTAGATTAAATAAATTACAAAAATACTTAACGATACGCAGATCGTATTTAAAATTACAAGAATACATCACTATACGCAGATCGTATTTTCTAACTTAATTTGGGCCATACTAGTCATACATAGCAATTATATCAAAATATATAAAAGCCACATCATAATATCACATATTATACTTGCCATCAATCAAAATATCAAATATTCTTAATTATAGCAAGTTGATAAAATATTTAAGTAATTCCTAACCACCTAAAGATTCTATCATATAAATCTAGCATACCTATTTTAATTAGATTAAAAAATCAAATTATGGATTGAATTTATGACCAAGTCATTGAATAATTAACATAATTGAAATTTACTATCTTTCCCAAAATTCTGTTTTTAAAATCAAAATAAAATAAAACTGCATCTGCCCAGCAGATTGAAAGCCACGTTTCCTTAAAAAAAAATTTTTTTTTTTTTATTAAAACTTGTGGAACAAACAGCAGCACAAGGCTGCGTGAACCACGCCGGCCCAGAAAATTCAGGCCACCCTCACCGGCAACTCGCCGGTCTTTCGCGAGCTGACGCCGGCAACAAGGTGCAAGCGCCAGCCAGCAGCACGTTGCTGCTGCACATCGTGCGTCGCGTGATGGCTGTTACAGCCACCTATCTCATCGACTTGACTGCTCGCCGGCAGTCTGCGTCGCCCCTTCCACCGGTTTCTCGCCGGCAGACCACCGGAGCAGTCACGGCTTGTGGCTGCTCCTCTTCCTCCATCCTTCAAATTTTTTTTTTTTTTAATTTTTATATTTGAAGGAAATTAAAATTACAACCTTTTGTAAAATTAATTTAGTGATCGTGATTAAATTAAACATAAACTCTTTTATGCCTAATTCAGAAAATTAAATTAAAATCTCTATTTTAATTAATTTTCAGGTTATTCATATAAATTAATCACTAATTCATTTAAAACACTTTTCACATGAATTTATTTTCATACATTAACAACTTTAAACATGAAAATTAGATTAATAACATGAATTTACTATTCGAAATTTAGAGATCTAAAATCAGATTTTTTTAATTTCAAAAAATTAGGGTTTACAGGGTGAATTTTCGGCCATTAATATTTGAGAAAGCAAGTTATTAATTCTCCATTTAATCAATTTCAATTAATTATTCAATCCATAATTCAATTCCTCCCCTTAATCAAATTAAAATTAATCATACATGACTAGAAATCTATATGCAAGAGGCTAAAACTGATACCACTGTAGGATTATATAAGTACTCTAAGCGGAATTTCATGAATCAAATTCATAAGCACTTAAAACAGGATCTCATGCATATACATTCAAGTATCACATAATAGTTGGGAATTTACCTTTGAAGCGTGAATTCCACAAAGCTTGAATAACCCAGATTAAGAACCTCAATTGTGATTCGTCTACTTGGTCCACCAACTCGAATCAACACTCCACCAATGCTAGTTGGAAGGAAGAAATTCTTCTTCTACTTTAATGGAGTTTTTGTGACTTTTGGAAAGAATATGAGAGAGAAGAATAATGAAAGATATCTAGTATATTTCCTTATTGCCTAACCAAATATATAAATACATTTAGGTTAGAAGGAGAATTACTTCTCCTCTCCCTTCCTCTTGGCCGGCCACCCTAGGGCCCCTTACGGGCTCTAGGTTTCTTTTGTTGATCCAAGTATTGTGTGACCTAATAGGATCCATTATATTGGGCTTTGGGTTTATAATTTCCTAACCCAAAGTTCTATAGCATTCTCTAGCAAGACGTATAGTCGACCTAATAGAACGAATTTATTATCTCTATAATACGATCCATAATATAATTAGTAATCGCATTTAAGTCGAGGACATAAATCCTTCAGGTAGGAATATGGTTACCCTTATTTTCAACCGCTTTTCCTGCCCTACACCCAGATCGAAACGCAGCCGTTGTAGTAAAAATCTTAGCTGCAGGCTAGGGGTAATTTTGTCCACAGGATTCATGCACGTACTCCCTGATTCTTGGAATGATTTAACCTCTGCATGTTTGCCTGAAAATCCTTGGAGGGTTTTCCTTTTTTCCACCTTTATAGCTATGGTTACCACCGTATTAACGATGATGACGGACACTATCGCCACCGCGTACTTTAGAAAAAGGGGACTGAAGAGAATGCACCACCATTCCGGTGGTGGTCACGATGCCGGTGGTAGTGTTGGTGGTGGTGGTGATATACGTCACATGCAGAGTCCTAGAGGAGGTGAGATGGAAATTGTAGAGCAAAATTATAATAGTAATAAGGAGCTAGATGTGGAATCTGAGGAGAAGCAGTCTCAACTCTTGAGGTATCGTATTGTGGCTCAGGTATAAATTACTCCCTTCGTCTAATTTTTATCGTCAATTTGGTTATATCATAGGGTTTTTTTGTCAGAAAGGACCTAATAAAATACAAGTTTTGTGGGGAAGGACCTAATAAATTTTTTTTGTCTAAAAGGACCTATTAAAATACTTCCGATTGTTAAAAGAAACCAGTTTATGAATTTCAGGCCAAAATTACCATGTTTTGTTTTTGGGTGTCTTAGGTTTGAAAAAACCAAGTTGAAACAACTCATTTTGTAATATGTATGCAATGAATGGAATTGTAACCCCTTCTATTGCAATATATGAAATATATTTGAGCCAAAAACTATGCGCATGAATACTTTTTTTGTTGTCCAAATGTATTATCAATGAGCATTAACAAGTGGAATTGTCATACATATACGTAAGTTTCACCATTGCTAATCCAAAATAAGTTGAAACAACAACTGTGGTGCCACTAAGCTGGCACTTACAACAACTACACTAAACACCTGCATCTTGACTACACTAAACACCAACTACACTAAGGTGGGAGTTACAACAACAAACCTAAGGCACCCAAAAACAAAACATGGTAATTTTAGCCTGAAATTCATAATCTAGTTCCTTTTAAGAATCGAAAGTATTTTAATAGGTCCTTTTACACAAAAAAAAAAAATTATTAGGTTCTTCCCTACAAAACTTGTATTTAATTAGGTCCTTTCTGACAAAAAACCCTATATCATATAACTAATATATAAAGCGGAGTACAAGAGTCAGCTCACGAGGTCGCGACATTTGGCGTCTTCATTGGACGCCATTTGTCGCGCTCATTAAGTGCCATGTCATTTTTTGGAATATAAATAGAGTTCTAAATTGATTAAAATACAAATAGAGTTTAGGATAAGAATAAATAGAGTTGGGTTCAAAATAAAAAAAAACTTAAATATAGTAAATTGATTATAACTTTTAATATATAGTTCGTAAAATTATAATTTTTGTACCATTAGAAAGTGTTTAAAAAGTACTTTAAAATAAGATCCATCTATGAGAGTGAGGGATATCTTAGTTGGTTAGAGCTTTCCTCCCGGTTCCAGGTGATCATGGGATCGATTCTCATCCCCGCCCTTGTGGCTCATTTGCACCAAAAAAAATAAAATAAGATCCATCTATACTATATTTAAGATCTTATATTAAAGTCACGTATAAGGTCGCGACATTTGGCGTCCTCATTGGACGCCATTTATCGCGCTCATTAAGTGTCATGTCATATTAATATAAATAGAGTTCTAAATTGATTAAAATACAATAGAGTTTAGGATAAGAATAAATAGAGTTGGGTTCACAATGAAAAACTTAAATATAGTAAATTGATTATAACTTTTAATATATAGTTCGTAATATTATAATTTTTGTACCATTGGGAAGTGTTTAAAAAGTACTTTAGAATAAGATCCATTTATACTATATTTAAAATTTTATATTAAAGTAACATATAAAAGGAAATATTGACTATATTAACGTATTATAGTTCGTAAAATTATAATTTTTGTACCATTAGAAAATGTTTAAAAAGTACTTTAAAATAAGATCCATCTATACTATATTTAAGATATTATATTAAAATAACGTATAAGGTCGCGACATTTGGCGTCCTCATTGGACGCCACTTATCGCGCTCATTAAGTGCCATGTCATATATTTTTTTAAATATAAATAGAGTTCTAAATTGATTAAAATACAAATAGAGTTTAGGATAAGAATAAATAGAGTTGGGTTCACAATGAAAAACTTAAATATAGTAAATTGATTATAACTTTTAATATATAGTTCGTAATATTATAATTTTTGTGCCATTGGAAAGTGTTTAAAAAGTACTTTAAAATAAGATCCATTTATACTATATTTAAAATTTTATATTAAAGTAACATATAAAAGGAAATATTGACTATACTAACGTATTAAAGTAACCTACTGCAATTGGAATTAGTGATTCAATTAGAATTAGAGTTTAAGAATTAAAGTAACCTGCTGCAATTGGAATTAGGGTTTCAATTAGAATTAGGGTTGTTATAAGAGATTCAATTAGAATTAGGGTTGTTCTGCAAAACCTATGCATGTTAGAATTAGAATGTTCAAAGTTATATATACTAGATGTTAGCGGTCAACTTTGCACATTGAGTTTTCTTCCCTATATATTATTTCCACTTAAGCTAATTACGTGAACTACATATTACTTACATTTTCTTTTCCTTTGATAAGAAACAAATGTTGCATTCTTCGTCTCCTCCAAACATGAATGTTGGATAAGATGGGACATGGTCAACATATTAGAAAGAAGGTTGATATTGTTAATCATGTTGGTCTATTGAGACTTGAAGGGCACCGTAACAACATACCTTAGCAACATACTATAGCAATATTACCAATCCTTCATAATTTAACAAATAGTTTCATATTTATATGACAGGTGCTTTTATATTTGATTTGTACACACAATGAGTACTAAAGAAAGTGGGAATTTTTTTTAAAGTACCTCTATTTCCATTTACCGAGTTCTTATCTTCAATTAGAGGTCAAACCTCTGTACTAAAGCAAAGAAAATAAAATAGAAAGCGTGTAAGCATCTCGCATCTACGTACACTTATTAAAACACTTAAATGGACCTGGTGCGTTCTAATGTTGGAAATTCATATTAATTAAATTCATATAGTGAAGTGAGTTTTATATAGATATAGTGAACTTCTATACAATATATACTGGATTTTATTAACGGAAAACATATAGTGAAATAATATGCAATATAGTGGAGGTTTTATTTTTAATGTTTTAATATGTAGGAAGATGTAAATTATTAAAAAAAATATGTAGGAAGATGTAGGTTGTGTAGTATTATGTTTCTGAATGATATAGTGAGTTTATTCATGACATATAAATTAGAAACCAACGTAAAAAATAATGACAAAATCATATTATAACTTTTAGTTGTTCTATGTCAGGCAAAAATAACGGCAAAAAATAGGGGTGTAAATATTTAAAAACTATATCTCTTCTCTATGAAAAAGCCCGGGCATTTGCCCGGGTCCCAATACTAGTATATATATAAAAATATTGTTATGTAGGATCATGCTAGATTAGTTTGGTTTAAAATTATATTATCGTAATATTAGCTATTTAAAGTTTTTATAGTTTACTAATACATAATTTAATGAATTACTAGTCAAAATAGTGCATTATTGATCGTAAATATTCTGAAAACAGATCAAGGCTGTATATTTCTTATAATTTCGTTAAGATATCATTATAAAAAAAAGTTTCCATTTTAAAATCCAACCAAACTAAAAAAACATACATAATTATCTTTATCTTAAGTATCTATCCTTATATATTATCCCCAAATAGAATTTTGTTGTATTAAATAGGTTAGAAAAATTCTTTCATTAATACTAGATTAATCCACTCTAGAAGAGTAAAGCACAACGAAAGATTATACATATAACATATGAGGCGAAGTAACAAAAAAGTTAAATCGCATGAATAGGGTATTAAGTATAAGTATCGTGCAGGTATTGGAGCTGGGAATAATTGTGCACTCAGTAGTGATAGGATTGTCAATGGGTGTATCAAACAATCCATGCACTATAAGACCACTTGTAGCTGCTATGTGCTTCCATCAACTCTTTGAGGGCATGGGTCTTGGTGGTTGTATCTTACAGGTACTTCTAATTATTCCTTATACTTCTTTCGAATTGCGAAAAACAACTTGGATTATTAAGATCTTAAGTGTCTTAATTAGGATTCAACTTTGATTATTTGATGATTAATCCATATATATCTACTGAATGATTTAGGCCGAATACGGGTGGAAGATTAAAGCAATAATGGTAGCCTTATTTTCAACAACACCACCATTTGGGATAGCTCTTGGAATTGGTTTGACAAATGTGTATGATGAAACTAGCCCAGCTGCCCTAATTGTGGTAGGAGTGCTAAATGCTACTTCATCTGGGTTACTTATTTACATGGCTTTGGTTGATCTACTAGCATGTGATTTTATGGGACCTAAGCTTCAAGGAAATATCAAGCTTCAATTGGTTTGCTATATTGCTGCCTTCTCAGGCATGGGAATCATGTCTCTCATGGCTAAATGGGCATAAGCCACATGAAATACATAAATTTTTATTTGCAAAGAGTGAGGAACGAGGTTTTTTATAATGCAAGCAAAATAAATTTGTATTCTTGAGGACATATGATGTGATGTTCTAATATTATTGAGTCTTTTGTTGATTAATGAATTGATGTTGTCATTTTCTAGTCCAAGTCAAATCGATTTTGCTAATTATCGCACTACAATATATAAATTTGCATCACACTATCAGCTAGTGGTGCACAATAAGTTACTAATTAGCATAAACGAGATGATGAAGAATTCATTTATAGGATCACTAATAAGTAAGACTAATGTTGTAATGGAATTATTGTCAATGCATATATGAGGCTACTGACAAGCACAAATGACATCGCTGACGATAATGCAATATATTGCCCTGCTCATCGCAGATTAGCATTACAATAGAAGATATATTCTCTATCAATGAGGAACAGTGGCGTGTTTTCAATTCAATATTTTTGGGTCAATTATGATTCAAAAACATCATAAATTTATCTACGGCCCAATTCTTTTATCATGAATTTATATTACTAACTGACATTAACTTTACTGATTCAAATTATTTTTATTAATTATGACTCATTTTTACTAATTGAAACTAAATTTTACATCATTAAAAGTTCAACTAAAAAAATAGATTAGATAAGGAAATGAAAGAATGAAAAAAAAAATAGATTTTTGTTTATGAAGTACGGAAGAGGGTTTTTATGACCCGCGACCCTCTATCCTTTAAAAGATTTCTATTTATTAGGTCAAGGTAAAAAAAATTTTGACACATGCTACATCTAAACTAAAAAAAAGAAATTAAAAAGACTGTCTAAAATTATTAGCTAAAACATTGAAGGTATGAATATTGTTTGTATATTAAATCTAAAAGTATTAAGAGAAAGTTGATCAGATTTGGAGAAGGCTTGATGATACTTGAAGGAGGTTTGATAAATTTTAGAGGGGGTCTAGGAGTTTCCATAAAGTTTCTTGACTTTTTAGATGTTCCAATTATCCATAATAGCGATGGGAGATCCTCAACATATAAGGAAACGCGAATATTAGATGAAGCCAAACAATGGGCTCGCCTAGAAATCTGCAAATGTGCAACCTTGCTAAAGTCATAGATTTTGATCCTAAACTCTTGTGAAGGCCCATAAGGCCATAATACTGTTTTGTTATTTGAATCTGTCCTGGTGGGGGCAGATTCATCTGTTTTGCAGGATTAGAGAGAATGTTCGAATTAGCTCCTGTGTGCGAATGTGAAGTCATGATCAATGTGTTTAGTCCGCTGCTATGAGATAAATTGTTTTATATAATGATTCTTGGCAAGTTAAACATGTATTTTTGATTTGAAATCTAAGTACTCAAAACATATTGTAATAACTGATTTATTGTAACTTAATTTCATAATAAGCTTGGATACTATGTGATTTCCTAATTTTCCCAAGCAGAGAAGGTGCGGAAATCCACCCTAACAGTCTCTTTAATTAGCAGCTTAACTTCATAATTAGAAGTATTAAGTCTTAATTAAGCTGCTATTTGGAGCGGGTTCTTCTAATAAAATTGAAATTTTATCATTTTAGTGAAAAATGGTCCTCTTCAAGCCTAAATTTATTGATTTGCTTATTACTTCTTATATTTTTAAATGAAAATTGTGCTTTTTATTACATGAGCTCTTAATTTGACGTATTCTATTCTATCTAAAGCCCCAAAGCAATTCCTTGTATATGTCATCACAACATAAAATCAATAAAATGTTAACTATTATATTAACACACCTAGCTAACACGTTACCTAATTCACATGCCAACTTAAATGAGATCATTCTACCGTAATCCTTACATCTCTCATTTGTGGAGTCTTACAATTTTAATTAAGACTTTGTGCATCTGCATAACGCATTTCAATACTTGTCAATATTTTCTCTAAATGGTTTCTTTTGACCTCCACAAAATTTTCATTCTTTCTTTTTAGTCACGTCCCAATATAGTAATATGTTCAAAAGTATTGCAACTCTCTGCTCAACAAACTTGTTCCTCGGTTCTAGGCGGGCATGCCCGACAGAACCTTGAGTTTGTTTCACGGTGGACTTAAGCAAGTCCCCTTCTTTAACCTTCTTTTTACTTATATTTCGTGATGATTATAGCTTTGTTTTGGGAATCTTTATAATCCTTTTGCAGTGGGTAATAATAAACTGTGGTAACAGTAATTATGAATTTAAATAAACGGTTTTTTTACAAGGTACCCTTGTGGTATTTCAAAATTCATGGAATACTTCTATTGTTTCAAAAATGCACCAGGTGACCTTACTAATTCAATAAAATGCATGAACTTCCCTTAATGACTAACGGTGTCAAGTTTTCGTTAGTCATTAACCCTAATTAACCCCTCTAACCCTAATTAGGCCTCTAACCCTAACCCTAACCCCAAAACCCTAACTGACAAACTGATTTGAGGCAAAGGCAAAATCTTATGTCTTGCTATTCCACTTCTCACGTTATATCGGCAATGATACAATCCTCATTATTGAGGAAAACCTCTAAAGATAACAAAGTTACCTAAAAGATAAAGATACAATATATGCAAATAATATCTTCTAATAATATTTGCCTAAAATATCGTAACACCCCCCCTCAAGTTGGAGCATGGGGAGCAAAGATGCCCAACTTGGACATGAGAAGATCAAACTGGGACTTGTCAAGAGCTTTAAAGAAGATATCTGCTAACTGGGAAGTGGTAGGAACATAAGAAGGAGCAATCAAACCGTCCTTGATAGCATCATGCACAAAATGACAGTCAACTTCAATGTGCTTTGTGCGTTCATGAAACACGGGGTTATTGGCGATAAGAAGAGCTGACTGACTATCACAAAAGAGAGGAATGACTTTCGGATGATGAATACCAAGACTCAAGAGTAGAGGTGGGCATGGGCCGGGCCAGCACGGTTTGGGCCCGACCCAGCACGAGCCCGCTCAAAGTCCGGCCCGGCCCGTTGTTCGCTCCATGGGTCGTGGGCCTGCCACGGTCAAGAAATTTTATTTTAGGCCCGCACCGGCACGAGCCCGCCTATATGGCCCGTGGGCCGGCCTGCCGGCCGAACGCCCCTTTTCTTTGTTTTTTAGCCGAAAATTGCCAAGAATCCTAAAAAACAACAAAAAACACGGGCCAGGCCCGCAGGAGGCACGAGCCCGGCCTGCGACCCAGTGGGCCTGGACCGGGCCGTGGACAAAATCTAGAAATTTTAGGCCCGGCACGGCCCGCTACTCACGGGCTCGGGCCCGGCCCGCCATTTCCTCAAGCCCGCGGGCCGAGCCCATGAACAGGCCCGGCCTGGCCCATGCCCAGGTCTACTCAAGAGTAACCCCTTTAGCCATTTAAGCTCATAAGTAATGGTGGTCATCGACCGATATTCAGCCTCGGCCGAAGCCAAAGAGACAGTATGCTGCTTCTTGGTCTTCCAAGAAATAGAAGGATGACCCAAGAAGACAAGCCAACCAGACAAGGAGCGTCGGGTAATGGGACATGCAGCCTAATCTGAATCACACCAACCCTGAAGAGTGAGATCACTATCAGCACGAAGTAAGACACCATGACCCGGAGTGCCTTTGAAGTAACAAACAACACGGAGGGCTGCATCCCAGTGAGACGTACGGGGAGCCTGTAGAAACTGAGATAGAATATGAACAGAGTAAGCAAGATCGGGACGAGTAACAGCAAGATAAATAAGCCTCCCAAGTCCCAACTAGGCGTCGATACCTCTCAGGATCATCAAACAGGTTACTCATGTCGTGACTGAGACGATGGTTTTGTTCCATAAGAAAGCCACACGGCTTTGTTCCAACAAGCCAACTTCAGAAATGATGTCAAGAGTATATTTTCGTTGACAGAGAAACAACCCTGAAGGACTACGAGCAACCTCGATACCCAAACAATATTTAAGAGGACCTAAATCCTTCATCTTGAAGCAATCACTGAGATAAGCTTTGAACAAAGAAAGATCAGCGGAATCATTCCCAGATATGATGAGATCATCAACATAAACCAACACATTGAGCTGAATAGTGCCTTTGGTGAAAGTGAATAGAGAATAATCAGAGTAAGATTGTAAGAAACCATACCCCTTTAAAGTTGTAACCAACTTGGCAAACTAACACCTAGGAGCCTGTTTTAACCCATACAATGATTTGCGTAATCGACAAACAAGATTAGGATCTGTACGAGCAAAACCAGGAGGAAGTTTCATGTAGACCTCCTCATCAAGATCACCATGTAAGAAAGCATTGTGAACATCCATCTGATGGAGTTCCCAATTTTTAGAAGCTGCAATAGCGAGAAAGGCACGGACAGTGGTCATTTTAGCAACTGGAGCAAAAGTTTAATTGTAGTTAATCCCAGCCTACTGATGATTGCCAAAAACAACCAAACGAGATTTAAGGCGTTCAATGCGCCCATCAGAATGATATTTGATGCGGTAAACCCATTGACTGCCCAAAGCATGTTTGCCTGGAGGAAGGGGTTGAAGAGTCCAAGTGCCATTATCCTCGAGAGCCTAAATTTCTTTTTGCATGGAGGCCCTCCACCCTTCATCTTTCATGGCCTCTTTAAAAGAACGTGGTTCTTGTTTAGAAATAAGAGATGCAAGAAACTTCCGATAATTTACATAATAATTGTCACAATTTATGTAGTGAGCCAAGGGATAAGGAGTACCTGAAGATTGGGAGGAACCGGAAGAAGGAGAGGATGAACTTGTACTTGGAGCAATAACACTATTAGTCACATAGTCACGTAATTTGGTGGACGGGATTTTTGCACGCAAGCCTCGGCCCAAGGCCGGATTATGATAAGAGGATGAGAGCGAAATATCTGGGTCAGGTTGAGAAGAGGAGTCCAATGAAGGACGCTGGGTTGAAGAAGAGGAAGAAAGGCCCAAGGAATTTGGTGAAGGGGCAGGCGCAGAAAGGGGGCCAGCATCCAAAGTACACGGATCTGGGCCAGGAATGGCTTTTTGAGAAGCTAAAGAGGATGGCGCGCATGAGAAGTGGAAGAGGGGATTGGGCCACCGTCAATATGAGACGGAACTGGGCCAGTGAGCTGAGTTTGAGGAGCTGGGCTGTGGACCGGAGATGAGAGCGCAGGAGAGGAGTTTGGAGTGGGAGAAGGGGCTGGATCATTTGGAGGAGTGGAGGCATCAACAAATTCATCAAAGTCATAATGAATATAGGGAGGATCAGGGAACATGATTTCCTGCACAATATTGACATCTTCGCGACTAAGAAAGGGAAATGTTTCTTCAAAAAATTTAACATCTCTGGAAATGAAGAATTCTTTGGTATCAAGATCATATAATTTCCAACCCTTTTTCCCAAAAGGATATCCTAGAAACACACATTTACGACTACGACTAGCAAACTTATCACCGTTGGTTTTTTGATTGTGAGCAAAAGAAAGACATCCAAAGACACTGATAGCATCATAAGAGGGTAGACGACCAAACAAGCATTCAAAGGGAGATTTGCCTTGAAGTAACAAAGAAGGAGTTCTATTGATTAGATGAGCTGCAGCAAGAACACATTCCCCCAAAAAATAAATAGGTAAATGAGCTTGAAATCTTAAGGCACGGGCAACATTTAGAATGTGTTGATGTTTTCGTTCTACCCTCCCATTTTGTTCGGGAGTACCCACACAGGAAGTTTGAAAAAGAATGCCAGTAGCCGCAAAGTAATCAAGCAAGCAAAGAAATTCAATGCCATTATCACTTTGAACAACATTGATAGTTTGAGAGAATTGACGTTGAACCATAGCCACAAAGGACATAAACATAGAAATACTTCCAATTTATCAACCAATAAATAGGTCCACACAACTCTAGAATAATCATCCACAATAGTTAAGAAGTAACGGGCACCAGAAGATGAAACATGCCTATAAGGGCCCCATAAATCACAATGAATTTTTTCAAAAATTCTAGAAGCCCTAGTGTCACTAGTGGGAAATTTATGTCTAGAATGTTTAGAGCGAAAACAAATCTCACAATTTGGATGTAAACTACCCTTATGATTACATAAAGGAGGAAGTAACTTTACTACTTTCTCCAAAGGATGACCCATGCATTGATGCCACAAAGCCATAAGAGATGAAGCAGAGGAGACAGAGACATGTTGAATAGAATAATTGCTCGTAAAGTAATATAGTCCATCCTTCCTATTCCCTATTCCAATCAGCTCCTTCATGGGGTCTTGAATAGCACACATAGATGGGCTAAATTGGACAATACAATGTAAATCATCGCTAATTAGCTGTGGAACAGAAAGTAAATTGCAACTCAAATTAGGAACATAAAGAATGTTCTTAGGAGTAATTTTAGATGATAAACAAACCTAGCCGGACATGGTGGAAATTACAGTATCGCCATTGGGAAGGCCAACGGGACAATTAAATTCATGTATATCAAACAACCATGATTTTTCTCCCGTAACATGATGGGTGGCACCTGTATCAATGATCCATAATTGATTATTAAACTCACCATTCAACCGGTTTGAAGGAACAGGTGTGTTACCAATAAGACCCGCTAAGGCCTTCCATTGCTCGGGTGTGAAAAGAGTAGAAGAAGAGCTGCTGCCCGGAACGGAAGGCGAAACATCAAGGCTGCTGGCAGCAGCATTAGCACGAGCCGGAACACGACCACGGCCACTCCCTTTATTTTTCTCAGGATACTCGTGAATCTCATAACAATGAGTAACCCCATGTCCATTTTTTTTTTTGCAGTGAGTACAAGTCAGATGTGCCCAACAAGAAGCAGCATCATGGCCAATTTTGTGACACTTAGTACATACAGGCCTAGAGGACGCACCACGCCCAGCAGTGGCAGTGGCACGAACCGAAAAACCGAGCACTTCCGGAGCCTTGTCAAGAGGCGTGATCTGTGAGAGACGAACCCTTTCATCTTGAACAGCAAGATGGTAGGCTTGGTCAAGGGAGGGCAAAGGATCGGAGGACAATATGTTGGTACGCAATTGACCATAAAAATCTGAATACAACCCCATCAAATATTCATGCAGTTTGGAGGTTTCACGACGTTGTGAGTGAAGAGTAGCAGCATCACATTTAGAACAGCACGTACATGTAACAAGGGGTTCAAGAAGAGAAAGCTCTACCCACAAAGCATTTAACTTCCCATAATATGTGGATATAGGCATGGTTTTAGTTTGTTCACAACGCGCAATAGATGCTTTAATCTGTTGAATTCCTGGACCATTAACTAAAGAAAAACGTTGGTGAAGATGATCCCATAAACGCTTAGGATCACGATATTTAGCGAGAGTACTTTTTACCTCGGGGGTGATGGTGTTGGTGATCCAAGAAACAAGCATAGCGTTGATGGTATGCCAATCAGATTCGGTACATGGCGGAACCGGCTTCATGATAGTACCGTCTACAAAACTGTACTTGCGTCGAGCAATCAATGCAAGTTGAATATCCGACACCCAATCTGCATAGTTATCATGACTGAGACGGGTCGGAGTTATAAAGTCACCGGGACGATCTTGTGGTCCAAGGATGAAAGGAGAAGTTGGTTCGATTTTAGCGGAAGGTGGAGGAGTGGGATCATCGCCAGCCATGGCCAAAAAAAAAAATTTTGATTTTTAGGTTGTATTGATAACCTGCTGTGATACTATGACAAACTGATTTGAGGCAAAGGCAAAATCTTATGTCTTGCTATTCCACTTCTCACGTTATATTGGCAGTGATACAATCCTCATTATTGAGGAAAACCTCTAAAGATAACAAAGTTACCTAAAAGATAAAGATACAATATATGCAAATAATATCTTCTAATAATATTTGCCTAAAATATCGTAACACTAACCCTAACCCCTAACACCTAAACCCCACCTTAAACCCTAACCCTAACCACCCAACCACCACAACCCCCCTCTGCCCTCCCCCACGAGCACTCCCACTCCTTCCCTCCACCCCACACCACCCCCCCTTCCCCGCACCCTCCTGCAACCCCCTCTGTCGTCCCCCGCCCCCTACCCTCCCCCCACGCCCGCCCCCATTTGCTTTCCCCAAGACACCCCTCCCCCCTCTGTCCATTCTTGATCCGGGTTTTGGTTGTAATCCAAGAAAAATTCAAACTTTACAAAAACCCACCTCATAAAACACCTGCAAAATTGAACTACAAGCAAAATGAGCCATTGATTTAACAAAAATCACATATCACGAAGCTAAAATTCAAAGAGAAGATAGCATAAAGAAGCTGCGGGGGTGAAGGAGGGGGGCTACGGGGGGGTGCTCGTGGGGGAGGGCAGAGGGGGAGGTTGTGGTGGTTAGGGTTAGGGTTTAGGGTAGGGGTTAGGGTTAGGATTTTGGGGTTAGGGTTAGAGGGCTTAATTAGGGTTAAAGGGTTAATTAGGATTAATGACTAACGAAAACTTGACACCGTTAGTCATTAAGGGGATTTTATGCATTTTATTGAAATAGTAAGGTTATCTGGTGCATTTTTGAAACAATAGGGGTACCCCATGAATTTTGAAATACCACAGGGGTACCTGGTGAAAAAGCCCTTAAATAAATGTAATTGAAAAGAAAAGTCTTGTATTAATGCCTCTGGTAATGAAAATTTCTTCAATTTTTCTGTCATCTCTCAATGTTATCGATGTAGTGATAATAAATGGTAGGAATTCTATCAGGAAAGACCTTTTATATTTTGCGAGAAACAACCTTTTAATTTTTTTGGCAAATTTAAACCATAAAGTAAAAAAAATTTTGCAAGAAGAAACCTTGGTTCAATTTTCCTACGTTGACGGGCTTATTTTTGTCGTTGACCGGCCACTCTTTTTCGAGCTGCAATCTTATTTGTTTATATGTACACCCCTTTGACCCCTTTTCCCTCTAATTACTAACATTAAACACACTAGGGGTGTTTGGTTGAAAGAGAAGTTTGATCCAAAAAAGCTAATTTTGCAAAAGCTACTAGTTGGAGTTTTTTTGGAAAAAAGCTAAGGTTTGTGAATTTAGTTGTGTAATGACTAATATATTCTAAAGTTGGTCAAATTTACTACCTTTGTCAAAAAATCCCCACCAATAAATGATTCTGATATCCTTATTGGTCATCACCTAATAAAGTATCAATCAACTAACAACTATCTATCAAACACTTTTACACAAACAGCTAGTACAAACAACTAGTCAACCCAGCTAATACAATCAGCTAATGCAAATAGCTAACGGCTAATAGCTAACCTCTCGTTGCCAAACAGGGCCACTATCTCTTCCCAAAAAACTTTTTCTTTACTACTCCTTGAAAAATGAAAACCCAACGGTATCATCGTCTCATCATTAAAGGGCTTGCCATTGAATCTGCAATAAGTTTACCAAAGAATCCTAATTTATCTTGTGAGGTGTATAATTTGGAAGTAGAGGAGAAGAAGATCAATTTGGTAAAGGACTGAGAGCAATAGGGGTTTTATAAGTGAAAAGGAGAAGAAAACTGAGGTTACCAAAGATTACAAAAAGAGGTACAATGAAGTAATGAGATTGCAAATAGAAAAAATAGCGGACAAAACCGGAAATCAGCCAGTTAATGTCGGAAATTTAGAACAAGGTTGCTTCTCGCAAAAAAAATTACTTCAAGGTTTTAATTTGCCAAAAGTTGTTTTTCGTAAAGACGTGATTATAAAATGTCCATTATGACAAATTTTCCTAAATGGTAATGAAAATTTGTTCTGAAAAAAGAATTTATTTGAGATGGAGAAGCATTATTAATTGTCGTCACAAAAAGATAGGTACACAAATTATTGGAAAAGACGGTCTCACGCACGTTAGTCATGACGTGAGACTTGCCCAAATCCAAGAGATATATGTTTTTCAAGAACGGACTGCGTCTCACAAATTCTCACGATAATATTTTTGTGAATTAGTTTACGTATTTTAGCACAATAGTTTAGAGCTAGTAATCTATATGTAAACTTAATTGCATTATTTTTTAGTTATCCAATACATTAGTTAGTGTTGTTTTATAATTAGTTTAGATCTATTGAGCATTATTTAGTTTCCAATATAAATGAAGAAATAACTTTTTTATAAATCTAAAATGTCAAATACAAAAGACAACCTGGGAAAAAAAAAACTTAAAACAACCTGGAATTTTGAGTAATTGTACCAATTTCAGTTTGGTTCTTGGAATTTTTTTTAGTCTTCTTAAAATTACTTTTTCCTTACACTTCTTCCGTTTAGTTTGTTTTTGCACGATCTGTGTCTGAAATAACCAGTGTAATTGTACTTGATGAGCATTGTCTTTCTATTATTGTTTTGTAGTTAAGACTTTGGTTATACTTGCAGCAGTAGTCTTGTAGACTTCTTACAATACCTTTCATGTATCTTCATCATCTTGACTTTTAAGAATGAGATTGTAGAACTTTCTTGCGGTTTCATATTGCCATGGGGTTACGTTGTTTGTAACTGCTTGATAAATCATATTTATAT